>VRYO01001589.1:24187912-24238958 GCA_009812075.1 Sialia sialis | reverse complement strand
CCCTTGATTTTTTTTTTTTTTTTTTTTTGCTTTGTTTGACAGAGTGGCTGACAATATCCAAAATTCACATGTCATTGTTAAGAGGGAAGGTGAGTGGTTGCATGGTAAGGACAAGGGTCTGCACTTGGGTGACTTCAGTGACTTCACCTGATTGCTCTGCACTTCAGGTTTTCTTTGTTGCTGAGGAGGATGGCCTGGGCATTGAACTTTCTAAAATACTGTTGCAATTCGGTCTCTTCTTTCCTCATCATCCAGCAAGCCAAGATTTCTCATATCACAAGAGAGAAAATGTGAGAAGACCTCCAAAGAAGTTTCTCTACCAGCAGAAAATCTAATTTATCCCATAAGAAAACCTTAAACTCGTAAGAAAACAATTCAATGCTTTAAACCCTTTCTTTAGAATGGGTAAAGAAAACTTCCAGGCCTTGGGAGTGCACAACTGTCCTCATCACTTTTATTTATGGACATTTAAAGTTCAGGTCATAAAGGGTGATGGTGGAAAGACTGTTATTATTTCCCTTTTATTCCTCAGAACAATCCAATCTGTGCTGAGAGGCACACAGTGACACTGGGAAGATGCCATGTAATGGAAATGTGTCATAAAAAGATGATGAATACATGTAATTAACTGCAAGAGTACACACCCGAGATCATGTAAATCTACTGACAGAAGCACCAGAGTGCTCAGGCTCAGATCTGTCCTTTTGCCTATCCTCACCCTGTGCTATTTCCAATGTCATCAGGATGATGAATGAAAAATTCCTAATGTGCTCAGAACATAAATACAAAGAGCTGTCTTTAAGTATAATGTTATTTCTTACCGTTAAGAACCTGCATCTGCAATTCCCATCTTCTCAGAAAATCGTCTTGCTATTTAACTCTACCCACATGCTAAGACCTACTGAATAGTTCATACCTAAATATTTTTTCAGATGGCACCCAAGAGAAGGCTGGTCTTGGAGGGCAAGCAGAGCTCCCCAGTACATCCCCACTCTGAGAGAAATCTCTGTTCACACTACAGTGAATGTTTAAACCTAACAACACGCTTCCCTCATCTGTGGCACATCCATCCAGCTGAAAAATGACAAAAAAATAAACAGCCCACCCCTCTGCCAAACGCAGCAGGGAGAGAGACCTGCAGGGTTCAATCAGCCCCCTGTGTCCCTGGCTTGAGTAAAACTGGGCTTTGCAAGATCCTTGACACCATTTTTTCAGTCTGGATTTCTTTAGACCAGGCTAACTTTAGCCTTTCTAAGATGATGTTTGCTAATCTGAAATCGATAGAACATCCTACTGAAGACTGATGGCAATTCTGCACCAGTGTCACCCTTGAAGTTTTTTTAAAACACGAGAAAAATGAGCTGTCCACAACCCAAATATGGGGAAATGGAGACACATTTCAAGCCATGAACACAAGCCAGGACAAAGTTAGTGGGAGCTTTGGGTGTAAATCACAGTTTTGGTTCTGAGTTAGATAGAGGAGGGAGTTCTGACAGGCTTATTCAGAACTGTGCATTTCATTCATGACCACCTGAATAGGACAATCTCTTCTCCCAAGAATTAATTGATTCACTCGTCCTCACTTTTATTCATCCAGGAAGTAAAAATGACACCAAGGTGACACAACAATACCCATGGGGGTAAAGCTTGTGCTGTAAAAAGCTTATTATTAATTTGACTTTAAGGGACAGGGAAAAGGAATGTACCCTTTGCACTTAAGGGACACATATCAGATGTTGCCAGTGACAATAATGTTTGTAGCATCCCTGTCACATCTATGACAATAAGCAGACATGTCCAAATCAGGGTTATGATTTCATTTTGTCATAAGCAAACAGACAGGGATATGAAAAAATTCCTTTGTAATACAAAAATCTCTGCAGTAGCAACAAGAAACACGTAAAAAGAGAGCCCATGAACACTTCTGGTAACAAAAATGTTCACTTTTACAATTGAATAACACCAATAACTACACACTGGAGCCTGCACTCAGAATTTGTCTAGGCTAGCTACTGCTGTCGACAGAACTCAATAAACCTCCCAAACTTACCCCAAGGGTTAATTTGGGCAAATGACCTTTCCCCATGTGCAGCTCAATTTCTGATTCAGAAGATAAAGACTTTATTAGTGGGAATATGGATGGATGGCCTAAGCTTAGACAGCAGAGGCCATGGCACTGCCATCTTTTGAAAATGCATTCTGGAGCAGTAGACGTGTCTCAGAGTGAACTGCCCTCCTGAAACCCTTGCTCATGGTCTGGCATTGCAGCAAAAAAGCACATATTTTGTTTTCTTCTGTGTCTTCTTCATGTGCTAGAGGCTAACATGAAAGACTTTTACAATTATAAAATAAATGACACTTCATTAAAGGAAGTATTTGGACTATTAGAAGACCCAGAACCTTATGGCTGCTTTCCAGTACCTAAAGGGGACCTACAAAAAAGATGGAGAGGGACCTTTGGCAAAGGGAGATGGCTTTAAACTGAGATAGGGCAGGTTTAGATTAGACATTAGGAAGAAATTCTTTACTGGAAGGATGGTAAAACACTGGCACAGATTTTCCAGAGAAGGTGGGGATGCTCCATCCCTGGAAATGTTCAAAGCCAGGTTGGATGGGACTCAGAGCAGCCTGGTTTAGTGGTCCATGGCAAGGGGCTGGAATGAGGAGGTGGCCCCTAAATTCCCTTCCAACCCAAACCATTCTGTGATTGGTTCCATAAGTCCAACAAGAACAATCTTCTTCCTGTCTTCAAACTTTTCTTCTGCTGTCCATTCTCTCCGCAAGTTTCACACAATTCTATGGCAAACTGACAATCCAAGTTAATAAAACATTCAAGCAAAGTGCTGGTGAGGAAGAAGATCTCTCCTCTGGCACCAGGATGCTCTGTGAGTCCCCTACATATTGTCCTTTCTAGGGCCTGTTCATAAGGAAATGTCCAGCCCTGAGTCCACAGACCTGACTCAAACCTTCCTGTGCATCCCTCACTGAGGTTTCAGCCTCTGTCACGGTGCTTTCCTTGAATTCGGCTGGCATTAACTCAGGAGGTGCCTGCTCCAGTTTGGTGTGCTGCCATATCATCATTACCTAGGCAAAAAAATGCAGCCCAAACAACTCTCAATTTTAATGAACAGTGAATTACAAAGATATTTTGCATGATCTAGTAAGACAAGCATAGGGTTGGTGAACCAGGAGTAATTGCATAAACCTTGAAGAAGCTCAGGTGAGAGTCTGGAGCCTGATTTTTGCCTCACAAGGACTTTTTTTGATCCATTATTTCAGTGGTAACAGGTTCACATCCCAGTTACCTCACTAAGGCAGTGCTTGGAAAAGAGAAAGTAAATTTTTGCTCGTGATAATTAAGTTTTCTGATAATCATTAGGCTTTCTGATTATAATTAAGTTTTCTGAATAAAATTAAGCCTTATGCATATATTTGTATATGGAAATAAATATTTGCATAAACAAAGAAAGTGAAGTTGGTCTACACCTTATTGGTACCTAGTTGTTATGCATTATAGGAGTCAGAAGAAATATTGCATTGCTGTGTTTACTCTGAAAACACCAGCCCATCTTTTCTTTTTCTTTGCATGCCTGGTGTCATTTACATGATTAAGTTTGCTCTTTAATAAATTTTTGATAAGCAGCCACTATTACCCTGTGCTAAACTTTCTCCTCAGTAATGCAGATTTATGTATCCAGGGTGAATAAGAATGCTTGAAATTGGAGGTGTGCCCTCCAAAAAGATATGATGTACTTTTACCCTTTAATTCAGGGATCAATACATTATTTACTAGTTTACTGCTGAAGATTTGTGATATTCATTTATTTTTTATCCGGACTAGACAAATTTACAGTATCCCCCAGGTGCTAATTTTGCCCTACTCATAAAGAGAAAAAAGTGCCAACAAATAGAGGCTTTGCAGGAGAATCTTTTTTTTCCTTTTGCACAATGAATATTTTGTTATGATCCTTGAATATTGTCTTGGTGGAGCTCACACAGATTGTGAGGATGTGATTCTTCAGCCGCTTTCCCCCACTGTGCCTGATCACGTTCGAGTGGCACATGATGAGGGAGATGAGGGTGAACCATTTCCTGATGTTCTTTCCTTAAAAAAAAAGGCATAGGAGTTCCTTGAGCTGAAAGCAATGGTAATTCAGAGCACCTGCTCCAAAAGCTTCATTGTCTGCTTTCCCTGGTGTTATCCTGTGCAACCCAGCCCAGGGTAGGAATGGCTGGATCCCAGAGGGATTTGCCTTCCTGTCTGCAGCAAAAGGGACACAACCATGTCCCTCCTCTGCAGCTGTTCAACTGAAACTCTTTTTTATCTGCAAAGGGGCAAGACAAAACTGTCACTGCTTGGGGCTGGGATGCTCACAGGGGAGCAGGCTGGAAGGATCAGCAAGGGTGAGTTGCTTTGCTATTCTCTGCTTCCCTGGGATCCCTGGGAGCCAGCAAAGCTGGGCTATGATTTACAGCTCTCCTGCAGAAATGACTCTTGGGTTCACAGGGTTGGTATTTTGAAAGATCTGGTGAGCCTGGCTGGCTGCCTGCTGTTTATCAGAGCTGTCAGAAGGATGTGGCTTCTGGAGAAAGGTGAAACTTGCTCCTGTGACACGGACACATGGCAGGCACCAGATGAGGCAGCTGCACTGTGAGATGAAAGAAAAGCAGATTCTTTCATTTGCAATGCTCTGCTCTAGTTTGAAAACACAGAGAGAGTGGGTGTATTTTTAGTTTTCTATTCTTCCTTTGAGGTGTCTCCTTTCTCTTTTCTTTTTATACTTTCATTGAAAATGCAATGCAAATAGGTCTGCAAGTGTGACAGAATTGTTTCATAATCATCACAAAACCCAGGTGCTTGTGCTGTTAGAAACTGCAAGATATGTCTGTGCCCTTTTGATTATATTTACCAAACCTCAGAAATTACCCATCTGAGTGATAAAGCCAAGGCATCAGGTTTGAATGTACATGTTCCAAAAACTGAGCTTGGAACTTTTTGCTCAGCTTCCAGTGCAAATGAAAATTCTTCTATTAAACTGACAATCACAGTGAGGTAACACAGCAAAACGGGCTTTATTCTAGTGATTTCAAGAAATAAAATACCCAGAAATGCATCAGTGTATTATTTTCCTTTCCTATTCAATCAAAGTAACTCTAAGCAGCACCTTTTTCTTTGGGTTTTTTTCTTTGGTTTTGTTTGTTTGTTTGTGGGGTTTTTTCTGTTTTGTTTTCTTTTTGCATTTAACAAGCTGCTGACACACCTGCTTCAATTAGATCATTGCTGAAATTCTGGAACTCAAAGAAAAGTCTCTTGCCATCCAGCAAGTCTGAATGAAGCTTTCTTTCCAAGTCAAGGAGTTATTTTTTTGTGCCACCTTGTCCTGTCGGAACAGTGGAAAACCTGTGCACAAAGAGCACATGAGAAAAGAAAAAAAAAACTTTAATGTCTGTGCACAAAATCTTTAGAACATTAATTTATAAAGGTGATCCGAGACCAGAAGTAGTCACAGTGACTCAGCTAATGGGTGCTCATAAATTCAAATTCCAAAGTTCTTATTTTCACCATTTTTCTGCCACTCCTGTATTTGCAATCCCTAAACAAATCTGGTCTGCCACTGGCATCCTTGTGAAATCTGCAGCACACTGGGCTGTAGTCAAGGCCCTCTGAGAGATGCTTGAACAGAAGTCCATTGTGCACAGAATACAAGGGCCAAGAAGGATTTTGGCCAACACCAGTGGAAGGATAAGAGGATGGCAGGCTGTGACAGGGTGGATGCAGAGTGTGGCCAGAGGTGCCAGCTCTGGAAGCCAGGGCAGCCTGCACCATCCTGGGGACCTGGCTCTGACCTGCTCTCAGCTGCTGGGCTGGTCTTACAAGGGGAATTCCCTCTCTGGATTTTCATCTGCAGCCCCTTGGTTCAGCTGAGCATCTTTCTTTTATCAGAGCACAGTGGGCATGGGCATCTTCAGCATTTCTAAATTCTAATTCTCTCTTCTAAATTCTGTTTTTTTCCCATGCAGTACAACTTTCACACTTTTATCTGCTGTTGTTAGTAGAGACAATTTCTCCATTACTATGAATTAACTCTCTTAAATTGTGTTCTTCAAACCCCATTACAGCAAACATTGCTCTAGAATGAAAAGGGTTAGGAAAAAGAAAAAAGGAAGAAAATTTTTACTTGCTAACTCCAGTCAAGGTGGATGCTCTCTTTATCCCAGTCTCACCAAATGGAGGCAAAAACCATTCCAGAGACCTCTGTGCCAGTGTTTTCTGCAATGATACCACAGCATATATCCATATCTGTTTTGCTCAGTCTGGGCTGTCAGCCTGGGGATAGATGGGCACACTGTGACCAGGAAAAGCCAGAAGCAGGACAGCTGCTGGTGGCCAAAGTCATGGCTTACCCATCCTTCCTCAAGCACAAGCTCCTGCCCTCTGAAGAGCTCTCTGCTGTGGCTTAGAGCCAGCCCTGGTGTTGGGCTGGGAGTGTCAGGAGAGCTGTACTTGGAGAGATGTCACTGCCAGTGACAGATGGCACTCAAAACACAGTGCCTGTCCCAGCCAGCATTCTCCCTTTTCCTTTCCCTGCATGGGCTGTCCTCACCTGAGGGAATGCTGCTGACAAGGAGGGTTTGTTTGCATTGCTGCCTCCTGATCTGTAGCAGAAAGTGTTTGCTCAGCCTGGAGCTGGGAGCAGCCTTCAGTGCACAAACAAACCTGCAAGTGCAGATGGAGGGCAGGCAGAAATCGTTGTATTTACGTCCTTAAATGCACCACTGAACAAATTCCCACGAGACTGTGGTGTGGAAGGTGGTTATGGACAGGGCTGGGGAGTGATGTCCCCCAGACTCCAGTGGGGATTCAGCAAAGGGGCTGCAATTCATGTTTGGCCACTGACTTACTGCCAGCCTGCTTGAAACTGGGTGATTATGCCTTTTTATGTAAAGTTTGAGGGTTTTATTAATCTTCAGTATGAATGCTCACTGAATCCAATCTAAAAAAAATGAATAATTAAAAAAATGTCTGTAAAAAGATACTCTTTTCAATACACAAGTCTGAGAATTGAAAGGCATCTGCACCTGCACTTTCCTTCAAAATGTGTTTATGGTGCTGAAGGCTGCAGGGATATTTGGAAATGACCACAGTGCTCACTAATCTCCTGGAAGTCATCAGGCAAAAAAGAATAAAGCATCTGTTTCCAAAAAGAAGTAAAGCACAAGGTGCTTGGTACTTGGGCATCAGAGGGAACTTTCATATGATTCTTCATATGCATTCCACAAAGAGCAGCCCACCATGAGTACTGGCAACTACAGGTACAAATCCAGCAATTTTTAAATAAGAAACAATCATTTCCTTTTGAAGGGAAATTGAAAACCCATTTCAAAGCCATATTTTTATTTCTAAATTTTTTTATTTCATTGAAATACAGCTGAAAACTCAAAACACACTTTTCCTGAGCAAAGGCTCTTACAGTGCATCTTATGACAGGTAGGGATTTGATGCCATCTAAAATACCCAGATCACATTACAGGGAACACTGTGAATGATTCTTACATTAATAAGGCCAGTCTGATTCAAAGCTTGACAGATTAGATAACAAACTTGCAAGGAATATTCCTCAAGTAATAATTCTCTTCCTGCCTTGCTAAGCAAAACAACAAGGCAGAAACAGAATATTTCAACTCACAGTGACACAGGCTTAACAGGTTTTTTGCTGTTTAGCTCCAGACTTCTGAACAAGAGAAAATTATTTATTATCTCAAGCAGCCAATTGATCCCCTTTCTCCATCAAAATGTATTATGTGCCTGTCACTAAAGGTGTTTCCCATCCACAGTGAGTGGAGATCCTGTCAATACACATACACTCTTCCCAGTGTGTATATATATCTATTTTAACCACTGTTCCAGAAAGGGAAAGGAAATCCTGAGCTCCCAGGGACAGTGCAGAATCCAAAGGCTCACTGAATTCTTTAAATTCAATGTGAATTACTGAGGAGACTGCAGAATACCCATGTTTTGAAGCCCATGTTTTGAAAGATGGGTCTTCCCATACCCAAGTATCCAGATTAAACTTGCAGGGAATATTTAATCTTAAAAAAATACATCATGAAAGCACTTCTTCCAGTCACAGATGCTGGATCTGTTTATGAAGCATTTTAGCCAGGAACTGCTGCTCCTTAGCAAATTGTTTTCTTCAACAGATAAAGGAGATTATAATTTATTATTTTCCAGTGAGGAAATGGCAGGGGAGCATTTTGCAATGATTCAGCAGGGAAAAATTAACTCTGATTATATTGCTGTTTTAGTGACAATCCCAGGGTTGTCAAAACCACTTTTGATTCCTCTGACACGAGGTGACACCAGCTACTCATTATGTAAGACTCACATCCAAACCCTGAGCCTGAAATTGAATGAGGACTTATAAATAATGTATCAATAAGGTAAATTATGCAAGAAATCATTCCAGAAAGTGTCGGAACTCATCAACAAATTAGATAACAAGGAGGTCTTTTTTGTACTAACTTAAATAAGCAAATTGAAATGGGATTTCTTCAAGAGCCTCCTCAGCACTTTCTTGGGAACTACATGGGGTTTCTGAGTAATTTCTTTAAAGCCAGGATTTGCAAAGCCTGTCACCATTGACCTGCCCAGCAAATCATCATTTTGTTTTCTCTCGTGCAATGCACTTTAATGCATTTTTTTCCCCTGTTGGTCACTGGACCAGCTGACATTGTGGGGGAATCAGTGTTTGTTGTGTCAGTGTTTGTTGTGTCAGTGTTTGTTCCCTTCTTCCCTTCTGGACTGCCCAGCAGAGGTGGGAGCATCTCTGGAGCAGCACAGGGTGCCCAGGCACAGGGCTGGAGGTGTGAGCATCACTCTGTGTGCTCTCTGAGGTGGGGACAGTGAGAAGACTGTACTGCTGTGGGGGCACTTCAGTGACCTTGCTTCTGGCTTTGAGTGCCATTACTTGACTGTCACACAGGATCTCATCTCTAAGAGCCTTTTTAGAGAGATTTTAGCATCTTGTAGGTTCATAACCTTATCTCCCTTTTGCATTTAGAGGGAATGATCATTTCTCCTGCCCTTTATTAGAGGAGAAATTCAGTGCCCATCTCTGCAAACCATTCTGCACAGTGAGCTTGGACTCCTTTTCAAGGCAGACAGCTTAAAATACTCAGCAAAGATTATTTCCAGGTCTCAATTAATATATTTAGTTTAAACACTCAAATTACTTCTGTTAAACAAATACAGCTACTGTTACAATCCCAAAGGGAGGTTGGTAGTTCAGGTGTGTTTCTCCTTAGTTACTGACAGAAATACTCCAGCTGAGTGTTGACACTGAATTAGCAGTAGGTACCCAAATCCCTCTGCAGCTCGGTGGAGAAACACTCCACATGCTGTGGATTGAGCGAAGGATGCTGTGCAATGCCAGGAGGCAGCAATGCCTCCTCTTCTGACTGCTCTTCCCATAGGAATTGAAGTTCCATGCTTCCCAGTCTCCCCAGGGTCACTCTGCTAGGAGGTCTTCAAGAGAAAAGAGTGAATTTATTTGATTAGAATACAAATTATTGTTATTATTGTTATTATTATTAATAATAATAATAATAATAATAATAATGTCGTTGTTGTTGTTGTTGTTGTTATATTAAGGGTAAGATGAGCAAATTCACCTAGTTACTTCTAAAAAATTGGTCTTCAATGCCATGCTAGGTATCTATTTTAGGATGAGAAAAAATCATCCTCTGGAAATACACATTTCTCTGTGCTGACTCTGCAAATAATTCAAGGTGAATGGCTCAGATTTGGACAGTGAAATTTTAGATGAAGGAAACAGGTGAGATGAACCCAATTCAAGAGGATAGAACAATTGTTCATGTGATAACTAACTTGTTACTGTATGTGGTTTTGGAGCGATAAACACAGTAACATGGCAACTTTCTTCCAGGAGCAGGAAAGAGCAATTTTATTCAAGAAATCATAGGTTTAAATAATATACATTGTGCAAAAAAAATTAGAGACAATTCATTGGGTCAGAGGAGCAACACCCCTTTAGAAACATGCTCTGTGAAAAACAACACATCCTCTAGCAGGTGTTTATCTATGTTATTGAATTCTCTGAAACCTTTCTCCTGGGAAAGTCAGAGCTAAAGCTTTCTGAAGAAACTTCCTCCTGGGAAAAGAGTCAGAACTGATAGCAGCCTGCGAAAAATCCTGGCTGGATTTTTCCTAGTCCTCAGACACTTGCCCACAGCAACTGACTAACAATGATCACAAAAATCAAATTTTGGTTCAACGTCTGTTTCCAGTGGTAGCCTTTTCCTTCATATTCAAGGAGAAAGGTGTTGTCAGAGGTTTTGCTTTATGAATGTGTGGCTGAGCTGTTGGTCACATATAACCATATTTCTTCCAAGATGTGCACTGCTCTCAGCGGCACACACTGACGTTTTTGAAGCTGCTGGAATAATGGATGGCAACAGGGGAAACATTTGTGCTAAATGGCCTGTAGTAATTGTGGCACTGAATGCAGCTAATAATCATCACTGTGCTGCAGTGTCTTGGAAGAACATCTTCCCAGCTTATCTAATAGTGTAAAAATGAGATTTTTGGGCTTCATGAAGGCAGATTTCTCCTCATCTGTGAATTTTATATGGGTGGGATGGATGTCCTGATTCACTGTTTCCATCTCATCTCTGTCAGCTTGCTGCTGCTGGCCTACGGAGCAATGAAGCACAACCAAAGTCCATCCACAGCCTTCTTCCACAAGCAGCTGCACTGTTACAGAGGTAATTTCAAACCTAAAGTAGATTCCAAATCCCTTCTCAAATCAGTTTGTGTACAGTAATTTCACAATTATAAGCTGCACCTGATTATAAGCCGCACACCTGGGTAGCCGGGTAGACCAGGGGATTTGTCCATATATAAGCCGCACCCGGATATAAGCCGCATTTTATTTTATTTTTAAGCGAGGATCCATGTGTGACAAAGTAACAAATTAGTAACAGAATCCCACTAGCGTGGGGTTTGGTGTCAGGTTCTCAAGTCGCAAACAGTTTTCACAGACCAGCGAAGCCTTTAAAGGCAGCCCCAGGCGCCCTCCCCGGCCGGCTCTCACTTCTGGGTTGGCATTTCACTGGGATTTGTCCATAGATAAGCTGCACCTGAATATAAGCCGCACTACTGGGGTAGGCTGGATTCTTCAATTAAAAAAGTGCAGCTTATAATCGTGAAATTACTGTAAAATAGCTCTGGTATGTATATATATATATTTATATCTGGCAACTTTGGTACAGTCACACCTGATCCATGACAGCAGAAACAAGTAGAGAAACAGACATGACACATAAATAATTATTTTTTTTCACCAGTGTTACAAATTTTATTTTATTTAGCTGTAAATCCATAGTGTTTCACAAGACTGAGCATGGTCTTCCTTTCTCAGTTCCCCTTAGACCTCAGCAGAGGGGGCTCGATAGCTGAGTCCAGAATTATTGTTTGTAAAGTTCCTCTACTGGGATTTTCCAGATTTTCTCTGCAGCAGCCATTTAAAAAGTGCTGTGTTCATTGACTGAACTGCAATGCGTTTGTTCAGAAAAATACTGCACTTCTGTGTAAAAATGCACTGTTTGTTTTAGTGAGAGAGCATTGCCCTTATAAACAAATTCATGGTCTGATGGGGATTTCTTTTGTGTGAGAAAATTTGGTGACCAAGATATAAACAGAGCTTACAGTGTAGGAACTCCACAGTTCTGAACATAAGTTTGGTTTGTAAAGGAAAAACTGCCAGACTGACAATAGAGTATTTTTTAATAACAGTTCTTTCTCTAGAAAATTTAAATGGGAATTATAATTGTTTTCCTAATTCAATTTCCTCATTTAGCCTTGGTCTAAGGAGAAGAAGTGAAGGATTTAGCTCAGCTTCCTTTCTTCACTGTGTGCAGAGACCAGATGCAGAGATCTGAGACAATTCTAATGGCTTCAGAGCAGAGCAAATCCACAGGGAGGTGATTCCTCTGTATTTTTCACCTCATTGTATAAATATGACAGCATTTAGTTTCCTCATTAGGCTCATTTTCTCATTATTTCCTCTTTTCTCTGCTACAAGAAAAACAGATATCTTTGCTCCTGGAAGCAAACAAATTAAATTATTGCAGCTGTATTTTCAAAGTCCAGCACAGTCAGCTCCCATGGGAGTTAGTTGTCCATCATAATATTAATTGATTAAAACATGTGTAAGCAGCTGAAATAAAAGCATTACATAATTGTTTCTCTGACTCTGTTGTTGATGTCACTAAAACCAACTCTTCATGCATATCTGCATTTTTAAATTTTAAAACTCATATGACTGTGAGAAATTACCAAACGAAAGGTATTTTGTGGGGGGAAAAAATAGTCTTAAAACAGAATAAATGAAAAAAAAAAAAAACCAACAAAAAACAAACACAAAAAAAAACCCCAAAAAAGCTCACCAAACCAGTCTTAAAACAGTTTAAGTGACAAAAAAATCCCAAAACATTTATTTATGTATTGCAAGCAAAAGAAGTCCCTTCCAGGCTTTCAGCTATTTCCTGAGCTTGCTATCTGGTCAGTGGGAATGGAAGCATTTGTTCCAGCTGAACAGCAGGAAACAAGCTGAATTTATCAGCAAAGTAGAAGCATGAATTTAGCTCCACATTAAATTTGCTTTCCTTGATGTCAAGGAGCTCCATGGTTTATTGCCAGACCATGCCAGCTGGCCTCCAGGCCAGAGAGTAGCTCCTCACTTATTAATAGCAGAAAAATGTGATTCTATTTTCTGAGAACTGCTCTTTTTTTTATTATTTTCCCCCTCCATATCAGGTACCTCTGTGTGATTTCTCCTCATGTTTCCACCATGAGAAGGATCACACCAGGCACCAGCTGCCTCCTCCCAGTGCCCCTGACTGGCTCTAACTCTCCTTGTGCCAGGAGCAAAGCTTCAGGTTGCTTCATCTTGCTTTCTTTTTTTCTTTTTTTTTTTTTTTAATTTTGAAATAGCACAGAGGTGAGTGTAAAGGGCAAAGGATCTGTCTCCAAACCTCTGCTCTCTACCAGCCTGTGCTCCCTTAAGAAATTAAAGCAATAAGATACAAAAGAAGGAGAGACAAGGTAGCATCACTACAGTCCCAAAACAAGCAATGGCTCTGGTCACAAGAAGAGCTTACAGACTTAGTTCTGCTGCTAAATAAAGCAGGAGACAAGAGCTGCCCTTGCCCCCTAGCACACCTCTTTGATCCCTGAAGTGGCTTGAAGACACATTATTGTTATTTGCTGTGCATACTCCAGCTCAATATGTGCAAGGGCCATTGCCCCAGTGGGGCTGATTTTTGGCAGCAGGAAAATCAGGGCAGGTGTTGAGAGCTGTGGCACCGGCTTGAAGCTATATGTGGGACATTCAAGGAGACAAAGCTTCCAGGGACAGCTCCGGAGGATGGTACAAAAAGGCATGAACCAAATGCAGTTTGATGTTGAATATACAGCCCAGCACATGTTTTATTAGCAGATTTACGATTGCCCCTCAGCCTTGGCTAGGCTTTGTCTGGACAGTGGCATCTTGGATGGGATAAAGCTGTCCTAGGCATGTACAAGCAGTTATGTAGAAAAAAATCAGTGGTACATGGCCCTAGCTCATGCTTTTCTAAGCAGTGGAGCTGTATCCACAGAGAAGCAAAAAGATCTGAAATAGGAGTGCCCATGTGAGGAGCACAAAGGAAAACAGTTTGGGCATGGGTGGAACAAGACACAACTCAGACAGTGAACTCCAGCTGGGTGAGAAGATCAACGTGGCTCTCCTCATCTCCTGAAGGCAAAGTAAGCCACAAAACATGCAAGAGAAGAAAAGGAATTGTATGACACACAAAAGAGAAGCATTGGGTGAGATGAAGACCAAGGCATAATGGAAGCCGAGGAAAGCAAAATGTTTTGGCCAAAGAGTGAGTAAATGTAGGAACAAAAAAGAAAAAAGAATAAAAAAAAGAAAAAAAAAAAACAAAAACAAAGAGAGAGAGAGACTGAGAACAGAAATCAGAATTTCCATCCCAAATCACCCATTTTCCTAATACTGCTCTAAAGCAGCACTGTGTTTACTTTTCCTTCCCTCCAGCCTGCCTACCATATTCATCAGCCATACAATCTTCCCTTCCATCCCCTTTGGTCAGGAAATTGAGGAAGTGATGTGCAGGCCTCTCTTTTTCCGTGAGTAGGAGAGAGTACAACAGCTCTTATTCAGCAATATATTTTTACAGATTTCTTAGTGCATGATGCAGCTAGCACAGGATGAAGTAGCTGCACAGGAGGAATGTTCCATAGTTATGGAGTTACAGATGCACCTGGTGAATTCCCCATCTGGTCCAGTAATGTTATTTTTCTTTTTTTTTTTTTCTTTTCTTCCAGTAACTGAGAAATCAAATTGTCAATAAGCTGAATTTCCGGAATTTTAGATGCATCAATCCATTGAGAATTACAAGCTGAGGTTGTAGAGGGGAGGCAGACTCCACAGTAAGGCATTTGTCAAATGATGCACCTGCTTTCTGGCACACTGTCAAACCCAGAGGGTGCAAGAACAAACAAATCTGAACAATAACTTCCCTCCTCCACATTATATGTGTGCTGTGCTGAGAAAGATTCTAAGTGCTGCTTTAGCAGGAGGAAACTCTGCTAGGTAAAGGTAGACATGGGACAGGGGAGGCCACATGGAGTTTGGGCAAGGGTTTTGTGACTGCGAGTGGTCACACCCTCCCTTCCCAAAGGGTGCCCCTGACTTGAGGATACAGAAAACTAAGAAACATACAAATATTTCTAAGGTGGGTGTCAAGAGGATGGTTCCAGACTCTTTCCAGTGATGCCCAGCAAGAGGAGGAGGGGCAGTGAAGGACAAGTTCCACCTCAATGTGAGGAATAAATCCCGTACATGGGAGGTGGCGGAGCACTGAAACAGCTGCCCAGGGAGGTGTGGAGTCTCCCTCTCTGGAGTCATTCCAAACCCACCTGAGCATGTTCCTGTGTCAGTTGCTCCAGGTGACCCTGCCTTTGCAGGAGTGTTTCACTGGATGATCTCAGAGGTCCTTTCCAGCCCAACAATTCTGTGATCATGGCACACAATGTCTTCCATGCCTAAAACCCACAGACTCACCACTACTCAGCATCCAGACCAGATGTTTTCTGTCCCCAGTGACCTGCAGACTGCACTTGCCATGGGAGAGGATCCAAATCTGTTAGAGCCAGCAGAAATGGTTTAAGCAGGGGAACCTCTGAGTACTTAATTCACCCAAATGCTGGAAGGGCATTGGAAGGGCATTGTCCAAATTCCTCTTAAACTCTGCCTCTTGAAATGCTTGAGGCATTGACTGCCTCTCCAAGAATGCTGTTCCAGTGTTTAACCACCCTCTTGTGAAGAAATGCATCCTAGTGTCCAGTGTAATCTTCCCCTGGCACAGCTGTGATCCATTCCTCACATTCTGCCACATCCTGTCCCTGCATCCCAGAGAGAGCCAATGGAGGGGACTCACACTGAGCCACTGGGGTATAAGTGCTGTTGGAGTGGATGGAAGGCTTTCCCTTCATGTCCAGGGAAAGCCTTTGGGTGCTTGAGAAGGCACAAATGTGTAAACAATCCTTTCACTCAGGTAGTTCTGGTTCAAGGTCTAAAATCAATGAAGGGATTTTCACAGAGTTCTCTACAGGGCTTTTAGCACATGCAGTGTTTGAGATAATTACACCATTTTCAAAGACTGTACATAACAGGAAAGTGTATTTCTTTTGAAACTCCTCAAACTCAGCAAAAACTGTGTGGCTAGATGGAACTGAAACAAAGAATTATCTTTCATTCATGAAATCATCAATACAGCTGACACTTGGTAACAGTCTGTGAGAGTCTGTGAAAATGGCTCTACATATTACTGGCTCCTGCACAAGCAACCTGTAATCTCTCAGGTACCTTTCAACATCTCCAAGAAATGGTCAAACATCTATTTATAGGCCCTGAGGGAAAATAAAGGGCAGGGATATGACAGGTTCATCACAAAGGCAGTCACATTAACTATAAGGTAATTTTCACTTTTGTTTGCATCTTTTACATGTACAAGAATGTTTGACTTGCAATAAAAGGCTGACCAGGAATATAAGAACACATTTCATTCACAAAAAATAAAATCTTATTTTTCTTTCTTCATCTAGTCTCTCCAAGGAAAAAAAACAAAACAAAACAAAACACAAAACCAAAAAAAAAAACTAAAAAAAACCCAAAAAAACCCCAAAAAACAAACAAACTAGAACATGCAGAAAGCAAGAGTCTTGAGGCCAGGATATTCACCTGGGAACTAGACAATCCCAATGTATATATCCTAACTGGGAGATTTTTGAGGGTGGATTTGAACCAGCTTATATGTGACCAGTGCTCAGGCACTGACAAGGTACATTATCAATCACTAAGCAAATATTTTTCTGTCTTGAAATGGAGCAGCTACAACCAGACAAAGTACTTGCCTAAGCAACTATCTGCCCCTGCTCAATTTCCTGCTGCAAATGGGGTAGAATTCATACCTTCGTCACCTCCTAACTAGAGACATTTCCTCATCTGCTGAAACATTTCTGAGCCCATCTCCCAAGCCAGACAGGGCAGAGAATCTCACTGTGAAGTGCCATGTGAGTAGGCTCCATCCACAGTTGTCCCATCCATGTCCTGGAGAGCCCAGAGAGCAATCCAGGATGGCAGACAATTCATCTGTGCAATTAGGACTTGTGAATGGGTCTGGTCTGCTCTGCATCAGCTGCTCCTGAGGACCATGCATATGGAGCAGATGGAAGCAAGAGCAGCTTGGGGCAAAGCTGCAGCCAATTCCATCAATCCCTCCCTGGTCAGGCTTCATCTCACACTACACACTGGTTACACCAGTGGCTGGTCTGCCACTCAGCCCTGCCTGCTGGCACAGGGGTTAGAGTCTATTTTTTTAGTGAGATGTAATTTGTTTTATAGTTTGATCATTCAAAAAAAATGAAGACATTTAAACAAACAAATAAATACAGTAATTTCACAACTGTAGAGCGCACCCTTTTGACTAAAATTTTGATCAAAACCCAGAAGTGCGCCTTATAATCCGGGGTTACCTTACATATGGACAAAGTTCGGAAATCTGCCAACCGGGAAGTGTGAGCTGTGAGCGCTGGCAGCTGTGCTGTGCACTGCGAGAGCCGCAGCAGCCAGCACCAGGGGTGGGCGGGAGTGCTGGGGCCCGCGGCACAGGGAGGGCGGCTGGGGCTGCGTTTAAAGGCTACACTAATCTGTGAAAAATGTTTGCAAATTGAGCACCTGCCAGTAACCCCGCAATCGCGTGAGTCCATTACTAATTACTTTGTTGCATGCAGGATCCTCGCTGCAAAAAAAGGGTGCGCCTTATACGCTGGTGCGTCTTATACATGGACAGAGTACAGAGAATTGCCGACAACCCGGAAGTGCGCTTTATAATCTGGTGCACCTTCTAGTTGTGAATAACTTGAATTAGCTTGGCTCTCTGCTGACTTGCACCTTCAGCCTGGTTCTGACAGCTCCACAAAGCAGAAGTGAAGTGGCACTTTTTGGGAGACAGAGGATGTGGATGGTCACAGCCATAACTCGCAATGGAGGTTGGCATATTTCCACTGAAATCAATATGAAGCTCCAATGACCGAGTCAGTGACAGCTTTTGTGAGCTGAGGGTCTGCAGGCAGCTTTCCGTGCAAATCCATTACCATGCGCCATCCATTCCTCTAGACTTTTCTGGAAATGGGCCAGAGGGCTCCAGGGGTCTTTGGTGCTCCAGCTCCCCCACACAGTCCTTGCACACTTCTCAAGCTCATTCCTGTTCTTACCCCATCCTGTGCTGTGCTTACCTCCAGGAGCCAGAACGAGTACATTTGTACCAGAAAAAATTGTATGGCCCCTCCTCCAGCCACATCTGCTCTTTCTCACAGGGTGTTATCACCAGTGATCCTTGGTTGGCTCCACAGCCATCCCTCTGTCCATGTTTGAGACACACACATTATCCCTCTTTGCTACAAGCCTTCTGCAGGAGTTCCTGACAAATTGAATGTACCCAAGCATTCACCACCCCTCAAGCTGCTGGCAGTAATTTTAGCAGAAATTTAGGCTCTTACCAGAGCCTGAAACAGCAAGGTCTCCACCAAGCTGTGGTGTGAGTTGCACTGCCTACGTGCACAGCAGCCACAACATGATCTTTCTGTGTTGCTAAATTCTTCATTAAACCCTAGGGAGAAGATAAATTGCTCCATATCTCCATCTCAGTGGTTACCCCAAAGGACAAACACCTTCAGCACCAGGGAGTGGAGAGCTGCCCACAGACACATGGAGTTTCTGAACAACGCCTCAAGTTCATCTTCTTCCCTTGGAACTGGTGGACTTCCTGATGGTTCAAGCCAGGAGTGGTTCTCTGTGACATTAGGACCTCACTGAACCATAATAATTAGGGGAAAATAAAGAATATCTTTATCAGAAACTAAAATACTCTGTGCAAGGAAAAGATATCTTATATGTAGAGAGCTTGAAATAACACTGATGAAATAACACTTGATGAAATCCAATAGATGTCTCAGCTCTGGGGAATTTCAAAATGCAAACACAAGTGTATTTTTATAGTTGAGGGAATTAGTAGTGGTTAACAGGGATATATGATGAGCTTTCTCCTTGTTAGAGTTCATAAATTTGGCTCAGTTCTGGAATCTCAGCTCACAGCAACCACAGCATATCTTGAGTTTACAGTCACCTATTCTTGATTAACTTCCAGTCTTGTATGTCCTACTTAAAAGCTTTGCTTTATTTCGCCTATAACCTTTTGGATTCAGCACAGGAATTTCTGGATGAAATTCTACAGCCTGTGTTGTCAGGCTGGATGAACATAATAAACTTTTCTGGCCTTTAATTATTTGTGGGGCTATTAGTGTAAATCTAAATAAGTCACTGGAATTGTATGGATTTCCATCAGCTGAGAGCATGCCCCATTTCTTCTTCAGTGGTTTGAACCAGGATGACAAAACTGGTATAAGCAGACAGTGAGCTGGCCCATTTGTATCCTGGGAGAAAACTAAGGAGCAACCCTTCCTGATCCAGATGGTAATTCAGCCCATTTTAGAAGCAGAGGTTTTTTTCTCTCTCACTTTGACTCAGAATTTGTCAGTCCTTGTGGGGAGGACAAGGCTGGGAGGCAGGTGCTCAGAAAATCACATTAAATTATGCACAGCAGAAAATCTGCAAAATGTACTTCAAAAGCTGGAAACTCACCGTGTGTGACTGACAATTGCAGAGAGGCAGGATCCTAATTTCCAGATTAACTATTTCATCAATTAAAGCTGCATTTAAAATCCTTTCTCATTTGTCTGCCAATCTGTGACTGCTGCTGATACAAAGCCATCACCGTAATAGAAACCAGAGTGCGTATTTGATGCCGTGTGCATATGGCAACCTACATTTTTTCCAAGAACAGTAGTTCCAGCTAATTAGTTTTATAATGTATTTGCATTAGTTTGTAGAATTCCATGGTTCCTATTAAATAGAGACAGGTAATCAAACGGGAAAATTAAGCAAGTCCTGCTGCATGCTGAGTGTTCACGAAATTGAGGGCAAGATTTATGGTTAAGATAATGTGGTAGCTGCTTACACAAGAACAAAACACCTCCAGCTGATACACTCAATTCTCAACACATTTTGCAAATGCATTTCAGCCCCCAAACCCTTCCTGAGTCCAACTCCCTCCTAAAGGTGCTTCAGATCCCTAAGATCCAAGCTTTGTTGCTGTGCTAAACTCTGGCATATTTTGCTTAAATCCAAGCTAAAATTTTAGAGACACTAAGGAGAAGCTGTGAGCTGAGGAAGTCCAGTGGAATCTCCTTTGCTGAAAGGAGATGATTCATGGCTGTTTTATTACCAAAAACCACATCTGCAAGAGAAGTGGAACTGAAAGCCAATGGCACAAACATTCACCCTTGGAAAATACATCCAGCCCTGCTTTGCTCTCTGCATCCAAATTCCATTACTTTTATATTCCTGCATGCATTTAGAGTCATGCACAGAATTGCATCAAGCCCTTCAGGACTAAGCACTTCTGCCCCTCAGCCTGGCTACAGCCCCTTGTCTGAGGCATGCAGCCAGACCTCCCCTTGCTCCAGGCACCTCTGCACGATTTCCTTCCCAGTACAGTGAAAGCCGCACAGTAGTCAGGGTTCCAATATTCCAATATTCATGAGCAATTAGTTTATGGCCCATTCTTGTCTCCCAGCAGGTACAGAGGTGTAAATCCCAGCTGGTGAAGTCTCACAGTGCCCACCAAGCCAGGCACCATCCAGCAGAAAGAACAGCTCTGAACCTTCTGTACATCCTGAACTCCCAAAGCAGAGGCCTTATGTCCTCTAAATTAACATTACATATTCCACCATTTTAAAAGATACATGATCCTTGGCTAAGAAACTCTCTATTTTTTTTTATTTTTTTTTTTTTTTACAAAAAGCATACTGTCTGGAATACTTATTTCAGAGCCATATATCTAAGAAATTGTTTGCAGTTCCAACACAGTGAAGTTTGTTAAGGTTTGGCAGGGGTGGGGGAAGAGTGAAGTTGAATTATTGTCAGGACATCTGTGAGAACTGAGTCCAAAACAGCACCAGGCATTCTCATAAATCTAACCATTTTATATGGCACATTTGGGAATTGTTATTGTCATTATTGTGGTGGGCAGAGTATTGGGTACACGGTCTTTTTAAATTCTAGAACAAAGTCAAATGAGTTGCTTCCTTATGAGGAAGTAAATCACATAGCACACTATTTGAGTTACTTGAAAACCCACAGGCTCCTGCTGAGATTAAGCCCTTATTGTACAGACAAGAGATAAAACCCATTCTTAAGAATTTATGATCTGCATGCACAAAATGTTGAAGGCTATCAACAGTGAAAATATTCCCACTTTTCATATAGAAAACTGTGACAGAGGGAGCTGACGGGCTCTGATTTCAATTCCCTCTCTCTGAAGTTCATCCCTGTCATTAACACAGAATCCTGTGTGGCCTCTTCAGGAGCCAGCCAGGGTGCTCTTAGGAGGGTTTGGGGACAATCCTGTCCTGGCTCTTATGGAAATGCAGCTGCTGCAGCTCTCCATGCCCCAGCTGGGCTGGGAGTCCTGGCAAACACCAGCTGCAGGTGGGATTGTCAGGATTCACTCACTGCAGTCCAGGAAGAATGTTGAGAGCATCTCTGGATAAGCAAACACTGTCCTCTGGTAGTCACAGTTCTTTATTCATTCACCCACCTGGGCTTATTTGCCCATTCTCTTTTTCATTAACTCATCACCTGCTTCAGAGAAAGCGCAAGGGCAGCCTCAGCTCACCAAGTGCTTGATTTCTGAAGTTATTTCACTATTTAATGTGGGATCCATAACTTTAGAAACCTACATTAGAGTTCTCTAAACATCATCTAGTCATGAAAACTCTCTTCAAAACTGGTAAAGAGACGTGGGCATCACTACCAAATGAAACATATGAGCTGTTTCTCACCTCATCTACTTTGCAATCAGACAAAACTTTCTCTAAAATCACCAATTTCTCTCCTGTTGCCATTGACAGGCATTTGGTCAGACAGAGACATCTATAATTATGCAAAAAAAATTCCACCTGCAAAACTTGTGAAGAATGTGCTTTAAGACTTTCAAGACCTCCAGCTGACATCTAAATATACCAAAATACATTTTTAAATCCAGGTTTTCAGTGCCTGAAGGATCCCCTCTGGTCACAGTTAAGAGAATTTCAGATCTGGATAGGGTGGATGGATGAGCTGAGGTTAATGGTGAGATTCAGTAAGGCAAAGCTCTGAGTCCTGCCCTTGGGTCACAACAACCCCTGCAGTGTCACAGGATGGGGTGAGAGGGGGTGGAAAGTGGAGAAGGACCTGGGGGTGCTGGTGACAGCAGCTGAACCTGAGCCAGGTGTGCCCAGGTGGGCAAGAGGCCAGTGGCACCTGGGCTGTGCCAGGAATGCTGTGACAGCAGGGCCAGGCAGTGACTGTGCCCTGTGCTGGCCATGGTGAGGTCACCTCGGGGGCTGTGTTCAGTTCTGAATTCTCACTTCAGGAAGGACATCGAGGGGCTGGAGCGTGTCCAGGGAAGGGAACGGAGCTGGGGAAGGGGCTGGAGCACAAATCAATGAGGAGCAGCTGAGGGAGCTGGGCCAGGGGCTCAGCCTGGAGAAAAGGAGGCTCACAGGAGACCTTATCACTATTTACTCCCTGAAAGGAGGGTGGAGCCAGGTGGGGATTGGACACTTTTCCCAGGTAACAAGTGACAGGACAAGAGTTCATGGCCTCAAGCTGTGCCAGGGAAGGTTCAGGGACATCAGGAAGAATTTCTTCACAGCAAGAGTGGTTGAGCATTTGGAATATGCTGCCCATGGAGGTGGGGCAATCACCATCCCTGTCACTATTCAAGACATGATTGGGTGTGGTCACCTGAATTTTCCAGCATGGAGAAGACTGAGGGGAGAGCTCATTGTGGTCTTAAATATTCTCAGAAGGCAGGCACTGATCTCTTCTCTCTGGTGACCAGTGACAGGACTGGCAATGCCCAGAGCTGAGTCTGGGCAGGTCCAAGTTGGATGTGAGGAAAACTTTCCCCTCCAGAGAGTGGCTGGGCACTGGAGCAGGCTCCCCAGGAAAGTGGTTACAGCACCAGTCTGAGTCCAACAGGTGTTTGGATGATGGTCTCAGTCATGGTGGGGTTCTTGGGGTGTCCTGTGCAAGGCCAGGAGCTGGACTTAATGATCTTGATGGGTCCTTTCCAACTCAGTGGATGCTATGATTCTATAATTCTATGGTACTCTGTAACAAATCCAGCTCCTTTCCAGCTTTTTTCCTGTTCCTGGGGAGGGCTCCTGGCTCACTCACAGCAATAAAGCCACACAGCTTTGAAGCTGGCTTTGAACCCACCTGAGGCCCCTGAGCCTGAGCTGAAAGATCTGGAGAGCAGCAGGGTCTCCCATTTGTGCTGGAGATGACACATACAACCTAGGTGTGATCACACTTGTCCATCAAGGAAAAAGCTCCAGGAGGCCTCTTTCTTTCAGATTGCCTTATTTGTTCACGTTTCTCCCATACTTTGGAGGCAAGCACAAAGAATTTTGCACAGTCTGCCCAGGGGCTGAGTGGCTGAAGGTTTCATGGGACTGACAATCCCAGACATCTCCGAGGAGCTTGCTGACAAGGTAAGAGGCAGTCAGCTGCTCTGCATCCCTGAACCAGGCAGGAAAAAAAATCCTCTTTGCAATTTTTATGCCTAATTTATGGAGCAACCTTCTGCACTGCTTCCCTGGAAGTCAGTGATACATCCATGATCTCACTGGGTCAGCAAAACCTGTTATAAAACTTAACTACTGCCTTTCTTTCAGAAGCTGGTTCAGCTGCTTTGCTAATTCATTCCAAATGTCAGGGGCAAGTCATGCTGGAGCAATAACCTCAAGAGCACCAGTCCCCACATGCATTATATAGGAAATGGGTTCAAATCAAAATGGAAAGGAGAATTAGGATCCTCAGATAAAACACTAAAAGCCCATCAACCTTAGTGAGGGTTAGAATACTACTCCTAAACTAAAATCCCAGAGGCATAAATTAATAAGAAGTGTAGGACTTAATAGAAGAAGCATGACATTATGCTGCCTTCTGGATGTAATTATTGAACTCATTTGCATAATTTGCCTGGAATCATAGAATGGATTGGTCTGGAAGAAACCTTAATGATCATCTCTCCAGCTCCCCTGGCATGAGCAGGGACACCTTCCACTAGACCAGGTTTCTCCAAGTCTCATTTATCCAACCTGTTCTTGGACACTTTCAGGAATGGGGCATCCACAGCTTCTCTGGGCACCCTGTGCCTCACCACCCTCACAGTGAAGAATTTCTCCCTAATATCTAATCAAAATCTACCCTCTCTGGGTTTAAAGCCATCCCCTCTTCTCCTATCACTCCATGCTCTTGTAAACCATCCCTCTCCTGCTCTCTTTTTATCAACTCCCTTCATTGGAAGTCTACTAGAAGCTCTTCCTGGAGCCTTCTCCAGGCTGAGCAGCTCCAACTCTCTCAGCCTTTCCTCACAGGAGAGTTGCTCCAGCCCTTTAATCATCTTCCTGTTTCTCCGCTGGACTTTCTAGGAGATACTTGATTACCATTTGCAGCCACAGAAATGTCTTTCCCACCGCCAGAACCAGGTTTCCAGAGCAAGAAAGAGCAAAAGAGGTTCCACATCCAGTCTCACTCCCCCTTCCACCCTTTTCAGCAGGTGTGGATATCTCAGAAGCAGCTTGTGGACCAATGTGCCTATTTGAATGTGCCTGAGAAAGCCTTTGCCAAGAGGTCTGCTCTTAGTCCAGAAAGCTGCAGAGGATTCTCTCCAGCACTGCTTCCAAATTTATTGTCTACACAGTCAGCAGAACTTGGCCTGCAACTTAATTCCCAGCCCATAAACAGGTTATTATTTTCTTGCAGGATCATGAGAATATTCGAAGCCTCAAGGAAATGGAAGCTCCATCACTAATTTGGAGGTCAGGAGTACAACCCTTCATTTTCATAGCACTGCCCACAGCAAGGGGCAAGGCAGCATGTGTGCAAGCAAGGTGATAATTGCTTGCCTTCCCTGCTGCTCACAAAATCTCCCACTTGTGCACCAGAAGGGGTTAAAAAACAAGAAACCACATAGTTCCAAAGCTGTAAGCTCCATGCAGAAATATCCATCTACCCCATTTGTAATGCCACAGGAGTTCACATGCCTGCTGGATAGCACAAGCAAATCAAATCATGCAACTTGAGGCAAGTCCACAGGAAAGGCTGCAAAATAAATTAGAAATACTCAAAACACAAAACAAGGTTTAGCCATGCAGAGCTCGAATTGGGTTATTTCAGCCTGCTGAGAACGAGAGCAAATCATCTTCCCTGAGATAGTTCATGCAAAGCTGTGCTGGGGACTTCACTGCAAGCACAGGTAAAGCGTGCTGGATCAGCTCATGGGTGGGAAGAAAAGTAAAAGCTGCTGCCATCCCTGCTCCCAGAGGGTTCACAACTTTCTCAGTAGGAGTTTTACTCCTCAGCATCTTATCTGGCCCAATCAAGCAGGCCTCCCTTTCCTCCCAGTGACAGAAGCTGATGTGGTTTTAGTGCCAAGAGCTGCACCTGACCTCATTTCAGGGATGGGCAACGCAAATGCCAATTGTTTCGACTTGGTAGAGCCACATCCCATCGGTATTCAGAAAATAAACCCTCCAGAAACACAAATCTCTCATTCTTAACTTCCCAGTAACTCTTTATAGAGTTGCTTGCAGCAGTCACCCAGCTTTCCTTTGGACATATATTTTGACAGAGGGAAGTGTCAGTCCATGAGAATGTTTCCTTGGAATGATCAAAGGGTCTAGGTGGGAGAGACAGAAAAACAATGATGCTTTCTGAGCACTTCAGAGATCATTATACAACACTAAAATGTTATAGGAACCTTGTAGCATGTGAGTGCAATAAACTAAAATTGTAGTAAATATGTCATAATATACTCTAATGCATAATCTATGTAATTATGCAAATACTTAGCACAGAAAATTCTGGGGTTTTTTCTCACTGCTGTGTTTCAGACTTTCTTAACAGGAGAGGCAAGCAGAGAAATCACCTTGGTACAGAACCTAAGGGGTCACAGGTTCCTGCTCATCCAGGGCTCACCTGTCCTTCAGTGGGAGCCCTGGGAGCCTTGCAGCCATGAGAGGAGGAATAATTCCTCTTCCTTACCCTCCAATATGAACTTGGCCACTCATCTCCAGTGCACCTCAGTGCCTGAGCAATGAAATAAGGATCAGACTGATTTCTTCTCATGCTTTGTTTTTCTGCATAATTTAGATCAGATTTTCTGGGTGATGGTTGCTTTAAGCATCTGGAAATGCAGGGTTGTGGTCTCAGCAGGCAGCTCTCAATTAACAGTAGCACCAAAAAATATCACAATAAACCAGAAGGAAGAAATAAGATAAATTTTAGGATGTACAGCCATACTTCTAAAGCAGAAAATTTGATTGAAAACAAACTCAGTTTATCCACTGAACTGAAAAACAGAGAAAGGGTTAGGCTTGGAAAAATTAAGAAAATTACTTTGAAGAAGCATTTTCATTTTGTGATCTTTTATTTAAGATTTTATTACTGGCAATTGAAAATTGTGCAATCTTTTAAAAACAGCTATATACACCCAAAGCAGTGGCTGTCCTTTAATAAAATTTAAAACTCTTCATCCCATTCTACAGCATAAAAAAAAAGAAAGCATTTTAATTAGCAATTTAATTAGCAAGTATTTTAACTAGTATGGATTTTTGAAAGATAATTATTAATTCACTCTGTTAAAAATATTTAAGAAATTTTGCAAATAGTCATGTAGAGCAATTCTAACAAATAGAGACACTCTTAGCTTCTATCAATTCATTTTGAAATTGAAGTCATAGTATGATTTTCACTACCAAAAAAATTAAATACATTAATTTCAAAGAGTTTTTCTAGGGTCAAGGAAAAGCTTCAGAAGTATCAGCACAAAGAAAACAAAAAGAGTAATAAAAATGAATCAACTGACTCAAAGAAATTATTGGCAACAGCTTACCCAAAAGGGTAAGACATAGTTCTTTTTTGATTGAATATATTGGGCAGCACTGGAGATAGGAGTCACAGTCATCAGGCCAGGCAACAAAAACAACAATATTAGCAGATAACTCATATTTATGTCAATTCACTCTGTGCCTCAAGAAAAGTCTAATATGATTCCCCTCTCTGCAATTCAGTTTTGACATCAGAACTTGGATGGACGGCTTCAAAAGGCACAGAAAACACCTTAATTCTAGGGGAAAAAAAGTACTCTCAACTTTCATATTACAGCAGTGTTGGAGGAGGTTTGAGGGAGATGTCAGATCAAAGGACTCAGCCTGAAACAAATAAAAGTTACACAAGTCCTTCCTCCTCAGTAAAACAGCAGCTCAAAGCTTGTCTGAATGAAAACAACTTTTGATCTTTGTTATTCAAGTGGATTTGGGCTGGTAGGTTTTATGCAGAGTAATGTACCTCAGATCTGCAGTCCTACTTTTGGAAGCAGGGAATATTTCTGGCTAATGGGGACACATATAATGCTTAGTGTAGAAAATATCTACATATTACAATTATGGGAAGGCCTGCTACATCCTGATGGAGATGCTCATATGAGCCATTAAGCAACACATTGATTTCACGTTAGCAGAGAGTTCTTATTTTCAGAATTGCTGTAGGATTTTGGAACAAAGAATTGCTAAGAGATAGAACAGCACAGAAAGATTATTATAAGGTGCTTTTGACACAGACTGCTGCCAGAAATGGTGTTTAACATGAGACACGTTGCATATATTTCTTCACATTGATTTCACCTGTCTGCTTGTGCTTTATTAATTCCAAGATATATTGTGCATATAAACCACATGTTTTAAATTAACTCCCTTGCTTGTAATTGCTGTATACAGATTCATTAAGGACATTAAAAATATATATTAACCAACGCCTGTGTGGTTCTCTTAGTTGACAATTTTTAAAATGTTAGTGGGCTATAAATTCTCCCATAACAGAAATTGTATTTTCTGAAAGATTTCCTGTGGGACACTTTTGCCTGATGAAGGTAATAAATAAGATTAGTAATAAAAGGTAAGCAGTAGTGAAGAGGAAAATGCATGTGAGTGAAGTATTGCACTGATGGGACCCTCCCTGAACTGCAAACACCCAGAGATTTACAGGTTCAATTCCTGCTTGCAGGTACAAGAGTCACCTGTCCCTCCAGCTGCAGGCTGATCCCATCTCTGGCTTCAGTGCCTGATCTAAGACACCAGGGTGATGTCTGCAGAGCAGCAAATTCAGTGCTTTGGAAGGAAAAGACATCTGGATTTCTTTGGGAAGCAATGTCAGCATTTACCTGGCCACCACCCTGGAGGTTGGTCAGAAGGACATGACTTCTCTGAATGCCTTGGCATGAAAAAATGTTCTTTGAGAAAGTGAAGCACCTCTTTGAGAAAGTCAAACTTTTAAGTTTTTTCCTAATATGAAAGAGTTCTATTTTATATGTACCTGAAATTTCTTTGAGATGTCTCCAAACCAATCAAATCCAAAGTCATGCTAAGGACAAATAAAACTTTTGACACAAATGAAACAAAATGTTCTCATCAGGCCTCATATAATCTAACATTTTCAATGTATTGATTTTTTCACATAAAAACTTCCATTCACCCCTTGCATTTTTATTGGGATCTTTTTTTATTGCTAACAAACCTAAATATCACAATGTCAATCCAAGATCTGATTCAGCTTTTCACAGATTAAAAAAAAATGTCATTTACACAAAATAGTGAGAAATCAAAGCTATGCTTTTGTCAGGATATATATTTTAATCTTTTAAACCATTAGGTCAACTCACTTTTTTTGGAGGCAGATTATGATCCCAGTGACCATGGAGCAAAGCTGAACCCAAAATGAAGGTTGTCCTGAGTGAGGGATTGGAATTCCCCCATTGCCATGTCCCAAAAAGCACCACCTAAGATTTGTAGATGCCTGTGGTCAGAATAGAACAGCAAAAGCCAAAGGGATCCCGATGGCCTTACAAGTTCTTTCAGCAAGTTACAAACTCAGTAAGGAAATTTGTTATTGTTCTGCCTCTATCTTTTAAGAGTAAGATAAGTAAAAGAATAAAAAAGAAAGGAGACACAGAGAGCAGATGCAGAGGAAAGGAAAACCCAGCCCTGGGGTGTTCTCTTTTGCAGCCAAGTTTTCCCTGCTCTGGGGCTGTTTTTTCCCTTCTCATGTAAGTGCATTGTCATGCACAGTCCATTCTCCCAGATCCTTCTGGAAATGGGCTGGGGCACTTCCAGGGTCTTGGTTGGTCCCAGTCCCACTCTGCTGGTCCTGCCCACTCCTTGGCCCCATCCCTGGGCTTGCACTGCTCTGTGCTGTGCACTCTCCAAGGACCACAACTGGGACATTGATTCAAGAGAAGTGCTGCCCTCCCTCTGCATGGCCCCTTCTCCAGCCTCTCCACCCTGTTTTAACTTGCCCTTTCCATCATAATCTTTGGGTTTAGAGACATTGCAGTGCTAAACTCCCGGTTTCCCAGGCTTCTACACCCACTCACTTCAGTTTAGGTTTTTTTTCACAGTATGCACTCTTTCCATTTGGCATTTGATTGGCATTTGCTGACAGCTTTGCTGTAACAGATCAGCAGAAGCAGGTGAGATTTCTGAGGAAAGGTGAGAGACAAGTTAAATTAAAAATAACACCTGTATGAGCAATGAAAATCTTTCATCTCCCCTCACTGAATGCATTTTAAGATGTTAATATATCATCTCTAAAGGGATGGGAGTTTCAGAAAAGTTAGCTATTATATGACTGAGATTTAAAATGGTGTTTATGTGTTAATATTATTATTGTTCAAATTGAAATAGGCTGATGATAAATAAATCAAGCTATGTTTAAACATAAGCAAAAATACTTAGGATATACTAATTTTTTATTTCACTTTACAAGTATGTTACACATGTACCAAGTTATTTGACATCAGTGGAATCTGCCAAGAAATCTGTCCAAGGAAGTGGTGGAATCCCTGTCTCTGGAAGTGTTCAAAAATATGCAAATGTGGTGCTTAAGGACACAGTTTAGGGGTGAGTCTGGCAGTGCTGGGTTAATGGTTGGGCTTGATGATTTTAGAATTTTTTTTCAACCCAAATGAGTCTATGATTCTATGCATTTTGTCCTTATCCTCAGAATTTAAAAAGTGCTGGAAGGCTGTGAATGGTGTGGTGCAGTAAGGAGAGCATGAAACTCTGAACTTCAAAGAGACAACTCATTGAGAAAAAACACAGCAAATGAGGCGATATAAACTCCACACAGTCATCTGCCTAAGCTAAACCTCCAAATTGAGGCAGATGAAATTCCCCTCTGGATGCTTCAAAGGCATGTTCTAGCATTTCTAAAAATGTACTCACGTGCCTGTGTCTGAGTGAGTTTTCTCTGCAAATCCTGCACATTCCTCTTCTCCAGCTAAGCCCTTAGTGAAAACTTTATACATAGGCATTAATCTGGAGTAGGTGTTATTTGAGAAAAGAACTGAAAAATATGATTTGAAATAACAACTGGACAATATGATTCCTTTCTATGACACCACAAGAGATTGGTTTATTTAGGAGAAAACAATATTCTTGCTATCTTAGTCACTTGACAGGTATAAGGAGCACCTTCAACAATGCATGTTTAAGCATGGTGGGCGAAGTATGGTGAAGGAAACTTTGCTATCACAGCATTTAGTGCATAAAACCTTGAGATTAACAATGGATTGCTGTCTTTGTATTTCCAGTTCAGCCCTGCTCAATAATATTTAGCTCACTTCTAACTCAGAACCCAAAATCTAACTTAAATGGAAATAGACACCACTATCACCTTAAATCACGCAGAAGCCTGCCATGGACACAAAATTGCACTGAATTGTCATTTTTAGATATAATAGAAAGAAAAAAGATCAAAATAACTGCCTTATTTTGGAGCTGATTGGTCTGCACTTACTATCTTAATATCCTAATGTAAGTCTTAGCAGCACACATTTCATACTTCTGGTCTGAACTTGGCACATTTTCGTTCTGTTGCAGAAATGTAAGGAAAGACATTTGCCTTCCTAGATCAGTGGATAAGGACCTGGAAGGTCAGTGTGTATTGGTCTGTGTATTTACTGGATTAGCAATTCTGCAGAGTCATCTTAAGAAATGCAGAGAGATGCTTCTATCTTGCTTGGTTTGATGCCTTGCTATTCATAAAAACAGATTTCCTGACCCTTTCATTTAAAGGCTTTTGCCTCTTGCCGAAATCTCATATCAATCCTGTTGCCTCTGATCACTGCACATTTAATTCTTAACATCTCCACTTGAAGTGGCCTCAATTTCCTCACAGTCAACACTGCCTGCACAAGCAACCTCTTTCTATCTCAGTGTCTGAAAAATAATAAAACACATGTTCTAAGAGAGGTTTCTCTTGGATATCTACAAAAATCACTTGGGGATTTGCCAGCTTGTCCTGCACTGCTGAGTGCCAAATCTCCCATAAATCCCAAGGCTTTGGCATTTCCATGCAGGAGGAAGTTATTTTTAATCATTAATGAATCCCATCAGATTGGGATTGTAGCATATGCCTTTGAACAGTAGCAATGTTGATGCACACAGGTTAGGATTGAACTTCCAGAGAGTGATAAGTGCTACTCGTTTTTAAATGTGATGAAGAAAAGCAGGGAACCTATGAGATGTGTTTGGACAGGAGTTTTGGCTGTCTAGCTCAATGTGGGATATCTCACCTCCTGGAAACACCCATCTCTAAGAGTTTTATAAAAGATAATATGCCTTGTATAGACTAGATGCCGGCTTTTAGACAGCTAAACTTAGCTGAGATGATCCTCACCCTTAATATTTTAGTTAACATGGGAACAGGAGGGGTCAGTCATGGTTTCATCCACGTTTGGTAACAGGCTGAACACCTCAGGTGCAATAACAGCTGGCACATGTGCAGATGAAGGAAATGAAGCGTACAAAGGATGGGTTGGAAGGGATCTTAAAGATCATGTCATAGGCAGGGGCACCTTCTAGGCTGCTCCAAACCCATCCAACCTGGCCTTGGACACTTCCAGGGATGGGGCAGCCACAGCTTCTCTGGCAGCCTGTGTAAGTGCTTCACCACCCTCAAAATGAAGAAATTCTTCCTATTATCTAATCTGAACCTGCTTTCTGTGAAGCCCTTATCCTATCACTTCTCTCTCAACACCATCAACAGACTTCTTGTAGCCCCTTTAGGGCTTTAGGTCTCCCCTGATCCTTCTCCAGGCTGAACAATTTTTTTTACTTTCAAGTAAAGGTTTACTGCTTCAATTCACCAGACGACATTTTAGGAGAAAAAAATATTCTTGAAAGCTACATGCATTTTGAAGGTTAAGAAATATATTTTGAGTAAATTGTATTTTGATATAAGTTTATTATAATTCATTGTGTTCTTGTTTGTCAGGCATGTATTTAATACTTTAATCTCTTTGTGTCTTAACATGCTTAAAATATTGACAAGCTCCATGACTTAGTTCCATTTACAGAATGAAATGCCATAGTTCTAAAGGAGGAATTTGCATAGAAAGTTTCATTTTGCTTCAACTAAGCAATTGAAAAATAGGTACTATAAGAAGCAGGACAAATAAGCATGGTAACAGATGGGTGATTGGTACAAGCATCTGAAATTAAGGAATGAAACATTAACCCAATAATCTGAAAAGTTCCACAGAAGCACTGACATGTAACTTCATAGTTTCTAGTCCCCAGAAAGGATGAGCAGCTGGGAAAACTGGATAACTCCAGGTACCTGGAGATTCCTACAGACTTGCAGCAGCTCTCTGCTCCTGAATGTCACAGGAGTTCCAAAACAAACCACTGCTTTAGAAATATCCTACTTGAAATCTTAAAGACGGATTAGCTGACTTGAGGACTTGAGTACAAGGGGCTCTTGAGAATTTGTGGAAATAATGCAGTGAAGTCCAAGCACTCCTGGTTTCACTGGAAAGGCAAGTGCTCACTTTGGAGAACTTGCAGATGAAGCAAAAAGCACAGGATAGCTCAGGTGGGCATTCTTTACTAGGAGGGGGGCGAGACACGGCACCAGAGAGGTTGTGGATTCACCACTCCTGGAAATGTTCAAGCCAGGCTGGATGGGCTCTGAGTAACCTGGTCAGGTGGAGATTCCTGCACATGGCAGGGCAGTTGGAACAAGATGGTCCCTAAGATGATCTTGATCTTCAAACCTTAACCTCTGACCCTTCTATGGAGGTCTACATCCAGGTGACTACTGGCACTGGAAGGGCCCAAGCAACTTCCACAATCTGCACAAATCTCTATCACTTTTTATCTTCTTTTTTCACTTCTGCCAGAGTCAGGATTAAATACATGAGAGACGGAATTTCTGTTTGGACTCAGATGTTCATTAATTCTAATCTATGTTACAGTGAGTGTTACAGCACTTCTAGCTAACAAGCTAAAAATGGTGAAATGACAATGTATTTCTCCTGTTTCAAGGTCTTTTAAACCTAAACTGTTCAGTTAAGAACTAAAACCTAAATTATTTTTAATTTTGACCCAATGACCAAACAGGCATGACCCAGAGTGCTGTATTTTCAATCCAACTTAAAAAGTACCACTTAGACCAAGAAGAAGGCGAAGAAAGAAACCTTCCCTCCAAAACCTCCATCTTGTCCTCCATGTATTGCTATACTCTAAAATCCCAAATCCTAAATTTTTCACCATGTGATAGTACACTCTTCTATTCAAACTATACACCAGTGATTCTAGTTCTGACATTTAATTTTGGAAGCCATCTCCAAGGCCTCAGGTCAAAAGGAGTGTTCTTTTGGGAGTTGTTTTAGTTTGAAAGACAGGTGTCTGTTAAGAAAGGCAGGAGCCTCTCTTTGAAATGGGGAATATTAACCCCCCTCTCTCCAAATTATTATAATTTTGAAATCAAGGGGCTCTCAGGCAAAGATATGGGAATTAGGAATAACAGATCTTTACTAAGAAAATTGAAGTAGAAATACAGTACTACAAAGAAACAAACCCCAAACACTTACAAAGTCGGAGTCAGGGTCAGACAACCCCGTCAGTCAGGGTGTTGGTAGCAGTTTGATTAAATGGTGGCTGCATCCTCTTGCAGTGACAGATGTGGTTCAGTTGAAGCAGTGGTTCTGTAGAAGGGTGCAGGTTTTCTTCGAAGATCCAGTGATGATGTGGAGAAGTCTGGTTTTCCTTCGGAGTTCAGGGGAGAAAGGGCTCCCTTAGTGTCTCAAAACCTCTGGTTTTATCTTGGTAAGAAATGTTGGGTTATTCCTTCTGGCTGGAGCAACTCCCAATGGGATAAAGTAATTTTATCAGTCCCACAGTGGGACTCAATGGGCCATTAGCAGAAGATAACTCTTTGGAGGAAGGATGGGTTATGAAAAGACAAAGAACAATGTCCCACCTGGTTTCAATGGATGGCCCATTAGCAGAATATCTCCCATGGAGACAAGGATCACTGCCCCCACCCTCAACAGATGGTGATAGAATAGATACCTTTGATCACATCTTGTATTGTAACCCAAGACAGGAGTCAGTGGCTGACAGCACAGAAAGTTCAAAACTCCCAGTTTCCAGAGTTCCAACAGATCTCAACTCTTAAGCTGCCCAGCATGATCCAAAACATCTGTGGGTATCCAACACATCCCACAAGTCTGCCAGGTTTGTGACAGGACACGCAGGAGAACAAAACCTGACTGCTGACTTTGCTCTCCTCCTCTCTGGTGCTGGTATGTGGGCAGTTCAGACAAGTCCCAAGATAAATAAATCTGCTTTCTTTTTATATGTTGTGCTGTACAAGAAAATAAAGTTGCAAAGCTCTGATAGATTGCTGAAGAAGCATGCCAATAGCTGGCTCACTTTCAGCAAAACTCACTTCCTTCCTGGTATTCAATTAAAAAAAGAAAATTACCGCATTTCAAATGCACTCTATTTTAGAATTTCATAAGCAGCCTCAGATTCTGTGGCAGTCATGAAATCTGCTTTCCTTATTCAGATATTGCAGTATATTTTGTTCCACAATGAATTCATTAGGCATTTTTTCTATATCCTGTCCAAGTGTCACTGTGCAGCTGAGCTTTCTCTTCCCATTAATCTGGAATTGCTCTTTCATCCAAAACACTTAAACATGTATAATTTTAAATACTGAAGGAATTTTGACCTATTTCAGTAGGCTTCTTTGTATGTTTAAAATTATGTATGTGCTGAAAATAGGGAAAAATCTAGTTATTGGACTTAAACAAGTCTTTCTTCCACTGATCACCAGTCTCTGAGCATGACCATTCAGACAGTTTTAAATCCATTGTCTGCATTCACCAGCTGGTGCACCAATGTCTTTTCTATGGATGGATCTTACTGCATTTGGAAAATGCTGTTATGGAACTGAAGAAAGTGCAGAAAAAACATTTGTGTATAAAGATCTGGTCCCATACCTCATCTGTGAGAAGGGTATACAATTTTGTTCCATGAATACCAGTAGAATTACTTCTGAGTTTCATGGAGAATAACAGAGTCTTCAAAACTAACCTGATACTTTAGATTTTGAGTGTGGTGGAGGCCCTAATGTAAAAAATTTGGATATATTTTGCTCATGCATCTTGTTTCTTTTATGCTTTCTAACCGTTCTTGTTGATCCAGCAGAATTTTGCACATTCATAAATACAGTGAGAAGTTAGAATTGAAATGCTATTTCTGCAATCATGTCCTATTAATATTTTTATAAATAAAAATTGACATAATTTGTTTATCAGACGAGCAAAAATTTGAGCTACAAATGAGGTGAATTTTTTACTTAACTGAGGGGTTTATTTACTTGGAGTCACATAACTGCCTTTGTTCTCCTGGGTGTTTGATGACTCTCTATTTTTTTCTAAAACTTTGGTAGCATAGTTTTCCTTCAATTATCCAGCATTTCTTTTTCTGAAATTTCTTTTTACCAAAGATCCAGCAGCAGTTTGAACTAAAATCTTTCCTAATTTCCTATTTTAAGAATTAAACCATTTTCCTCAGCTCTTACACACCCTTGCCATTGAAGAATCTCAAAGCCTTTAGAAATTGTGCCATCTCAATTTAATTTAAAGGCAAATGAAGACTCAAAGCATTACAGGCACTGGACCCACACTGACCGGTAGGCAAATTGTCAGTGGCACTGATATCTGCTGTATTTCTTTGCACAGATGCTTTCACTAAGCCTTTCACTTCTTTTTTTAATTCCCAGGGAATAGTGGAAGGTCCCTGAGGACTTCAGCTCCATTGTTATGACACCCTGCTTTGCAGTGTTGGTCTCAGAGGAAACCTTCACATTCTGTGCACTTCCCTGCAGCTTGTACCAGGACTCTGGATAATCCAGAGGGAGCATTTTCCAGGGGCAATTTTCAGTTCTCAGAGAAATGATGGTACTTATGACAGATGCCAACTAAAAAAGCCTGGCAACAAATAAATAAATATACATAAAATATACACAATTCAATATTAAGGTATCTTAGGGAGCCTTCAAAGACACCCAGCAAGAGCCCAGTCAGTGCTCAGACCTACAGGAAAGACTTCTCCATCTGGAATTACAGATAGGACATCCTGGGGCGTCCTAAGTGACACAAAACACACATCCACGCCACAGCCCCAGCCACTGGGTAAATTTGTAAATTTGTCCAGCTCTGCTGACTCCAGCACAGCCTGGACACCTGGAGACCCCATACCCAACCCTATGCTAGTAGCTAAATTTAGACACTAAACTTCCCACTGTTTAAATTTAGTTTCAATTTCAAACTCAATCACATCCCAAAGTCACTTCACTCCACATGCCAAGTGCATTTTGAAAAGAGAAGAAGAATTTTTTCTTTGGTAAATTGTTATGGAACTAGTTCAACTTTGTGCACATTTCTTGTGGGCTGATGTATAGCTTTTTCTTTATTTAGCATCACAGTTTTTCTTCCACTTTTAATTGTGCTCCAGATGTTCCTGCCAGCTGCTGGAAGACTGGGCCATCTGAGCACTCATCAAGCACACACACCAAAACAGCCAGAGGGGAAAAAGTTCCTCTGCCTGCATGAGGACATGTGCAATATGAGCATCCAGGTCTGAGTTAATCCCTTGGCCAGGACAGCAAAAAGCAGCTCACAGAGAGCCCCTGGCAACGAGATCCAACATTGCAGCCAGTCTTGGCTGTGAGCAGAGGGGTGCTCTGCTCTTTGAGCTCTAAATGACATCCAGGAATCAGTTCCAGCCTAGTTTTCCTCAGTTAATTTTTCTGGTGTTTTCTCATAAATATGCACTTAACGGCCTGTGAGTCATCTGAGCTTTTTTTGGAAATTTAAGTGAGAAGGAAGGAGATCAGAAGTGCTTGCTTTTCACTATTATCTATAAAAGAAGCCTAGAAAATCAGCTCAGGTGTAGACATTTAAACTGAAAACATTTAGATTCATTACATTTGCAGGCTCCTACAAGCATTCTTTGGAGGAGTGGGTGGACAGAGAGTGTTCTGACTCTCTGAGCCTCTGCTTAAAACTCAGACAATTTGAAAGACTCTGGCCTGCTGGCTTCAATAACATTATATAAGACAAAAACAACAGCTAATTCTTTTTAATGCCATTCTCAGCTACACCCTGACTTAGAAATAGTGAGATTAAAGTCATGAAGAAGCTGAATCAATAGCTCTGCATCTCCTGGCACAGTCCTGCATTCCAAGCCATCAAGCCCTATGGCATCAGCTGAAGGTGTAAGGAAGCTCACTGCTGTGAGAGGCTGCTGACATCTGTGCTTCTGAACTAATTAGTGACATTGCCTTAACTGGCCCAGTATGACCCCAGACATGCTATTAAATTCTCATTTTATTTAAAAAAAATAGGTAAATGCAACCAAATTGCTTATTATGGATGATGTACAGCAAATAACTCCTCAGCATGTACAGGAATCACATGGGGAAATATCAGGGGTCTCCCCTAAATGTACTGGACAGTCAAAATCCAATGCCCTGCCCCTGGCACTATTTAATTTAAAACTCCAAATATAGCTGTAAAATACCCCAAGTTTTCATCCATGAATTATCACTGCAGCTACAGGTGATATCCCTTACTATTATGAAAATAAGTTTGGTGCACAACTTTGAGATAAATCTTTCAGTAATTTCAAAGAAACATTTAGATGTACAGAGAAGTCAGGGACATAGAATGTGGCTCAGGAAGTACAATTCCCCAGGATCTTCCAGAGAAAAATGTTTCTCTATAAAGTCATAAAATGCATTTTCTGCAAAGAGTATAATTTCTTTGCAGTATCTGTTATTGAAATTGCCTAAAAACTGGGAGCTTTTGGGTATGCATTCTAGCAGTCTTCATGTTTTAACATTCTGTTTCTAATCTAGCTGTCTTAAAGGTTTAATTGCAAAGGATAGAACTAAATTAAAGATAAACTTCTGAATGTGTTTTAGCTATGTGAAGTAATTAGACTCACTGAAAGCAAATTCCAAAATGGCACAGTGTCTATACTGTTAATTACACTTTGCTCACAAATACGAGCTTAATTGTCCATATCAAATGGCATCGTCACGTTTAATTATGTAAAATATTGAAAGATGTACAATAGCATCACTAATTCATGATATGAACTGAGTCCTCCTGAATATGAGAAATGCCATCTCTGGACCAGCTACAAAACATCTGCTAAAGTCAGCAATGTCACTTTGGTCACATTCATAATGTTCCTTCTCGCTGCAGACCAGAGTATTGGAGCACCTGATGGTCACCTAGAAATAAACAGGGCAACTCAACTACTGCACATTTGTTATGAGAAGATAGTAAAAGGAAGGTTGAAATCCAAACAGTTGCAAAGAGAGGTGTATACCTATAACCATCAGTGTTCATGGCTCATGACAGCCAGGAGCTGATTAGAGGAAAGGGTGAGATCATCAGGATTTCTTACATGATCATGGCTTGCACAGCCTGAGTTTTGTGGTTCACAACCTGGTTCTTCTTATGGCAAGCAAGAGGGGTTCCATGTCTGGATCTGAATGTACAAAATATCGAACATCCAGGAGAATGGAGCAGCTCAAAGGCTGCTTGGTCCCCTGGTTCAGTGGCAGCTGAATCAAAGCCTCCAGGTGCTCTGGGACAGGGACTGCTGACAATTCTCTGTAGAACTTTGTGAGCTCCAGAGCCTTGTGGTTCCCCTGACCTTGTCCTTGTCCTTGTCCTTACCTGGCAGCAGCAGACACACTCAGAGGCTTCCTGTGCCACTGCCCCAAGAAAATCTCCCAAAGGAGGAGTCAGAGACTGCTGCACAAGACACCACATCTGCTGCTGCACATCTGTCTTCGCTGTGCTCATGAGCCTCAAGGAGCTCCATGCATTTTTATTTAGAAATCTTTAATAAAAGAGCATAGGAGCAGAGAGCAGAGCCTGCCATTTCCCAATCATGCCTCATTACTGAATTTTCACTTCTTGTTCTCTCTCTGTCCCCATAAATTTTGTGGTCTTGTCTTCACAATTTCAAGTAGTAGGAAGTAGGGGGTTCCTGCAGATGTTTTTAGTTAATAGTTGGCTGGTTTAGGCACTTCAAGCCAGAAAAAGTAGTTTCTGAACCTGGAGAACTTCAGACTGAGCAGATCAGATGCTGTCCATCCTAGCTGAAAACAATAACGAATACAGTCCTTATAAAAAAACAGGCTCCTTTGTCTATTTCCTCACTGTTAAAATGGAAAATGAGCCAACTTGTCTGTATCCAAAAGCAGAAAATTTATATGAATCTAACTTTTTTTATAGGTACCTACATGAAAGAGTAAAGAAGGACTTTAAAAGCACTACTTTAATAGCTATTTCCTGCATCATGTCTTTTACATCAACATACAAGCGTAGCGTGTGTTGTGTTTCATTTTACTGGGAATTATTTATATACAAGTTGGCCGTAGAGTCAGTGACTCCATTCCCCTTTCTTCATCTGTATTCTACCAGTTTGTAAATAAATCTTACACATTAATGTGTCTACCATGTCATTGGGAAGGAAATGCCTGGACTTAGAAAAGAATTCAAAGGGAAATCAAGTCCAGCAACAGCAGCAATAATCTGGGGAAAGAGGTGTTTGCAGGAGCCCATTGAACACTGAATGGTGCAGCTGGATTAGGATTCCTGAACAAGCACAGGGATGTAATCCTGAGAGGCTGTGGTGACAGCCTGGGCACCAGTGCTGCCAAGGAAAACACATGGACACCCCACCAAACACAGATGTGGCCAGTAGTTCCAGAAGGAAGAGTGGTAGAAGTGACACACAGCACTTAGTAAACAGGAAAATAACTTTTAATCATGACAACAAGCTTGTTGTTAAAGACTCAGCATTTAGTTTACTGTTAACAGCTGCAGGTCTGTTTAAGACTCAAACATGAAGCAGATATCAAATCCATCTTGTTCCTTCCATCACAAAACCACAGTGTCAGATCCAGGGTGAATTCAGCTGGGGAAATCCCCTCAGTATTTCCTCTCTTTTTATTTTATCTTTCTAAGCATTTGTTGTTTATTCCTACCAGAGATACGTTTGCATTGGGCAAGGACTAGCACAGACCAGGGACCATCCCTGATGTTACAAACCTTGGACAGGGCCACTGCTTTTGAAAAGCAGGGAGTTAGGAGGATTAGCCATGTGAGTGAAAATGAACAGTCCCCCCTTAATTTACTACCGATAGCTAATGAGTATTTGGCTTGGCTTGCTCTTATTACATTTTAAACTTGTAGAAATCCATAGAATCATGAAAAATGGGATGAAATGGACTCCTGTGTGTTACCTACTTTATATTTGTTCCAAGGTAATTTTAGCCTTACCTGAACTTTTCCACAGGTCCTGTTATTATTACACAGCAGTATAAAATGATGACATTTCTGCAATCCATTCATCATGGGCTGTTCCTGCAGAAAGAATTGCACTTGGAAGAAGTTCCAAAGAATTGCTTTTTAATTGCTTCTTTCAATGCATTTACCTGTAGTCAATTTTCTCTAAGTCATCTCCTCTGGTGAGCCAGCAAATACATGAATTTTTCAGGGGGCTTTGAACGTGATGAAGCTTTGAAAGAGTGCAAGGGGGAATGTGATGATGGCTGGCTGGACCTGGATTGAAGATCACAGCTAATGTAAAGTAGAAAAGAAGCAGGTATTTCCTAACAAAGCTAAGAACAAATCTGGTTGAACATCCATTGTGGTTACACAATTGGAAAAACAAGACCCTTCCAACTTCCCAGGTTTGCTGAGGCTGCCAGCACTTGCACTAAAAAGTGGTGAGTGGTCACAGACCTGAAACCTGCTGTGTTCCATTCTGCTGATGTTGAATTCAGGAGAGAAGAGTGATTTGCCCTCTCAGGCACTGTAGTACACACCCAATCTTCATCAAACACCTTTTCATCACAGTTTCAGTCTCAGAATGAAAACTGCCTTGAAAACCACAGGATTTTTTTCTCCTGCAAAAGAAAAAAGTTCTTTCTCTCCCTTTTTATTTGGGAATAAAACTCTTAAAAATCACACTAATTTTCATTCCAGCCTACCTAGAAAGGCAAATAAGGCTATTTTTAAAATTTATAACTTAACTGCTAAATGAAAGTGATTTAGAAACCAATCGTTTGGGAATAGAAAAAATCACAGGGTTCCGTTCCAAAAACATTGCCAGTAATAGTTGGAATGGAACGTTGGCTTTGGTGTGCTTTTTCTGAGTATAAAGTAATCGAATCGACATGTTCCTATGGAAAGTTTTTATACTGATGAAACTGCAGTTCCTCATTTGAAAAATGCCAGGTCTCATCCTGAGCACACGCAGTGAAGTTTCTTTCAGCATTACAGAATAAAATGATAAGGTAGGATTATCTCTAAATCATCTTCACTAGACAGATGCCAAAGATCAGCGCTATTTCCAGCATTAAAACTTTCACAACATTCTTCAGCAGCTTGTGCTTTACTGATTCTGCCTTCTCCTTTGACACACATTGCAGTGGGACCAAACCAGCAAAACCCCTCTGTGCAAGGATCTATTTAACACGTGTTCAAAAAACTTTTGCCTGCATCAGCAAGACTATGGGGGAATGAAACCAAAACAAATGAATGTAGGATTGCAATGAGCGTATTCATAAATCTCCTGGTGCTGAACGTACCATTGATGAGCAGGTGCAGAAAAGATCTGACTGCACACACACACACCAGAATATTTCATGTCAGCTCAGCAATATTTCTGTGCTGTTCATATTTTCTTCAGACCAGAACTGGAGCCTCTGTGCTCTTGTAAAGTGATGGATAAGTGGAAGTGCAGTTCTGATTGGAATTGCAGCTGCCTGTGCAAACTGCATCCTTGCTTTTCAAGAGACAACCAAAAGCTCTGTGCTGGTGGAGCAGCAGCAGCCCCAGCTCCTGTTCTGCAGCAGCAGCTGAAGAGAGCTCATGCCATCGTGTGGAGCTGCAGCCTCAGCACATCCCTGTGCTCATAAATGCACAGTGAGGGAGAGTCCTGCAGATCCCACCAGCTTCCCTGCTCCCTCTAATGCTTTTAAAGATGTCCGGTAGGACAAGGGGCAATGGCCTCAAGTTGTGCCGGGGAGGTTCAGATTGGATTTTAGAAAACATTTCTTCACTGAGTGAAGAGGGATAAAATATTGGAACTGGCTCCTCAGGGAAGCGGTCCCTGGAAGTGTTCAAAAAACGAGTAGATGTGGCACTTCATGATATGGTTTAGAGGGTACAGGGGTGTTTGGTCTAAAGTTGGACTTGGTCTTGGAGGACTTTTCCCACCTTTATGATCCTGTGGTTTTATGTCTGAGGAGTTTTTGTGTTCCTTTTGGTCAGAACTCCTGGAGGTCAGCAGCAGCACACTGAGGCTGAAAGCTGGGTGCCACCATGGAGTTGTGATTTCCTGTGATGCAGAAGAGATCCCTGGAACTGCTACCCCCTCTCTGAGCCTTGCCAGCCTCCTCAGCCTCCTGTGATGAGGGTGGTTTCTCCATCCCATGGCTTGGCCAGCAGAAGGGACCCAGGTCCATTCCCAGGCAAAGCCTTTGGCTTTCTCAGCCCCCCTGCACCTGCTGGAGCTGGGCTGATGCCAGAGATGGATCCAGGCAGGAGCACAGAGCTCTGCCCTCTGCACCAGCCCTGGAGGTGTCTCTTGGGCATCTCAGGGATGGGAGGTTCCAGCTTCACCAACAGCTCTGCAGGGAAGCTCGGGACAAATGAATCTTGCCAGGTTCAGGTTCACTTTGGCTGCGGATGGGGTTGAAGTGTCCTGAGCTTACCCACACACACCTGCATCTGGGCTTCTCCTGGATAAGTGGGGCCCACACTGGGTCCTTCCCAAAACACCAGAGCAGGGGCACTGCCATGGGAAAAGGCTGCAGACAGAACCTACACAGGGATGCACAGCACCCCACAGCGGCTTTCAGGGCACAGAGCTCTGAGGATGACCAATGTCACTGTGTAGGATAAAACAACTTTTATCCTGGGATGCAAAAGCTCTGAGAAGCAGCCAGGCACAGATGACATCACTCATTTGCAAACTGGACATAAACACAAGATGTCAGCTTATCCTGATGATGCTACTCCTTTTCAGGCCATAGAATTCGCAACACCTAATTTTGGCATTTCGCAACAGTATTTGATTATCACAGAGCTTCTTAGAAAGGTGAAAATATGTTCTGCACCCTGGAAAATATACAAGGCAGGGAAAGGGCCACAGCAGGATATGGATGCCACCAAAGGACAGGTGGAAGTATTGCTGGAGGAAACATCATTCTTTCAGTAAGTTTTTGGAGGTGAAAGAGCCGGAAAAAAAAAAAACAGAGAGACTGTCCAAGCTTTTAAAGAGGTTGGCGCATCTTTAGAGGATGACTTTCATGGAAATTTTCTTGCCTGCAACATTTCCATCATCTCCAGACAGATTGTTTCAAATCTAATCCTTAAACCACGGCACTATTGATTGCAGGCAGCCAGAGAGAAAGTAATTGGATCTATTTTATTCCTCTCACAGTTCCCTGTCCCCTTCTCCAGCATCCAAAACCTGCCCTCCCATTTCCCTCCAACCTATCCCCATGTCCATCTGATCCTTCAGGAGCAGCACTCCTCACAGGAGGCGAAACATCACAATTTAGAAACTCTGGTGTTTCCTTCTTCCCTCTAGATGGAGCCATGGGCTTGTCCCTGGATTAACACAATTACACAATTACTTTGCTCTAATCGAGGCTTTGGTGGAGAGGGATTCAGCAGCTGCAGGGGAACCTCAGTGGCTGCTCTGGCAGAGGCTGTGCTGCCTTATGGTGAAGAGATGAGAGGGGAACAGAAAACAGCTTTTAAAAATTATTATTAACTGAGTGCAGTCTGGGCTAGCTGAATGTCCTTTTCTGTTGCAAGATCTTCGATCTCTTGACTCCGTTATTCGGGGTTTTTTTGTTTTGTTTTGTTTTGTTTTGGGGTTTTTTTTTGCCATACTTTATTGTCCTGAGTGGGGCTTCTCAGTGGAGTATAAAAAAAAAAAAACACGAGACCATTAAACTGACCTTTGATTCACAGGGAGCAGGATTTGTCTGTAGGTAATGTTGTCTGAACTGGTCAGAGATACTTTACAGTCAAATGAAGGGAACAGAGTGGTTCCTTCTGGCCTGAGGTCAGTATAGGAAATAGAACAGTAGAATAGAACAGTACTGGCACCACCAGCAAAGCTGCATTTCTTCCCAGGCACTGGAAAAAGGACTCCCCACTTTAAGTTGTTCATATGTGAGTTCAGTTGTGCATATGTGTGTCTGCATGATTGACACTTAAAGTTAGGAGAGATGAAAAACATTTGAAGTTTCCAAAGCAGCTAAATGGCATCAATTACTCTGAGTGCCAGGCACAACACAGGCAAGACACAGAAAAGAACAGCATCATTTCTTGTGGCAAACCTTGAAGGACACTGCATTCCCAGCACACAGGAGTGCTAGACTCATTTTAGCAATGAAAAGATTCATTCTGAGCCAAACTGACCCTGGCCTGGAGCTGGCTCAGCTGTGGCTCAGAGTCCAGTTTCAGTGGTCAAGGATTTCTCTGCTAGCCTGAAGGGGAACTCCAGTGAGACCCAAGGATTCACACTTGAACCCCCACATTTACCCCTGTGTACACTTGTCCTGCTTTGACACTTTATTACATCCAGAGAAGAAGGTGACAGGATCAGGTTTGAGGTCTGCAGGGATTTGGCCACCCCAGAGAGCAGGATAAATCTGTTCAGAGTTCCCAGGCAGGCTTGGGATGGTGGCTGCAACAATTTCCATTCAGGGGTACAGTTTTAACAGGGAGTCTTCCCTAATCTTTCTTTTTTTTTTTCCCCCTGGGAAATACATAAATTGCTGTTTTCTATGTCAGTCTCCAGCAATGTCATCTGCAATTTTTCTCTTTTATTATATGTGGGGGAGTAGGAGGAAATTGCTTGTCACCCAGTGGCGATATGCAGCTTTTATTTACATGGGAGAGCAATAAAATTGATTGTTTCTGAACTGGACATGTCACTTGGCTGGAGTTCAAGGTAAAAGGGCATGTGAGCAGCCCTGCCTTCTCATCCAGAGATGGGGACCTCTAGGCACAAGCTCTACCTTGGCCAGGTCACTTTCTCACCCACATTTAACCACATAAAAACAAGGCTTTAACAAGAATTGGTTTGATAGAAGTCTTGTGATATTTAATTAGATATTCTGGTAAAACTCAAGAGAGTCTGAACAGGAGAGTGGAGGTATCTTCACCTGTTGGGCAAGTATTTAAGCAGAGGCATCTCCAGATGGCTGAAAGAATTCTGCATGAATTTGGTTTCAAAACCATGTTGAAAAACCAATGCCAGCAAGCACAGAAAAGAGCCATGGATTCAAGTACTGGGAAAAACACCCAACACTTAAAAACTTTCACTGGAATTATGTGATTCTTAAGGGTTTCCAACCCAAACCATTCTGTGATTATGAATTTATGCTGTGTAAAATGTTGGTGAGTGGGAGAACCAAACTTTTTATGACAAAATATCAGAAAACACTGACACGCTTTCAGAGCTCTTAAGAAGGTCATTGGAACAACCAGTTAGTGGAAACAAAGATTAAACAACCTGCCCTACTGAATCCAGGCTGGGTTAAGAAAGTGCAATCTCGAAGCAAACAGACAGACACCCAGCCCTGAGAAATTCATTCTATTGTGGGACACAGTGGGAAAAAGAGAAATTCAAGTTATCCAGTAACTCTCCTCGGTGGGGAGTCGTTCTTAGTTTCATGGCTGGCAGAGATCACTGAGGCTGTGCCATCGGTCACTTCAATAAGCCACTGGAAACTCGGAAAATCGAGTTGAGCCATAGCAAGATGAAAGGATTTTCCTCCCCACTCTGTGACCCAGGAATGAGAGATCAGGGATGGTTTACTGACAGGAATGTTAAGTGCTGTGATTTTGAGTGAGACAATTCTTGCAGGGCCAGTTAAGATCTCTGTCCACAAACTCTGCCCCAATCTGATCTAAGTTTTACTTAGATCACGACCGCCCAAACAGCTCTGTCCTTGGAGACTTCAAAGACCATTTTTTACTTCATTCAGCATCTTTTTTTTCCAAGTTAAGTATTTATTTACACAAATAAATCAGATAAAACAGGTTGGGTGGTTTTTCTGCATTGTGATGTGACCCCCCTCAGTATATTCCCATGGTTTGCTCTGGTAAATGCCATCCCACTCCCTCTGGCTGAATCCATCACATGCAGTGTGAGGCCAGGCTGGAGCAGAGCACCCCAGACCAGCTGTCTGAATAACTGCTTTGCAGGCAAATTCACCTTTTTATGGTGCAGACAAGACCTGACGTGTTTGTTTGACTCAGGGCTTGGAAGAGTCTGGGGCTGGTCTCATTTTCTCTGTGCATTTCCAGTCCCTAGGATGATTCTAGCTCAGGAGCACTGTTTTATTTAATGCCACAGATGTGGCATTAATTATATGCATTCCATCTCAAGCATCCCCTGCATTTAACCTCATGGAAAAACTGTTCAAAAATGTGACTTATTGCAGTCAAGCTCCTCATAAGGATAGAGATGCACGGAGCGTGCCCTGTTCCAACCACAGCATTCACGTTTGTCAGTGGCTGTCAGAAGAATACACGGGCTAGCAAAATATCCACCTGAATGTAGCTACTGTATTTTCTGGGGGACTGTTTCTTTCTGCAGAACCCATAAAATGTGTGCTGCAGCTGGGGCAGACCTCCTGAGAGGGGAATGGCATTCTAGAGTGTAGCTCCATGCAGCAGCACTGCTGGGAAAGAAAGTTCAAAGGCATCCATCTCTCTCCAGAGGATACAGCTATGTGAGACCCTGCTGGATAGATGACTAGGTACCTGTTTTAGCACCAAAGTATTACAAAGAGCTTGTTCTGCCTCCAGGCAGTAATTTGCTGAAGCACATAAGACACATTTCCCATTGGCAGGATGAAAAGAAAACTTTCACCCTTTTTTTTTTTTTTCTTTTTTTCAAAACACTGCATTATGTCATCTCTGTAAAGAGCTCTATTGTACATGTGGGCCACGGCAAAAATGTATGGAAGAGAACTAAAATGACAGCTTGTGGTGCTTATGTAAACACACATTAACCCTGCAGGTCCCAGGTTTCAGTGAACTCCACAGCCTGGCTTGTACCAGATGCCCTGAACTGCAATCCATAAATGTTGTGCAGCTTTCTCGTTGTGCTTTCTTAACGTGAAACTGCTGAGGTGCCTTGTCCCTTTTTGTTTGCTCTATAGCAAGTCTGGGAGGTAGAAAAAAAGTCCTGATTTTTCCACTCCCAGACAGATGGTGTGCTGTGCTGGTTTCCCATTTGTATACATTGGTGAATATTTTTAATCTAGATTGAACTTGGAAAGACAGAACACAAGAAGCAAATTAGATTTTTCCCAGGCTAATTCTTCTCTCATTTCCTCCAATTTTACACCAGTGACATTAACAGGGTTAGCTTTTGATTTACACTGGTACCAGGGAGAGAAAAATGGGCTCTTGAAGAGCTGGCTTTAATTCAAAGCAGCTGGGCAGAAAAAAAGGTGGTGTGGGAAAATCCTGTTCTCCAGGAAAATGAGAGCTGACACAGCCATTTGCTGTCCCTACAGATACCTGTTTTAATTTGCACTGCTTTAGAGGCATAGCTAGTCATTCTTGCAGGATCTAAACCCCATCATGAATGAATGGCTTTCTTAAATCAGTAAGTCAGTGGAGAGCCCAAGGCAGGCTAGAAGACGCTCAATCTAACCAAAATTCACTCATTTTTAATCTTACCCACTTCTCAGTGTCAAGCTGCATCACCAAACAGGGAGAATTGTTTATTATTAAACCACTGAATTCCAAAAATTAATGCAGCAGGTAAAACTTAATAATTAAAATCATGGATGTTATTCTATATGAGCTAAGAAACAGTTACTCATGTTTTCTGTCAGAGCCACATTCTTCTCAAGCTGGTAACTTGCTGAAAATTGCTTTTAGCTCTTAATAAGACCTAAGGGAACAGAGTCATTTGCTCTGTTGAATAACATGCATTAAGTGTGGGGACACTAATTCTTTTGCAATAGAAGCTCTCATTTAGCAGATAAGAGCTCCATCAATTGGGTGTTCAGCTCTGAATCTGCACATGAATTTTACATCATCCTCTCATGGCCCCTTTGGCTGCTCAATACCTTCAGCTGTGAAATCACTCATTTAGATGCCTGCATACAGATCTCAGTGCCTGCCTCTAAGCACTGGATTTTGATGTTTTCTAATTTTTTCCTAATCTGCTTGGCATCATTTCACTGCAGTGCTGGTTTCCATGCTTTGGATCTCTGCGTGTCCAGGTGGCTTCTGGGGGTGTTGTCGTGACACAGAGCACAGACCAACAGCTTTTTACTCCCCCTGGACTACAGATAATCCACATTTATGCATCTGGGAGCAGGCTTTTCTCTTGAGTGTTTGCTATTCTGCACGTTGATCAGAGCCATCTATCACACAGGGCACAGGGCATTTCCACAAGCAGCAGAGCAGAGGATTTTCTGTTAGGATATCCTTGCAAGTGAACTGATGGAGAAGGGTGCAAAGACAGCAACAGAGAGGCAGAAAGGTTGATATGGAAGGCAGGCAAACACAAAATGGGAAAAAGCTCTTGGGGTTTGCAGAGACCTTGGTGGTGCCACCAGCAGGGACCAGCTGAGGTGAGCAGTGAATGGAAGGAACCACACTGGTGCATGGTCAAAACCATGCTAACAGATGAGCTACTTCCTGCAGCCAAAAACTTAGACATCTTGGGTGAATTTCCTCTTTTTCCTTTGTGTTTTTTTATTTATTATTTTTTATGTTGTTGGTTTTTTTTGTTTTTCTAATAAAGGAGACATAATGCAGTCACTCATGATTGAAGGCTGAGAGAGTGGGAGGTTGAGATAAGCCTGGATAAGAGTCTGGGGACACCTTAGAGCAGCTTTCCTGTACCTCAAGTGGACCCACAAGAAAGGTGTTGACAATTATTAACAGGGCCTATTATGACACAAGTGATAATGGTTTTAAAATCAAAGAAGGGGAATTTAGATTAGATTTAAGGAGAAGTTTTTTACACTGAGGATGGCAAAATACTGGTCCAGATTGCCCAGGGACATTGTAGAAATTCCCTCATCCCTGGAAACATTCAAGGCCAGGTTGGATGGGGCTTTCATGGAGAAACATGATCTAGCTGAAGATGTCCCTGGTCATTGCAGGGGGCTTGGACTAGATGTCCTTCAAAGGTCCCTTCCAACCCAAACTATTCTGTGATTCTATGGCTAGCCTGACATTGCAGACTGGGAAACAGAGATATGGCCCTTTCCCATCTCCCTGGCTCTGATAGTCAATTGTGGAAATGGATTTCCCAGGTGGTCTCTTTGGCCATGAGCAAGCCATGTACCATGGGTTCCTCTTGTGATGGGAATAAGCAAGAGGAGCTTCAGACATGAATGACATTGTTGAAGCATTCAGTGAATTTGGGCAGGTCACACAGGACATAACTTCTCCAGGGCTTGCAGGGGTTGCTGATCCTGTTTGGTGGCCTGTCACTCACTGGCAGAGCACTCTTCAGTCCTTCATGTCTGGTACATGCCCCAGACACCAAGAGGGTGCCAGAGGAAGCTGGTCAGCAATGGATGTGCTACCTGTGGGATATAGCAGCAAATAGGGGGGTTTGGGCCCTGTTGGAACCCCTGTGAGTCCTTAATAATGAATTTTCTGTGGCAAAAGCAAAGAACAGATGGTTCTAATCAATGTGCAGTCTGTCTTCTGCAGCAGAGCCTTTAACAGCTCAGGCAGAAGCACTGGATCCTTCAGGCACCTGAGGGAATTGGCAGAGCCCAGACCCAGCCCTGTCACTCCCCCTGCTCCCTTGCTGTGTTCTGCAGCCCATGAACACCACGGCTCTGGGCTCAGCTCTGTGCTGGGCTGAGCTGTACAGCCTGCTCCACTGCTTCCCCCTCTGCACTGGCATCTGCTCAACACCTCACCTGAAGGATTATGCAACTCAAGAGCCAAAAATAACTTCTTCCTCTATTCTTTAGGGTTTTACAGTTGGCTGATACAGAGCAAAGCCTGGGACCAAGGACACAGTGCTGATTAAACTGAATTTAGACAACAATTGTTCTCTGCAGAAGAGATGCACAGGGAAACTCTATTTTCTCACCTTCGTTTGGCTTGTGCTCTCATTCCGAGGAGAGAGGATGTATCAATGCCTCAGCAGACCTCAGGAAGCAAGTTGTTATTTCTTAATTTAAAACACAGTTCATAGAACCCTGGACTGAAGGAGCTGCTACCTGAGGGGTCACAGCCTCCATGCAGCTTTGTGGTTTTGGCTGCTTGGCCAAATGTCTTCTTGCTCCTAAAATATTTGCAAGGGTTCTCAGAGCGAGAATAGGGACTTCTAATAAATGATTGTAAAATGTGAACCTCCAGTTCAACAATACTTGCAGAACTGTCTTCTCAGCAGCTCTCAAGCTGTAAAGGAGGCATTTGCAGCCTCCAAGGAAATCCTTGACTGGTGACATTCAACAGAAGACATTTGCTCTTTCAGAACTGAATGGAATCCTCAAAAGAGGGTGAGGCAGCCGACAAGACATTTTTCTCTACCAAAAATTTCTCACAATTTCCTCTTTTTATTTCCCACTCCCTTCTGAGATGAAAATACAATACTCTAAATTTCATAATGGAATAAAAGTTGCCCAAATTGTTTCCCTTTGAACAGCTTTAAATCTAATACTCTCCGATACTCTTCACATCAATAACCCACTCCTCACTTCACTGGCACCTAATCAATGAAAAATGCAGGAAAACAAGGGAAAGCCTAGTACAGCAATGAAAGCAAAACCTCCAAACCATCAAGCATAGCAGTAATAATTCAAAATAAAGGCAACAT
>VRYO01001589.1:24163128-24186766 GCA_009812075.1 Sialia sialis | reverse complement strand
TGATTTCAAAATTATAATAATTTGGAGGGAGGGGGTTTACATTCTCCATTTCAAAGAGAGGCTCCTGCCTTTCTTAGCAGACACCTGTCCTCCAAACTAAGACACCTCTCCTGCAAGGGACAGGGACAAGAAACGTGTCTCTAATAGTATTTTACTAGTGATTTACTGTGAGTTTGCTCAGATTGCTTAGATACTTAGAAACTGGAAATCACAGACACCCACAGATGTCCTCAAACCCTGAAGCCAAATCAGAAAAGGACCTTCAAAATAGTTCGGTTTTTTAGCATTCCCCAAACTTCCATATGTGACTCCATGGATGTTGGTTGTCAGCTAAGAACTATGAAACTGCAGTAACAGCCCTGAAATGCAGAATGATAAAGCCCCCAAGGATTTTGCACCTGACTAAAACAGATGAAGCTCAAGACCCAGCTGGGGGCTGGTCTCTTCTCCCAGGTAATAAGGGACAGGACAATGGAATGGCTTCAAGTTGCACCAGGGTTTAGATTAGATATTAGGAAAGAACTTCTTCACTGAAAGGGTTGACAGGCATTAGAACAGGCTTCCCAGGGATCAGGCTGAGTCACCATCCCCAGAGGGATTTCACAGATGTGGATGAGGCACTGAGGGTCATGGTTTAGGGTGGACTTGGAAGTGCTGGGTTAATTATTGGACCAGATGACCTTGGAGGCTTTTTCCATTCTTACTGATTGTATGATTCTCTGCTCAAGTATGCTAAATCTGACTCTGCATAGAACCATGGATGCTGGAGGAGACTACCCAGAGACTGAACCCAAATTTCCAGCAGGGCCATGACTCACAAAGCCAGGACTAGACTTGTCTAAGTCTGGAGCCTCTGCACTTCCCTTAACCTCTCATTCCCAGCTCTGATTCCAGCCTTAGGTCCAAGAATTACCACCACCACATTCTTCTCCAAAAACAGAGGAGCAGCAACAACCGGTTCAGGAAATCAAGCACCAGCCCAGGAACCCAAATGATTCCTCAGCTTGCAGTCAGAATAAAGAGCTTGGCCAAAATCCTTTCTTCCTATTGAAACACAGGCCATTTTTAAAGGTCTAAGAAGGTCATGCTACCAGCTGGATGCTGTAGAAACAAAATTAAATAAAACGCAGTACTGAATTGTGTGGGTAAAGGAGAACACCCAAACTGAAATGGGCCCAGCTTGCCTTTTGTTTGGGACCACTGAAACCCTTCAGTTTGTTTTTATTCTAAGCACTTGTCCTCAAAGGCAGTGGAGACACCAGCCCTTTCCCAGGGGTTCTGTCCATGCCAGAGCCTGGCAGCATTCCTGCTCCAGACCAGCAGCCCTGCTATGTGATGTCTTGAGAAACAGCTGCTGCTCCACAGGACAGCTCGTGACCCTTCCCACACACTTTTGTGCTCTTTGCTAAAAATACCACCCCAGTCCCTCTGACTGGTGCCCTGCAGAGGGAGGAGCCCTGCACAGGCTCCAAAGGCTCCAGGCTGCAGCTGAGGCTGCTGGCCGGGCTGAGGTGGCAGCACAGGGTGTGCTTTGATGCCCAGCAGCTCAGGGATGGACCAAGCAGGAAAGCAGTGCTCCCCTTGGTTCTTCTATTCTTCTTCCTTTGTGCTCCTGCATTGCTTCAATCCAGTCCTCCTGGCCCTATTTATAACCATGCTGACAACTCCTGGGGGATTTTCTACCTCTGGCATCTTTTTCTCCTCAAGGCAAACAATTAATGCAGAAAGAATCTTTAATACTTGACTAGAAGTCTAATCTGGTTCCTTTTCTGAGCCCAGAGGTGAAGGAAAGTGCTGTGGGTATAAGATGTTCAGTAAAGTACCAATGCAAGCACCAAGGGCCATGGATTTACAGTCTTTGGGAGAACACTTGGAGGTTTCTCAGGCATCCTTGGTGAGTGCTGGTGTTTGGAGAGCAGATGGTTACAGGAGACTGGACACGGTGCACACATTTGCAAAAATGAAACTCAAAGACAGTACATGCAGAAGGTAGATGTTTTTCCACACCTTAGAGAAGGAAGGGCAGCTGAGTTATCCTTACCCCCATCCCAGATGAGTTAAAGAACAGATCAGCTCCCTGCAGGAGCAGAGGGAATTGGGAATACTTCCAGGAGAGAAAAGCAATAAAGCTCAGGGAAGCAGGCTGGGTCTGAGCCTTGTATAGAGTGACTCAGCCAGTGCCTCGCAGCTCTGGGTGAGACTCCTTCCCATAAAGAGCCCCTAAGCAGAGGTGCTGAGTGATTGCTTTATTGTTCCTTACAAACCTTGCTGTGAAATCCCTGTAAATATGTTTATGAGCTTGTTGGGGCGGCTCCCCCGCTGCTGGCAGTGCTGTAAATAAACACAGTGCCTTTGATTCACGGAAATTCAGCTTCTGGACTCCATTATGGGCCCTGGCTCTGCTTCCAGCTCAGACATGGGGCCCCTCCTGCCCCAGCTCACAAGGAGCACGACATTTCTGCTCTCCAGTGAGTGACTGGAAAGATGAGTGCACATGTTCAGCATTATGCACATCCCCATATGGCAGCCTCACTTGCATCACCCTTGCTCCTCTTCCCCCCAGCAAAGCTCTGTGAACTTCACCAGCTCCAGAAGAGCAGCCTGTGGAAGGGCCTGGGGACAGCTTCCATCCACTGTCCTCCTTTCTGCCACACAGCCAGGACATTTGGATATGACCCTCTGAGCCAGGGTGGCACAGCAAGTTTTGGGGGATGCATGCTGCCTGCATCCAAGAGTGATGTTTACAAGCACGGGGTGAACCTACATTTGAGGGAAGCTTCAAAAAACTCTCCTTTGGCTTCCACCCTGCAGTGTGCAGGATCAACCTGTGCCAAAACTTTAACCAAGGTCGGACAATAAACCCAGCTGAAAAATCTGCCACGCTGTCCTGCAGCTGATCTGCCTCTGTGTGATCACAGCCTGCTGTTCAAAGCAAGCTGAATTTGCTGCTGTTTTAGTCTATAAGCCAGGATTTTGTGATGCCAAGAATGTTCATGCACTGCCAGATGAGTGGCCAAGGAGTCTGTGCAAAGGGGGTTCCACACAGGGAGGGACAAATCATAAAACCATAGAAAGGTTTGGGTTGGAAGGGACCTCGAAGATCAGTTCCAACTCCCTGCCATGGACAGGGACACCTTCCACTATCCCAGGTTGCTCCAAGCCCCATCCAACCTGACCTTGGACACTGCCAGGGGTAGAGCATCCACAGCCTATAGCCATGCCTCACCACCCTTGCTGGGAACAATTTGTTCCTATATCCAAAGAATCCTCTGCACCATTCCATTGCAAGCTGTCCAGCTCTGAGAGAAAGGTTCTTCAAATCTCAAACCTGAGGAGAGATAATTTTTACACACAGTAGAAGTCAGCTGCCTGCCATTCCAGTGTGTCCATGTGAACACATGATCCCTGCACACTGGACATACCCATGAACTTCAGTGAAACCTCCCCTTTGCCCTCCAGGCATCCTCCTGTCTCACACCAAAGCAAACCACAGTCAGGGCTTCTTCAATATGTAACAGTATGGCACTAAATGTGGACTTCTGACCTCAACATTAAAAAAAAAACGCAAAACATAAACTGAAGAAAACATCTCAGAAATTCACCAGCAGCAAAGGGAGATTTTATCAGTTTCCTTGTTCCCACCCACTCTTCTATTATGGAGTTAAAATATGGGATTGGTCCAGGAAACAATCTACATCAAACTAAAGGAACCAGGATATTTGCCCATCTATATAAACTGAACGAGAGACACGCCACACATCACAAAGAATCCCATGAGCAAAGAAACATCTTGTGCACTCAGCAGCAAAATGCTCCTATTTTGTGTAATGCCTTGCGGCCCAACTGTGATACAAAACATTCGAAGCATAACTTAATAAATTGCAGTGGGCACAGAGAGGGCACTGGAGAAATATTTCTTAGCTGGCTTTTGAAGTGAAACAGAGTCAGAGCTGCAGGACAGCAACTCCAGAGGTCCAAACACTGAAAAGGAGATTCTTGCAGGGGAAAAAAAGGACCTGTTTGTAGGCAGGGGCCATGAGATGGTTTAGGGCTACAGGAGGCTGAAGACAAGCTGGGGTGACAGGCTGAGGCTGATCTGCTCTGTGTGTCAGCGTGGCCAGAGCTGGGTGCCTGTGACACCAGGTCTGTGCACACAGAACCTGGGACTTCACCAAGCAGGAGAGAGTGACCCTGCCCCTGGAGCACTGGGCAGGGTCTGTAATTAGCTCAGCTCAGGGTGTGGTTCAGCATGTTGTTTTCCATAACATGCAGGCACTGAATTTCCACACATACCAGGGGAATCAGGTGTTGGTTTGCCAGCAGGAACATGGGTTCCCTATTTACTGAGTCCTGCCAATCACATGGATCCAATGTATTCATAGAACCACAGAATGGCTTGGGTTGGAAGGCACCTTAAAGATCATCTCATTCCAGCCCCTCAGGTTACTCAGAGCCCCTTCCAACCCAGCATTGAACATCTCTGAGGCATCCACAACTTCTCTGGTGCCTCACCACCCTCACAGGGAAGAATTTTTTCCTAATATCCAATCTAAACCTGATCTCTGTCAGTTTGAAGCCATTTCCCCTTGTCCTGTCACTCCAGGCCCTTGTAAATAGTCAGTCTCCTTCTTTCTCTTTCCTTTTCTCTCCTTCTTTGTCCGCTCCCTTCAGGTACTGGAAGCCCACAGTTAGGTCACCTGAAGCCTTTTCTTTTCCAGGCTGAACAATCCCAATTCTCTGAGCCTTTTTTCACAGCAGAGCTGTTTAATCTTCCCTCAGAGCTGTCCTACCTCTGGACTCTCTCCAGCAGGTCCTGCCTGTGCTGGGGACCCCAGAGGTGATGCAACCCTGCAGGAGGGGTCTCAGCAGAGCAGAGGCACAAATTCCCCCCTCACCTGCAGCCCACCTGCTTTGGATGCAGCCCAGTTGGCTTTCATCTTGAGGGTTTCCCTTCCCTGTCTATAGGGTAGGAATAAAAGTCCTGGTTCCCCTGCCTGCCTTGGATATTTATTTGCTGCTGCAATGTTGAGATTGTCTCCCACTCCGGAGTCCTGTTAAGCAGCAGGATAAACTGAGAGCCCAGGAGTGTTGTGGCAGACACCCCACTAGCTGCCAGACCCTCCCTTCACCCAGGCAGGGAAAAAGGATCAGGATTAATCAGGATACCACACTGGCACCAGGACCAGCTGAATCTCACTTGTACCACCTACACATTGTGAGGATAAGGAAACTGTCTCCAATTGTATTCTGAAAAACAGTCAGAAGGAGCATTTCAACAGATCTCCCTAATTTCTGCCTCTGCAAAAAATGTCCATTCTCTTTTTTTTTTTTTTCCTTTTTTTTGTTAATCTCGATCTTCCTTTTGTGGTTTTCAACTAAACCACAAGCCTGACGAAGAAAGATGAATGATGAAGAGGTTTGGTGTTTGGTGATTTAGTTTAATGGTTTGGCTGTGGGGTCTCAGCCTGGCATCTACAACACAAAAGTTCAATACCCAGCTGTCTGTGGGAACTTCCACAGAGCAGGAGAGGAACTCTTAAGTAGAAGAAAAAGCTAATGGGGCATTTCTGAGATTTGTCTGCGGGGATATCCTGTGGAACCAGCAGGATTTGTCAGTCTGGCAATTTGCAGTGACAATGAACACTTTTCCAAAATAGATATCCAGAATATATTTCCTAATATGTTCACTTCTTGCATCTCTGGTTCAGCCTGTCTCCAGACACTGCCATATTTTGGAGAAACTCACATCCTGCTTTGAAACCTCTGGTGTAGTCCCATCCTTAATTTCAGCTTCCAGTTATCTGGACTATGTGACTTGAGTGAAGGGGAAATTGAGAGGATTTCCTTCTCCCAGCATGCGGTTGTCGATTGATCCCAGAAACCATTCAGATTTATTGCTGCAGTTGGATGGCTCATGGGAAAGGAATTGGTTCCCCAGCAGAAAGTCAAAATGAGAAGAGACAGTAGCTTGAGCAGCGTGACTGATGGCCACAGACTGAAACGTTTTCTTCACTGCTTTGCACCTTCAACCAACATACGGTGAGTGACCTTCAGATACTGATCTAGAGCTTCACCTTTCATCTCCTTCCACTTCTCAAGTTTTTCTCTCTGTATTCTCATCCAAGCCACTGCAAATATTCATCTTTCCTTTTTTGCTTCCCTTTGCTTTGGCTCAGCCAGGGCCTGAAGAATAAAGACAGGAATCATTCAGTGTAACTCTACACCCTGTGTTGTGCAGATAGTCAAGTGCATCCAGTGGCCCCTTGTGGCTTGAAAGTCTCTTCAGACAAAATTCATAATAGTAATGCTAATGCAGACATTTTGCAGATGCTTACTTCAGGACATGGAATGTTTACGATTCATTTTTTTTGGTGTCCCAGAATATTTCAGCTCCCAAGTCAGCACTGACAACCATGTTTGTTAATTTATCAGCACTTAATTCAGTTCTAAACAAACTTAGAAATTCTTTTCCATTCTATTTTAGTATGCATTATTCATGCAAGCCCCAGAAATGGGAGCTTTGGACAAGCCTGTTGCATTATTTAGCACGTCTGGACATTTGCTTTTAAATAAATTGTTTATAGCACGTTAGGTAGGGAGGAAAATTTTAGTCCTTCTCCCTTTCCCCTAGTCTACAGGACTGGAACATCAAAAGAATCCAGATAGTACTTCCAACCAATTTGAAATTTGTCCCAAAAAGACTATAAATCTCATTGCTTCTCCAGCTATGAAAGATATTTGGTCATGATGTTAAGCTCTTGCAACTGTTGTCTGTTCCAGAAGATGACCATCCAGAATCAGATCTCAAATAGCCTGGATTTGAGTGCCCATTCCCAGATCAACAGGATTATGTGGCTTCCAGGGCTTGTCCTGATTGCAAAAATGAAGCTTAAAGCAAGTTATGAATTCATGTGATTCACAGCTCCTTTAAGCTGAGGTGATTCATCCCCTTCCTGCCAAAAACATCTCCAGAAGATCATATGCCAGGCCATCCTCATAACTGAATACAAAATCAACCCCAAAAAAGAGAGAGCATGAAAGGAGAGAGTTAATCCAGACACTGCTTAGTCCCTCAATCCAGATGCTTAAAAGATTTAACAAGGGGAGAGCTGCCATATAGCCTGCACATACATGCTAGAGAACAGTTAATGTGCCCTAAAGTTTGATAATCTGAATAAAAGTGGATTTGAGAAATTTATTTGGATTAACATGATCTGCTTTTTAGTGAAAAGATTTTGAATCCTCAACAAGGAGCTTAGCCACGATTAACTCATTTAAACACTTTCACAGCTAAATGTGGTCTCAATGCCCCAAGCAGTTGGAGCTTTATGCTTTGGGGATTAAGATAAACCTCATCTGGTGGTTCTCCTATTCTTCTCTTCCATGTCTGCTTATTCTGCAGACAGCTTCTCATGGTATCACCTCTATCCTTCCTTTCATGGTGAGGGGCTGGAAAAACCTAGACTTGGGAATTTCTCCCCATTCTTTCCCTTCTGGTTGTGCTTTCCTCCTCTCATTCTCTAGAGGATCCTCGCTTCAAAAAAAAAAAGTGCAGCTTATCACCCACTGCAGCTTATTTATGGAAAAATTTCGTGGTCTTCCCAGCTACCCGGAAGTGCGGCTTATAACCAGGTGCGGCTTATGAGTGTGAAATTACTGTAATTTCACAACTATAAGGCTCACCAGGTTATAAATCACACATCTGGGTTGTTGGCAAATTTCTGTACTTCGTCCATATATACGGCACACCGGATTATAAGGTGCATATTTTTTGCAGCGAGGATCCGCGCGCAACAAAGTAATGAATTAGTAACGGAATCGCGCGATCACAGGTTTTACTGGCAGGTGCTCAATTTGCAAACATTTTTCATGGATCGGTGTAACCTTTAAACCCAGCCCCAGGCGCCCTCCCCATGCTGTGGGCCCCGGCACTCCCGCCCCCAGCGCCGGCTGCTGCGGACTTGCACTTCCGGGTTGGCAAATTTCCGAACTTTGTCCATATATAAGGCGCACCGAATTATAAGCCACACTTCTCGGTTTTGATCAAAATTTTAGTCAAAAGGGTGCACCTTATAGTCGTGAAATTACTGTACCCAGCAGTAGGAATTAGTGCTTTATAGGAATTATATCTGAGCATCCAGAGCAGTTCTGCTGCCTTCTCCTCTTCTCTGGACCTGTCAGGACCCATTCTCTGTCTTAATGAACTAAATGAGAAGAGGACATGGGCCTCTAAAGTGCCACTCAGCCATCCACACTGTTGGATTATTGTCATCCCCCTTGGCACAGGTCAGACAGGGCTGGTCTCAGGGCTTGAGGCAGAGGTTAGAACCAGTGGATGATTTGGATGCAGCCATCCTGGACTGGGGATTAGAAGGATTAATACAAGCTCAAATGTCACAAATTGGCCTCAGAGCCAAAAGCAGCTCCTCCTCCATTTTATTTGCTGCTGTGAGTGGAGCTGCTAAAGGCAAACTGAGGGTACCAGGGTGTCCTTGGGAAGTCCTGGCAGGGAGATTCGCCTCCCTGTCAGACATGAGGAGAGGATCTGCCTCTAAAACACTTTTTACTGCATCAGTTGCAGTCCATGTCTGTCCAGGGGTGAGTTCTCCCTCACTTTCTCACAGGTACCTCAGGAAAAGTTAACACCAACAACTGAGGAGTCCTCCAAAGGTGAAATATTTTCTGCCCATTAGATAAAATGAGCTATGAAATTCCAGTGCCAGAGCTCATCAGAAATAATCAGTTTTTCCCATAACTTTTTTTATTTTAATAAAGTACTGTGATTTTTTTTAATCTCTGCAGGAATGTTCTAGGGTTTTGTTTTGTCTTGTTTAGTTTTTTTCCCAAAGGAGGGGGAAGATCTGTTTTCAGGACTAAAAGCACCTGGAAATAAAATGCATGATTTATACAAGACCTTAAAAAATTTATGCTTAGGCTCTTTGCATTTCTTGAGGCTTACTGGTGAGCACTGGCATTTTGTGTCCAGACGCAACACATTACAATGCAGATGTCTAACCTTAAACTGCTTCTCAGCAGACATGCAGGCTGTGCTTTCTCATCCAGGCAGTTTTGCCTTAAATCTTTTCTTTCTTTACTGCTTTTTTTCTTTGCAACTTTTATTTGTTGTTTTTAAATTTAAAAACAAACAAACAAACAAAAAAACGACGCCTTTTAAAAACATAATCATAAAAGATGAACCAAAACAAAGTGAAGTGAAGAAAGCATAGCCTGAGCCTCTCTAGCAGGATTAAGCTGCTCTTGGCACTAAACGGCGAAGTCTTGTTTCAAAAGCCCAGCACTACGAGATACAGAAAAACTCAAATCCAATTAGAAATGTACCTTCATTTAGTCAGAATCAATTATGTCACCTGTGTAGAAACTCCAGGTTGCCACACCAGCCTGGTGATTCAGTGCAACATCTACAAAGTTTTTCTCTCTTTTATTTGCTGAAATATTAATGCAAATGCAACATTTGCTGAAGGCGTTGGATTCAGTATCCTCTGGGATAACATCCTACAAAATGTGAGGAAATGGGGGCAGAAGCTGCAGGGAGAAGTAGGTTCCTACCTTGAACATTGAGCTCTCAGGATTTAATCATCCTCAGGATGCCCTGGGGCTCTCTCTGAACCAGATCCATCCAAAATTCTCCAGAGCCTCAGGTTTCTCTCAGTGATCCTGAGCAAAAGTACTGAGATATTGCATTGCCTTCTTGGACCAGCAACAAGCCAGACATTGAAGCCTCAAGGGTTTGATGGTGCCCAGAAAAGTTCTCAGAGAACAATTAATCTGTCCTGCCCTGGATATCCAGCTCTAGATAAGCTGAATCACCTTTCAGAGGTTCTGTTACACTTGGACAAAATATCTAAGGACCATATAGTGCCTCTCTTTCTCCCAAAATACACGTATGTGACCACCTTGTCCAGTCCATGGGGCAAGATAAGAGGATGCCACAGGGCAAGGACCACAGCAGTCAACTTCTCCTGACTCTGATGGTGCCAAGCACCACATGGCACCAAACATAAGTCAGACAGTGAGACAGGCCTCAGAGTGTATAAATATTTTTTGAACATGGAGTCCTAGAGCAGGTAAGCAATGAGGAGGTGATGCTGCAGATGGATACTTTATTAGAGACCTAGACACCTACTCAGGGCTGGGAACTCACCTAGATTGTGTGTCAGCCAAGAGCTGAGCACTGCAATGCCTAAAACTCATTATGGCCACATCTTCTAGACCCTTCACAAGGGGGAGTGGGAAAACAAAGAAAAAGTTTCCAACACACTGCTACAAGCCAAGGCACAATCCAGCTGAACAGTCACAGACTGACAGTAACTCTCTGGTTAAGTATTTTTCCTGCACCAGCTCAATTTCAAGGTTATTATTCAGAGCACTTCACTTCTTTCAGCCTAAACAAAAGCACTGATCATTCTAAGTAGTGCCCACAACTACGTAGTTCTGTTTTCACACTTCTATCTTTAAAATATTTTTTTTTCCCTTAAAATGGAGGAAAATGCTCAAGATGAGCATTATAAATTGCTTGCTACGTCCAGGGAAATGCCACTAAGTTGTGTACATGACTCTGCCCTTGGAAAAGTTGGACTGGAGAAAGCTCAGGAAAACAACCATTTAATGATGGCCATGGCATGGTTTTCTGCTTATGATTAACACCAGAGAGCTGACACTGCTTAGCTCAAATGGCGTTTTCAGCACAGATCTGAGAAGGGTCCAAAGCTTCTTTTTATTAGTTTGTCAGAGTGGATTCATTTTTCAGCAGCCTTGAATGCAGCCTGCCCAGCTCCAGGCTTCACTGTGAGAAGCCAGTGATGCTGAGCTGGGAGCAGTCGTGGGCAGACAGGCAGAGCCCAGGTGTGGCACAGAGCTGCAGGAACCTTTCGAGGACATCTGGAGATCAGCTTGCTGCTCATGAGTGAGGTTCAAAGGATGGATCTCAGACAGAGCTTACCTACTTCCACACCAAGCAACCACTTCCCAAACAAATCAGTGCCAGAATCACAACTGTGGGTGCTTGGAAATTATCTGCCCTTGACTTGCAGCCTGAATGGGACACCCAAAACCACAATATACAGCATAAATATTAATCAAGCACTGGATATTTCATTAAATATTTCACTAAACAGGCTCCTGTGTAGCACTGACTCTCACTTAGCACCAGCAAGAGGTTATAATGAGGATCAGATCCCAGGAATTACAGGCAACTGAGGAGAGGCTTGGTCAAATCCACACTTTTCATCACTGGGGTAGTGAAGAACAGAGGTATCAAAACAAATGGTTGTGAAAAGCAGCTCTAAGACTTGTTCAGGCAGACACATTCTGTCTTACCCCAGGCTCTGAATTAACCATCTCTGCCCCACAGTGCAGAACTGCAGCACAAAAGCATCAAGTTGCTCTCTCTGCATGACCCATTATCTCTAGGACAGCACGGAAGAAACAATCTCAGTATAGCACAGACCCCAGATTAAAGGGGTGGGAAGCTGTGCTTGTCTGTCCAACACTTTTTTCCCACCTAGATGAAGGTTGCTGCAGCAGAGACACTGCCCCCCAGTCCATACACATCCACAGGGTGTTAGAAGCGTCCCTGCTTCCCGCCCCATTTGCAAAGCCACAGGAGAGTCTATACGTAATTCTGATGGGGTAAATGATTCAGACATAAAGGTGGGTTCCTTTTCAGCAAAACCAGAGCACTGTACTTCTCACTCCTGCAGATTCAGTAGCTGCAGTGGAGGTTTTGCTGATTTCATTGATGCATTAATTGACCACTTTCTCTTTTTCAGCCTAAATCAGCATAACTCTACTGAAACCAGTGCTGAGATGTGGCACTTATGGACATGGTGTAGTGCTGGACTAATGGCAGGACCTAATGATCCTAGACATCTTTTCCAGTATTAATGATCTTATTATTCTTTTGCATCCTATAACAGATCAGTGTAGAAGCTTCTCTGAAGTTAATTTGTTTTTAATTAATGAATTAATAGCATGGGACCTTCTTAACCTCTTACATATACATTCACAAAACAGATAAAACATCAATCATTAGAAATGATGTGATGGGAAAAAGCAGCATGAAGTGAAATTCAGGCCCTTTGCCATCTGTTCTCCTAACTGTTCTCTATTCAAAAAGAAAGATCTACAGCACACTCATCCGCTTTACCTGAATAAAGAAATGCTTGCATAAATCAGCCCAGATGTTGGGCGGGTTAAGTCTGAAATTCATGAGCAAACGACAATGACAATTGAATGAAAAATAACAAAGGAATAATTGGCAAGACTGCAATATTGAACATGATGGAACAGCTTGCAGAGACTAGCAGTGAAGTCCTGATTTGGATGTACCTTTTTTTTTTTTTAATGCAGAAGTACATTCTCAAAAGCTGCAGATTCATGTGGCAAAAAATAGCTCCTTACAAACCTCAGCAGTCTCTAAGAGGAGAGTTGTTTGCTGCTGCCCCAAGGGATGTTGAGGTACAGGGTCCTCTTCCACCAGAACTCCCCATCCCAAAGTAATTGCTGCCCTTGAGTTGTGGAAACAAACTCTTAAATTGTTAAATTTTGCAGCTTTACAGTGCTGAATACAAAATCCTGAAGCACAGCTATGTAGAAAGGCAAAAAAATCTTACAAATTCTTTGAGATGGCCCACCAAAAAGTAAAACTCAGTGATCATTGTGGTTGAATACACAGTGCCCATTTTCTAGAGGAGTGCCTGATCATCAAGATAGAGGACTGGATATTGCTCAATTTTGTGCATTTCTTTGTACATATGTGCTTGCATTTTAATGTGCTTCCAGTTCTCCAGCTGAAGTTTTCTTTTCTGCATAAGAGTGATCCCTGTGACAGAAACCAGGAGTGATCTCAAAAATGTTTCTGAGTTCTGTGAGTGAAATGTGAGAATGAACAGTTATGGCAAGAACTGAGTTGTGCTCTTCAGACCACTACAACTTCAACATTTGTAAATGGCCTCATCTCTCACTCCAAAAAGGAAGAGCAGAAGCAAAGGTTGGCTTCTGTCTGAGGTGCTGAGCCTTTCAGTGCTCAAAGATTCACATGCACAAAGGCAGAAGGACTAACTTCCACAGCAGCAATCAAGGTGAGGACTTTAGATATAAAAGACACCAAAAACTGTTAATTCTCAGATCTTTCCGACACAAGTCACAAAATAATTTGTAGGCTGAAAAATCACAGACACTCGTTATTTTCAGGGCACTTTGAGCAGTTGCCCCATGCCCTGTGTCATGTTTATAAAGCATCTTTGCACAATGACTGCTCAAAATACACATCACCATTGAGTTATTTTGCCTCTGCTGCTGTGAGGCAGTGAAGGACAATGAAACATAATGAATGCATTGATAGAAGGTCAGCAAGGAAATTATGGCCATGTTATGAATAAAACTGAAGATAAAATACGACACTAGAACCACATGACATGGAATTAAGGTTGAAAGATTAAAAAATTCACAACCAAGGCAATCTTGTGTTTAGAAGTTTGCAATTATAAATCATATTGCAAAGGTCCCTCTCTCAGAGGAGATAGATGGTTTTGAGATAAATGGCTCTAAAGCAATATTCAGAGTCCTGCACTGAGCTAATCAGTGCAAGTCACTTCCCTGGACCTTGAGACCATCAATATTTTATACATCCAAATGGAGGTTCTACCAGCTTTTATAACTGTTTTGCCCTAAATAGTTTTATTTTACACAGGAATGCACCTGTGCTTATGTTATTTCCATAGGATCAGCAATAAATTCAAAACCTTGCTTAGAAAACAAAAATATCATTCTGCCACATCATCAACACATTCAGGAAATATCTCACAATTTGGTTAGAGTCTTCCTAAAATATCTTGAATTTTCCTCTGCTCTGAGCAGCAGATAGTGTTTTTCCACCCAAGCATGGTTAGGACAAATCTGTGCTTGATGAAACTACTTAAGCCATGTTGCCATGACCTAAACAGGACTTGTCTTAAGCATTATAGTTGCTCTACTCTACACGTTTTAATCTAAGTGTCTCATTGCTCTCTGGTATTTAGACATTCCTGTAGCTTGGACATCCAAAGGAGAGTTCTGAAGCCAGAGAGATCTGAAGCTGGGCCTTTGTTCCCATCAGACTAAAAGCAGAGCTAAAACAACCCAGACCCACCTCTCCCAGGGAAGTGCCCCAGCTCCTGGGTCATTTTGAATGAGCACAACGTCTGCACACTCAGTGCACCAGATCTCATTTGGAAACAGAGAATTTCTTCAGTTATTCAGTGTTGAATCTTAAATATCCAAAACTGGCCATAGCTGTACACTCCAGAGAAGTGTAAGCACCTCTGAAGTAAGGTTGAGAATGATAAATAGGAGAGTCAAGGTGCACTGATCATTTCCCACTAAAATTCCCTGATGTCTGTTATCCACCTGCACACCTGAATTCCCTTCCTCTGTGTTTTTTATTTCTGTCTTGTCTGCTGAACTAGGCAGACACCCAATGACAGTCAGTCTCTTTGGGTGGTGGCCAAGCACTAGACACAATACCATCTCATGATGCCATGCCCAAACAAAGCCGCAGAGATGGTTTTTTTCCCTGTTTTTTTCCCCCCAGCTCTGAGATGGGCACACTCACACACTGCTGTCCTTTCAGGCATGTTGGGAATGTTCTATTTGCAAAGCACCCCAACACTCCCATGACCTGCAAAGAGGAAGAAGGAGTGATTGCAGCCATGATACAGTTTGGTCAGGTGTTGGCACTCAGCTCCAGAAAATGAAGCCTGAGGGAGCAGCATCTGCAAATAAATGCCTTATTGTTAACCCAGCAGTCATGGAATCAGAGCCTGTAACCCTGTAATTAATGGAATCCTTCCCTGAGGGACTGAGGGGCTGTCAGACCTCATTCTGGTTTTGTTTTGAATCCTGAGCCTGATCCAAACTGCCTGGAGGGCTCTCACAGAATTTGGAGGGGCAGGACACCTCCTCACTAACAATATTCCCCTGCCACACTCTCAGCGTCCATGGGAGAGGCTCCATCTGTGTGGTGCAAAGTGCTCCATGCACAGCAGCTTCCCCCATCCTGCCAGATCCCTCACAGCCCCAGAACATGCTTTGGACACAGAATGCCATGTTTCCTCTCTGAGCTCAGTGACTGATGGCTGCAAACTCCAGCAAGCACTGATGGACCCTGGTCCCACCAAGGAACTCCAGTGAGTCTGTCAGCATGATGCCAGGGAAGTGAACTCAAGACTTTCTGCTCCTCAGCTGCTTAAATAAAAGGAAAATCTCCTGTGACTACTTCCACAACAAGCCAGTTTCAATGAATTGGGACAGCTGCTGCACAGGGACAGAAATCCCACCCCATGGGCAGGGCCAGCAGTTGAAGAGGGTATTGATAGTTCAGGGTATTGATAGTTCAGGGTACTGATAACTCAGGGTGCTGATAACTCAGGATATTGATAGCTCAGAATATTGATAGCTCAGGGTATTGATAGCTCAGGGTATTGATAGCCCAGGGTATTGGTAGCTCAGGATGTTGATAGCTCAGGGTACAGATAGCTCAGGGTACTGATAATTCAGGGTACTGATAGCCTTGTGCTATTTCTGGGTTGCTCTATCACCAGCATGTGGGCCAGAGCACACCCTGCATTTAGCCCATGGAAGACACTGTCACACATTATACATTTAGCAGGAGCTGTCCAGACCATTTAATGGCCCTTTCACATCCCATACATCAAGACCTTCTCTGAATTTCTACCTGATTCAGAAGCAAGAATGTCATTCAGAAACCCCCTACACTGACTAAAAATTTCCCATCATATTGAAACCATCACATGTTAATTTCTTCCAATCCCTAATTTTTGCTGTTATTGAAAAGGTCTGGTTTTATGTGCAGCCTGACTTTAGCTTCAGCTTCACTGGCTCCTAGTGTGTGGGATTAGCAAAGCAGTTTTCAGCAAAACATTTATTTTCTTAAAAAACCGAAAAGATGATCGGTGAGAGTGGGTTAGTTGTGATGAGGTTTCTCAATTCATCCCTTCATCCCTGTTAGGCAATTTTTAATTTAAATATTCCAGATTACAAGTCAAGAACTGTGGGGATTTTCCTATCACAATAATAGCTTGATATGAACTAGAAATGGCCCAAATCAAAATGACACATTCAGAAAATATTTACTCCTTCATCCTTTCACTGGAGAAGGTCTGTGTGGGTGTCTTAGACATAAACACTGACTGCTCTCACTGCTGCTTTTGCTTTTCAATGGCAATTTACAGTAAGGAAGTAAATATAATTAGTTCACATTCAAATGGGATTTTTCTGTCCTGGAAAACTGAGCATATTTCATTGCCAGTGTATAAATAAACCTGTGGTAAATCACATCCTTCTGGTTGGCCATACAGCTCCACCACACCAAGAAGAAATGAGATTTTTCTTTTGTGGAAGACAGAGAGGACTTATTCCTCACCAGAAAAAAGTTTTCATTGCTGAAGGTGGTTCATATTCTGGAACTAAAGCTTTTGAGGCTTGAGCTTTCATCCAAAAGGAACAGGTAAGTGGAGACTGTGCCATGGCCTAGCAAAGGAGCCTCCAGAAGGAGGGCTATAGCTGGGAGGGATTTTGGAATGGATAGAGGGATTTCTGGATGTTGGGGAGAGCGGTCTGGGAAGCAGGGTGCTTAGATTCAAGAAGTTCTCTGTTTCTCAGATCTCTTGTCTGTCCCTCTCCCATCCTGTCTTCTCCAAGGAGCCAGAGTCCCTTCCCTGGTGGAGCCCAGCCCCGAGCTCCTCCTCAGCAGCCTCAGCCCTGCTTGTGCTGCTGTGTTTGTCCTTCCCTGGGGCACCAGGGACCAGAGCCTCTGGCACTGCAGCCCTGACCACAGGGGCAAGTAGAAAAGCCTGTGAGATGCTGATACTCCACGGGAAGCATCAGGCGAGTCTCAAAAGCACTCCAAGAATGGGAGTGCAGCTTTCAGGGTCTTGTCAGACAGCATTAAACTTTCCCTTCCAGGAAAAGCGTTCTCTGGAGCTGCTGTTTGGGATGTATTGTCTTCAAGGCACTATCAGTAGCAATTCCTTTTTCTGGTTTCCAGTTAGTTTTCAGAAGAAAACTTGTCATTGCCAGACCACTTCCAGTTCCAGGAGAAAACTCCTGCACTGGTTTGGATGCAAAGTCACCCATTCTGACCCACACTGGTTGGCTTGATCCCTCTTGAACTTTTTCCCTAAAATTGTCCTTTTAAAAGATGCCAGGAAGGCACAGATACATTACTGGTACTGTAATCCCTTTGGGAACTTGGACACCCAGAAGAGCTGTGGCCTGAAACACCAACACACAGAGGTCCAGTTGGGTCTCTGACTTCAGAGCAGCCAGCAAAGAAAGAAATTAATACAAAGAGCAGTTCTGAAAAACCATCTGATGCCTCTGAACTCTGCTGTTCATGGGTGGTCTAGAGGTTTCAAAAACACAGGAGGAAGGAGAACTACTTCTGTCCCTTCTAAACAATCCAGTCATTTAAAAAGTCCCTCACGTCAGAATGAGGAGAGGACCGTGCCTCATAAAAGGGATTTTCAAAGACTTTTGCAAGAAATGGAATGCACAAATTACTGCCTTTTCAAAAGCCAAAGGATGTTTTTCCAGCATGGCATGGCATCCCCAGAAAAGTGCTGAGGGGAGTTTTGGTTTCACTTATGACACAGAGCAACATGAGACTCCCAACACCACCAGAAAATAAACAAGCCAAGTCAGTGCTCTGGCAAAGACTGCACAGAAATACCTTTTCACTCAGATGTCCCATTTCAGGGCTTTTAAATGCCAATTTCAATCACATCATTATAGCTTATACTTCTTCATGAAGTCATAATGAAAAGGGAAAGGTGTTTTCTGATAGCTCAAAGAAGGAAACTTGATTTTTTCCCCCATCTACTGTCACTCTTTGTCCTCAGAAAGTTTTTGCTCCAGAAAAATAAATTCATTATGCAGGAGAAAAGATTGAAGCCCTCAGGAGGTGCCAAAGGGGCAATCCTTGAATTTGGCAGAGGATGCAAAGCCTTGGCAGGAACAGGTTCTCCCTAGGACTGCATCTCCCCTGTTCGAGCTCAGACTCAACACGAAGATTTCCTCTCCTCCTCAGCCATCCAGCTTTGTTCAGAACAATGTCCTTCCACAGAAAAAACTATCCAAATCCATGTTTTGATTTTTTCCCTTCCACCATCACCCCTGCCCCCAATCCACATGTTTTTCATCAGAAAAATGGCAGATGAACTATTGAAAGCCAAGGTCCATTCCAGTGCCGTAACTCAATGTTTCCTCAGCAGCACAGGTAGCACAGGACCCCAGGCACCTAGGAAAAGTAAAGGAGGAAAAAATAAGCCTCAAGAATTTGGTCTGCCACAAATTACCGCTCTGGCCACATCTGGGCAACCTAGAGATGAGCTGGGAGAAGTCTAAGAGGTTGTTCAGCAAAGGAGTAACACAGCAGGGACTGGGACATGTAAAACTAAAAATGCTTCCAAAGGATGATGGACTGGGCACCAGCACAACAGCATACCCCTCTCCACTGCTTAGGAGCTCCTCTAGTAGTACAGTTGGCAAGAAAACATCACATACTCTTAGGAGAACTCCCTTTTAAAATGAATGCCTTTAAATCAAAAAGAATCAAAATGCCCACAGGTTCCAAGCACTTTATTTAGATTCTATTATTGTAGGATGGAATAAAATAAAACACACTCGCATTCACTTAGACCTTGGGAGGGATCCTGAGGCTTTAGTTTTACCAATTCATATTTTCATTAGGGTGGAAGGTGAAAAGACAAAGCAGGTGTAAACAAAACAAAAAATCGGGTGGTTTTCCAATAAAATGCATCCAATATGGATGCATTTTAAAATCCAGGTTTTCTGGAATTAAAGATGCATCCATATTGGTGGAGGCTCTCAGCCTACAAGGATCAGCAAAGGTCGCTTGGTCTGTTCAGCCTGGAGAAGAGGAGATTGAGGGGAGATCTCAGTGCAGTTACAGCATCCTGCTGAGGGGAAGAGGAGGGGCAGGCACTGATCTCTGCTCTGGGGTGACAGGGACAGGACCCAGGGGAAGGGTCTGAAGCTGTGTCAGAGAGGCTTAGGGTGGACATTAGGAAAAGTTTCTTTGCCCAGAGGGTGGCTGGGCACTGGAATAGCTCCCCAGGGCAGTGGTCACAGCACCAGCCTGGCAGAGCTCAAGTGTTTTAACAATGCTCTCAGGCACAGAGTGTGACCCTTGGGGTGTCCTGTGCAGAGCCAGGAGTGGGACTTTGGTGAAACTTGAGTCCCTTGCAACTCAAGATATTCTATGATTCTAGGACTTTGAAATGTTTTTTGGATGATTATGACAGTCCTGAGTGGTTTGGGAAGCAGCCACATATTTGCAAGTGCACAAAGTGCAGTGTGAAGCCATCACTGACACATACATGTAAGTGGACAATTTACCAGCAATCTACTTCTACCCCCCAAATTAGTGTCTTCCTCAGCACCAAAAAATGAGACAGTCCCTCATGTCCCTGAGGAACTGGCTCCAGAGGAGCAGGCCAGGAAACCTTGCCATTTTTGGCAGGTTGCAATGGGAGTGGTGGATGTCACATTTACCTGGCCATGCTCATGGTCCTGAGCTCAGTGCCCCAGCACTGTGTCCACAGCCTTTGGCCATCACAGAGTGGCCCTTTCCCCTGCTCCTGCTGCAGCCTCAGCACCAGGGAGCCTTGTCTGGGGGTACAGGTGTGGCAGCCTGACCACAGGCTCAGTGTGAGCACATTGGGGCAGCATCTCCTCTCCCCCTGGGGACCTTCCTGAGCTCCCACTGCTGATCAGACAGAGAGAAAAGAGAATCAGTGCTGACATCCATTAAACCTGACTCTGGAGGTGTTCTCTCCATATTTCCAGGAACCTGAACAAGGAATGTATCCTACCCTCCCCTCAGCAAGCACAGACCTCCCAAGGGAAATCAAAGGAAATCATGGGCCAGTTGCACTCAAGGTTGCCTTGAGGACAAAGCCATCCATCCTGTGGAGAGATCTGGGGATCTGGGGAACTGACTGGCTCTCAGGATACGAGCAGTGTGTCCCCAAAGCACACTTCCCTGAGCACCCATGGCACACACCCCTGCAAGCCTCTCCCATGGGCATGGTGCAGCCCATACATCATTCCCAGTGACATCACCCCAGTGCCCCAGGGCTCCCTGGGACAATAATCTGAAAGGGGACATTGCATCACTGTCACTGGAACAGAGCCATTCAGTGTCCAACAACTGGAAACCCCCAAAGCAACTGATTTGCTTAAATATTTGTTTAAATGCTACTAAACCACCACATCACTCAAAGAGAGCACCTTCAGCTCAGGGGTAGGAAAACACACATAATGGTGAGCTGCCCAGTGAAGAAACAAAACTATTTCTGCCTTTTTGATTGGTTGTGTTTAACTGAGAGTCCTTGAGACAACCACAAAAAATAGAGGAAATTATGTGAAGGAGCAGGCTGCATCACTTCTAATGAGTGCACAAGCAAAGGCAAGCAACACTGGGAATTATGTTTTTGGGGTATCTAAGGACACTAGAAACTCAGATCTGATTATTAAAACTTCACTATGAAGAAACCTCCACAATGATTCTGAGCAGAAGGATTTCTGGGCCAATCTAAGATGATTAATTGCTTGTGACACCTCCAGAAACTTGAGACGCTTTCAAAAGGAAATTCAGATTCCCTGCAGCACCACAGGCATATGCTGTACATCCTGGCAGCACCATGGCTCAGGGAGTTCATTTCATTTGTGTAGCCCCTGGGGTGCTGGGAAGCATGGCAAGCAAGGGGTTAAGTAGTGGCACTGTGTTTCTGGAAGGGAAAGGCATGCCTCATTAACCAGCTGGAATTCATCGAGGATATGAACACCAGGGTGGACATGGGAAAGGCAGCAAACACCATATTACTGAGATTTTCAGGGTGCATTGAACACAGGTCCACAGAGGAGGTCGGTGCCAATGGCTGGATGGTGGAGGGAGGGGAAAAATACCCTGAGAGGTCAGGGAGAGAGCAGGAGAGCAGGGTCAGGTCTGACTGGAGCAACCTTCCTGTCTGCCACCTCTCCTCCTGTCTGCCACCTCTCCTTGCACAGCCATGGCTTCTGTCCCATCTGCCCCACCAGCCAGGAGGATATTGAACAATGCTCTGAAAACCTGACCCATCTCTTCCACGTGTTCCTCTTCTCCCAACCCTCGGATGTGCAACCCACCACACTCATTTACTAAGCTAACGTGGTTCAACTGCAACTAACATTAAGCTAACGTGCATGGCTCTCTGGTTGCTAATCCAAGTACCCTGCAGTTACAAGAGATGTGAAAGTGTCCAGCACAGGTACTTCAGTGCTCAAGGCTCACCTGCCCCAAGCCTTGGGCCTCCAGATGGCACATGGCAACTGCAATGCTGCTCTTTAAATACAATGTCATGTGCTTCCCCCTATGATCAACTCCAAGTCCAGGACTGCTCTGTTATCCCCTGTTAGAAAATTCTAAAGTTAAACTGTGGCACAGATTCACATGGAAATTTAATTCAGCATCTCTTTACCCAAAAGGTCAGTGATTAGGAATTTCATTCAGGAAACAGGAAAAATTGATTCCAACTCCTTTATCTGTCATGGGGAATTTGAAGAGTGTTATTCTGGAAATAATATTTCATTTTAATGTAAGAAGTTAATTAAGCATGGAAGTAGCAGAGTGGAGCTGTGCATAACCTCCTACAAGAGGGATCCACTGTAGGCTGGTAGAAAAGCAATTGTTCTCTGCTCCCTGGCTTTGTGTATTTTAATATTTCACATGATACACTGAGCACAACACAGAAGGTGGAAACCAGAAAAGTCTAAACTTCTGCATGCTTAAAATGCTCTTTTGCAGGGTAAGAAATACAGATACAGATACACTACCCCACCCCCAGTGAATGCAGCCTTCCATGCTCCAGGTGACTGGTTTAGCTCATCACTAGAGCTAAAGGCAAACCACCAAACTCCTACCCCACGAATTTTGACTATGTTTTTGCCCTCAGAAAAATTATTGAGCACTTTTGAGACAAATCGAGAAACGGTTACCAAATTACTTAAAGTCTTTTCCATAGCTCAAAGGATTGCAATTTTTCTTTTTCTTTAGTCAAAGTTTTCTTAGAAATGCAAGTCCCTGGGACAAATAGGAACTAGAAAGTACGTGAAGGTATTGCTTGTGATGTGAAGACTTGTATTACATCTTTTTACCTGGGGCAAGGCTATGATGGGCTTGTCTGCTCAACCCTGCTCCTTTTTTATTTCAAACTTCATCTGGAAGGTTTACAGCAGCTATAGCAATGCCAAGGGAGGACTGTTCATCCACTTGTAACTCGAGTTTTGCTGTGATTTACATTTGAAGCAGATATTTTTATCCCACAGCTGCATATCAGGTACACTTATATTTACCACAGTTGTTCTTTCCTCTAGACAAAAAAAAAGTCATTTGGGAAAATCATACACATAAATCCATTCATTTATAACATTTTTTGAATCAGTTTTGGAAGCTATCTCCTAGGACACAGCATTTTAAGTCTGAAAACATGCTGTCCCTTAATCACAAGGTTGAGGGACTGTATCACTGTAGGGAAGAACACATGGCCAGCAGATCTGACCCCACTGACCTCGCCCTGTCTTTGCTCCTCAACACTCTCAGCACAGTGTGCTCAACATTCCAGCTAAAGCACCTGGCAATGCATCAGGGCTTGGGACCTGCCTCCTGCTTTATTTCTACATATTAGATGCAAAAACCACATTCCAGTTCCGTACTGAGCCTTTCCATTCAAATCTTCCCAGGACCAGACCCAGAACCACTCCACAGTGCTGAAATTGCCTTCCCAGCTGGGGCCACCTCTCACCAGCCAGCCTGGCCTCAGACACTGCCAGGGCCACCAGCTGCAGGTACCCAGCTTGCTGCCACCCTGCAAGAGCCACAAGAAGTGCTTGTGGGCACTCCCAACACAGCTGTCCTCATCCAGGGAAGAGCCCCAGGGATCCCAAGGAATGCCAGGCTCCAAGTGCCAGGGTTCTGTCCCACCATGCAGCTGTTTGGCACAGAACACAGTCCCTTATAACATCTTCAGGCATCTTGTGGGCAGGTCCACCCATTTCCATCTCTCCTTAAAGCTTGGGAAAAGCTCTGGGTAGTCCGAACTTTTGATTTTTATTTTCCTTGCAAACCCTTAAGACTCTGGAAATAATGTTTCCATGCCTAAATGACAGAGGAGCAGAGCCCAAGGCCATGCAGTGCTGTGCAGGTGTGAGAAACACCAAGCTCTTCACTAGAGGTGATGTGAACTGCTGCTTGGGGAGTGAAGAGGGTGGTGATATCCCACTGGAAACTCTGGGGAACAACTGAAGAAGCACTAAAACATTGCACTGTTTCTTCCATACCTTTTTTTTTTTTTTTTTTTTTTTTTTTTAATTTATTTCATTTAACATTTGCTTCTGGCCTAGGTATGATGTGGGTATGGGGGACAGACCCAAAGCATCATGAAATCACTTTGTGGTGGTCCTTTGAGTAACCAACCTGTTGCTCAGCTCTGCTGCCCACGTGCTCCACAGAAGTTGATAGATGGGTTGCAGCCAAAAATTAAAGGTGCTGCCAGTTCCC
>VRYO01001589.1:24120051-24162128 GCA_009812075.1 Sialia sialis | reverse complement strand
TTTGTTCACAATTCTCCCACAGTCCTCAGGGAAGAGAAACCAAAAAATCCTAAATGGAGACCAAATCCCGGACGGCCTCCCTGCCCAGGCAAGGAAGGAGCTCACACCACGGTGTGCCCAGATCCCACATGGCAGAATTGTCTCCTCCCTGGCTGTTCCTCAGAAATGAAGCTGGCAATCAGAAGGTGTCCGGGAAGAGGGATGTCATGTCAGGGAGAGCGAGCCGGGGAAATGCTCCTCGCCGTCCGTGCGCACGGCTCGGGGGGCACAGCCCATGGGGAAGGGGAGATGCCGAGCTGTGCCGGTGCCTGCCTGGGCTCTGGAGGAGCGGAGCGGGGCAGCAGCTGAGCTCAGTAGTAGCGGTTGAGGCTGCGGGTGCCCGGGATGTCGGGCTGCCCGTTCATCCAGATCTCGCGGATGATGCGCTCCCGCTCCTCCAGCCGCTGCGCCCGCTCCAGCTCCTCGGCCGACGTGAACACGTTCATGTTCAGAGTCCTCTCGAAGCGGCGGTGCCTGCGGGCCGACAGGTCCGACGTGGTGTCCGAGTCGCTGTCGCTGTCGCTGGTGTCGCTGTCGCTCTCCCGATCGCGGGGGGGTTTTTTGGAGGAGGAGCGCTTGCAGTCCGTGCGGCAGGACACCCGCAGCACCAGCGCCAGCAGCGTCAGCACCAGCCCGATGCACACTCCGGACACGAAATACAGCGCCGCCCGCTCGGGGTTTTCTGCAGGGACAAAGGACATGATGGAGGAGGAAAAGAACCCCTCAAAGAACAGAACACACCCGTGCGCACACCCCAACAGGTTCTGCAGGGACCGAGCATCCAGCGGCTGCTCTCCCCTCCATGCCCTCCTCTGTCTCCCCCCGCCAGGGCAATCAGGAATTCAAAGCGTGGGTTTGCTGCCCAGGCATTGACCCGCATGCTGAATGCGGGTTTGCTGCAGGTGTGTGTTGGAGATGAGGAAAAAAGGGGAAGGGGAAGGGGAAGGGGAAGGGAGCATCCCGCCCGCAGGATTCAATGATTCCCACGGGGTTTGACACCAGAGTGCTGCACAGCCAGCCGCAGGTAAGCGCATCCTGCTGTCACATCCACTGCCTTCAAACCAGGCGTAAAGATGATTACAAAACTTTATATGCCCTGCGCTGTGGCCCAGCTGAAATGGGAGGCTTGGCAGCGTGGCAAAAAGATGGTGGAAATGAGCACAGAGTTTTTGCTAATACTGGCACTGTGTGCACTGCAAGACTCTGCATGTGTGAGTGACTGAGTCTGCAGACTCTTCACCTGCAGCTGCTCACCCAAAACTGCCTTTTTGTGCAGAAAATGTGAACACCATTGAGCATAGAAGGATTCTACTATTTCTGGATTCTCTCCCCAGGCTAAAAAAACTCCCCACTGCCAGGAGAGAGCAAAGGCAGTAGAGAGAATCATCCTTTCAAGCCTACACTTTACCCAAGAAATAGCAAAAACCACAGCTTCACTTCCCTGCAGTGGATCTGAGGGTATCCACCACCCTCTGCCCCAAGAGAAAAACTACTTTTTTATATTGCCCCTGCCTATTGGAATTTTCTTTTTCAGACTCCTATTCTGAGACAGCTCATTAGCACAGGGAAGCCTGAATGCAGCACTTTCAGTCTGCAGAGAGCACCTGAGGGATGCTTTCAGTGCCATGGAACAGAGCAGTTCTTGCACTACTGTTTCTCTTTGGCACCAGAGCTGTGGTCAGGAGCAGTGGGAAGGTTTGTGACCCAGAACCAGCCCTCCCTGTCTGCTCAATGCCCTGCCTCTCCTGAGCCACCATAATGGATCCTCTATGGACATCAGCTGTGGCTCAGGCTGCCTTCAGGACCCCAAACTCAGGCAGGCACAAAAAAAAATCCAATTGCTCTGCTGTTCAAAATATGCAATATGAAGAGGGATGGCTTGGCATTGCTCTAGTTTTATGTAAATTATATTTGTGCCCTGTGACACAGTTTGTCTTTGAAGTCATCACTGAAACATCTCCATACTCACAGATAACAAAATAAATTGTGACAAATCCATAATTTCCACTAAGAGCAGAGGCTGAATTACATGCAGCAGATAAAGATGGTTTAGGACATCTGCTATTTCAACCGATGGGTCAGCCATCAAATGTTTTTATAATAAATAACAAACTGGACATATATGTCACTGAGACTGAAATCCATCTAACAGCCATGGTGAGGAATATGGGAACCAGCTGATCTTTAAGGTCTCTTCCAACCCAAAACATTCTATGGTTCCGTGATACATTGGAAAACATAAGTAACCAAGTCCTGAACTCAGCACTTGAAACCAAACTTTTGAGGTCTGAGTTTACCTATTTGACATCCAGTGCATGTGAGCTCAACACAAGGAAACCACAAGACAGGGCAGACAAATCCCACAGCAGCAGGACAGTTAAAGCTGTTTGTGCTGCAGTAAAATCTGGAGGCTCCTGCCAAGGCTGACACCTTGTGATGGGGATGAATCAAGACCTTGTGCCCTAAAACCAACATAGAGCCAAAGAGCTCTGCTGTGCTCCGTGGAAGCAAAGTCCATGGAGCATTGTCAGCAGCCCTGAAGCACAGTCCCAACTATCCTGGACCATTAATCCTACGAATTTCTCTGCTCATTACTATTCAGATGAGAACACAATATTAACTGCATTTTGTTTCATTTAGGGATGGGAAGGTAGGTATTCTCATATAGGTAAAAAATGGTAGCTGTAGATAAGGAGGGAGAAATGGGATAGACCGAAGATTCCTTTAAAGCTTGTTTTTCTAAACTTTCCTTGGAGATACCCATGCAAGAAAAGAAATCTATCTTACTCAGCTGTCTTCTGTGAAGAACACTACTAATTCCATTTAATCTGCCTCACTCAGAGCTGTCATGAAAAGGTGGATCCTGATGCCAACACTGGAAGTGTAGAAGAGCAAAAATTTGTATAAAACTTCATGGTCTTTTTAGAAGAACCCTTCTCTAAATAATATGCAGAAACACTCGCTAATCTACTTGGTGATTCCGAAGTGCAAGGCCCAACACTTGGATTAGCAGCATGGCATCTCAACAAGAGCATGGCACTAGGAATGCACTACTGTTTAATGAATTAGCAAGACTGAATTAGCAGGCAGATATGAAAAAGTAGCTCACAAATACTGGAGTTTTAGTTAATATAGCCATAAACACTTTCAGGAATGGGGCAGCCACAACCTCTCTGGGCCACCTGTGCCAGTGTCTCACCATCCTTACAGTAAAGAATTTCTTCCTAATATCTAATCTAACCCCACTGTCTTTCAGTTTAAAGGCATTTCCCCTGGTTCTGTCACTTTTCTTTCACCTTTTAACATGAATTTTTTAGAAGACTGCTCCCCCGTTACTTGAAAGATACATGTGGGTGAAAGATAAACTGTGATCCAAGGCAATCTTACTCTAAACTAGATTTAAATATACAATTAAGCAGACTCTCAAGTTACTTCATCTTCACACTTCTACTGAAGATAAGCCAAATTCTCCTAAGCAGTGTAAAGATTTGCGTGCTGCTTATTTTCCAAATTACAGGACAACAAACTTGCCTCCGTAATGAGCCAGGCTTTGATCTCCAGGCAAATGAAGCATTAGGAATAACACCACATGTGAGATTACATAGTATTTAACTCCAGATGAGAGCAGACCCAGTGGAAAGCAGTGCTCCATAAACTCTGTGATACACTGCCTGCTAGAGCTGCCCCGGTCAGGGAGAATTCACTGAGAGAAGGGTGGAATACACAAACAGAGAGGCAGATTTAGCCCCAGGTGACTGTGAAAGGAGGGTCTCCAGAAAGCTTGCAGGATCCCAGGAGATGTGAACATACCTGTGATGAAGGCATAGGCTGCCAGGATGTTGCTGAGCAGGGCCATCTCCGTGCCAACACCCACGGGCTCCATGCTGCTGCTGGGCGCCGGCGGTTGTGTCTCATCCACAGGGAGCAGCACGGGGGGGTTGTCCAGGGGGTAGAAAGTGGCTGACCTCCCTTTCTTCTTCTCTGCTTTGACACAGAAAGGGAATGAGGAGTGTAGAACGTGACCCAGCCCTACCCTACCTTATCCCCACCAGGTCAGCAGCTGTGTTCAGAAATCTGGAGCTGCTCAAAAGGGAGACATCCAAATTTGCCCCCTTTTGGGGGGGGTAACTAAACCTTCTCTAGCAGCTTCAGCTGAGCACTTACTCCATCTGCATCCAGGCATCATCTTCTCTCCCCCATCTCTGCTCTTTCATGTCACCACTTAGACACACCCACCTATGCCACAGCAAATATATAATCAGGTTTCTTTTCTCTTATGTAAATCACAGGAGCCTTTATCAACAGTGGGTTCAGCTAGGTTTGTACGAGGACTGGAAAACACAGGCAGAGCCCACAACCCTCTGCTGGTGTGGTGCTGTAGTGATCCATCCACACCTGGCAAACAGACGTGCTTGCTTTCCCTCCAGCCTTCGTGGGGAAGGGCAGACCTGAGTTTATGACTTCCTTCAGAAGCCTGCTCGTATTGTGTTTCACACAGACACCATTTCCCCTCTGGAGAGGTGAGTGAACATGGGTTAATGATTTGGTTTTATTTGTTGAAGACTGGAGCTGAGGAGGCAGTTCATTCCAGGAGGCTCAAAGAGACCCTTTCAGACCTTATCAGCTCGCTGTGGAGGGCTCCCCACACCTTGATCTGCAGGCTGACACCCCCACTACTCACAAAACACTAATTGTTTTCAACACAGGAAAAAGTCTGTGCACGGGATCCAGCTCCAGCATCCATGTGAGTTTTTAACTGCAGCTATTATAGATTTTCAGGCTCTCTTCTCTGGGTGTCTAGGTTTGGCCAAAAGCAAGCAGCACTCTGTAAAATCAGACTTGCACCTGGCTTCCATTTATCTGCAGGTATTACATTCAGAACAATGCCAGCTCCATCTGCAATGATGCCATCAGTGCCATGCAAGCAAAGGCATTCTGTCAGGAGTTGTGATGTGAGATGGTCTTTGTTCCTTGGCTGCCTGATCCATCTCCTTTCCCTGCAAACCCTGCAGTGTGAGACATCACATTCAGCTTCCCAATGTGGGTACCAGGAAGCAGCTCAGCCCAAGGAAGCAGTAACAGGCAGAGAGGGGTGTCAAAGAGAACAGGTAATACAGGATGGAGAGGGACTGAGGGCAGGAATGTGTATGCAGTGATGCCAACTCCCAATCTGCCTGGAGGAGAACCAGCAGGGATGGATATCCAGGTGTCACTGTGAGGGATCAGCCCCAAGGAATGTGGGCACAGCTGTACCTCTGCCACTGAATAGCTGCATGGCCTTGGGAAAGCCACACATTCAAGGTTACCACAGTGTTCATGACTGGACTTCAAGCAAAGTGTTTAAACATGAGTGCTTGGGTGTCATATCCCAAAACGTAAAATTTCCCAAAATATCTCTTGCTTTAGAAGAATAGAGGTTACTGCAGATCCCTTGTGCAAAAGAGACACAAAAGATCCAAGAGCACATTCAGCAGGAAATCAATAGCAACACTTCACAATTTTTTAAAAATTCAGATTAACATGCCCTCTAGTATCTCCTTTATCCTCCCTGACTGGCAAATCTGCCTGTACAAACGTACAATTTTTTCCCTACCACTCTTCCAAGGAAATCCACAGAAACAGGGTAAATATTTAACTTCTAAAAACTGAACCTAAAACTTGGATATTTCGGGGCATCTCAAGTAGCATCCAAACTAAGGCAAGAGAATCCTGCTATAAGTTGATGGACAGCAGAGAGTCATCCAGCTGTCCCCAGAGCAGACACTTAAAGCTCAATGTATTTGCTCATACACAGACATCGGACAGCCCAGGGTCAGGAGGACACCCATGCAGAGATGGCAGGCATGAGAAGGGATGCAGGGGAAATGATCAGCCAGGTGAACACCCCAGGTCATCACAAACAAAACATTTATATGGGGGTAAGTGAATCCTGCCTGAGATGCCTCCTTCCTGAGGTCTGGCTCTGAACTATTTAATGTAAAATCCCTTCACAATTGTGGAAAATTAAGGGCATCACCAGGATATATTCTCAAAAATGTCCTGTGTCAGAGGGACACCACCTCTGTTGGGTGTGGAGCAGCCCTTGTAAACTATGTGCAGCAACAGTGTCTTCAGGAGACAGAGTAAGAGATACTTCCTCTCCAGATGTGAGATGTAAGAATCCCTTTTTTTTTTTTTACTTCTACTTTTTTTTCACTTTCATTTGAACAGATGCAATCAAACATGCTTTTAAATGAATACTGGCCTGCACACACTAAACTCCAGCAAAGAGCACCACAAAACCACAGAACTGGTTTGATCCTTGGCAGGACTGTACAAGCACAGACACGGAAGACAAAAAATGACTGGACTTACGCAGGAGGGAAAAAACAAACACACACAAGTTCACAAGGACCATGTGTTGCTGCACTGTTTAGTTCCCTGGTCTGCCATTCCTTTCAAGATCATACTTTAAGATAGTTTCTTTCCTCCGTGCTAGTTTTGAGGACTTGTCAATGCCTAATCAGCTCACTACTACTGTTATCTCCTCACCACTCTTTCTTAGCTGTTGCCAGTCACTTGAACAGTTTACACCAAAGCTGAATAAAATTCTTTCAGCCAGTAGTAAATTTGTCCAACACCACAGTATAAGCACAGGAAATGTTAGTTATTCATGGTACAAGGCTGGCGTTAGCAAATAGTTTAAATAAAAGAAATAAAACAGTAAGGGTGATTACAGAAATTTCCAAGCATTTTGTTATTTTTCAAACATTCTTCTAGGTTTTAATTTCAAAATGACATCTTTGTTTTAAAATCGGTGCATATTTGGAAAGTGTTTGAAAGTTCACATAAACTATGTGAAAACTAAACATAAGGTGTCATTTGTAGAAGTAAAATGTTTAGATGAGTGGAAATGAGTTCAGGATATTTTTTCTTGCTAAAAAGAATCTCCAGGATCACAGTATTTATTTGGGGCTAACTTAGAACTCTTTTGCTTGACAGTTTTTTAGTAAGGCCTCCACACTGACAAACCTGTTATTGCCAGCTGTTATTTATTTGTGAATTGACTATCCAGGCTGTGGATTAGCTTTGCCAGGAGTGTAGACAGAGACAAGCTCTGCCCACACCCACCCTCGAGCTGAATCTCTGGGAGCACAGACTGGGATTTTCAGTAGTGTCATAAACCATCTCCTGCATACTGGGAAACAACACAAAACCACTGAGGAACCCAACACGTGCTCACCTGTGCTTTTCCTTTATTCATATGCCACCCCTTCTTCCTACTCACCTATCCCTAGAGATGGCTAAGATCTGACTTCATTCATATCCCTTCACTTTGCATTTTATGAAAATAGCATCGTATTTCAAAGCTCAGTTGAAAACATCGCTGTCCTATGAGGCAGATCTACTGTCTCTGCCCTGGTTTTTGGGGAGGGGTTGCCACTAGACAGGTCTGGAAAATATTTCTGTGATGAGTTTGGACATGCATGACCATGACTGCTATTCCAAGAAACCCAATGTTTTTTGAACAGTTTCACAGTTCACTTTAGCCTGTCACATCTTGAAGCTGTCACAGCCCTTTCTGACTGTGACATGGATGGATTTAGGAGCAACACAGAAATCCAGAAAAGGGGAGATGGAAAGGAACAGTTACCACAGCACAGTCAGGTTTGGGCCAACATCACAATGGTCACAATTACCTGGGAGAGCTCGCTCTATGTTGGAAGGAGAGACATCCGAAAGGAACACGCCGTCCCCTACAACATTGGGGTCAAACACTCTTGGCTGCAGTGGAAAATGTGGCTTCTGATGCCCTTGTTGGTTGGTTGGTCTTGCCTGAGTTTCATGCAGAAGCTTCTTGGGAACTGAAAGAGAGCAGCAAGAAGAGTGCAGTTGTTAGAGTGAGTTATTTCAGCTGGCCAGAATGAGAATTGTCACGTCATGCTAGGGCTCAGCTGATAGTTAATTACACCATGTGCAGCCCAAACAGACACTCCTTTTCCACCATGATGAATGCTCTCCAAATGCCAGCACAGAGACATTCAATGAGACAATGCTGAAAACCATAAAGTGATTAAGATACTGTTTATTCACAATTAAGCCTTGAGACTAGGTCAAGGACCAGATTTGGATGTTCTATTTAGACACTCATCTCTGAAACTGAAATAGAGCTTAGTAAGCCAAGCCTTGGCCTCAGCTCTAGGCTTCAGAGCACTGTTGGAGCTCTCTATTCCTAGCATGACAGCAGGCTGGACAGGATGCCCTGTAGCAGTGGGAGCTATAGCTATGCCTGGAATCCTGCCTCTCTTCAGCCATCAAGCTGCTGGCTCAAGACTGAACATCAGAAGTTTCTGTCCACTCAAGATTCACAACACCAGACTCTAGAGGATGCTGTTCACATGAAGTCATAAAGCTTAAATAATCCACCACAAAAACAAATTCCTGCTGTAAGAAAGCCTCCCCACCCTGTGAGATCCAAAACACACTGTTTCCTGTTGAGTTTTAGGCTGTAAGATGGGAAAGGCTCATTCTCCATTCCCACCACCCTGAGGAACACAAAGATTCAGCTAATCCCTACTGCTCTCTGTTTTGTCAGACCATGAGCAATATGCAGATGAAATGATGGGTTAATATGTGACAGATTTTTTGGACATCTCTGGTTGCTTCTTTAGACCAAAGCATGCCCTAATAAGTGTTTTTTCCTCCTTACAAGGTCAGTTCTTCAGCTGTACAACCAGGTAAAGAAATCAAAGCTGATGTAGTTACCTCAGTGTACACCCACTGAAGATGAGTCCACATAGTAAGTTCACTAATTTCCCCTGTAGGGACAAAGAGTGGAGTCATCTATGGAGCTGAACCAGTTCTCTTCTTCAGCCACAGCCAACACCTGAGGCTATTTCAGAGCAAAGTGCTTCTCCATACAAAGAGAAGAAACATATATACAGGTCATTCTCTTCAGAAAGTAGAGTAATCAAGTGATGAAAGACAAAAATAAATTAAAATTTCCACAGGAGGAAAATTTATTTTTCCTGTCAGTGACTATACATTAATGCACAGCAGACAACCAAGACTTTGGTGTGCTTAAGACACAGACTGTTCAGCACTAGGCACAAGTAGACCACATAAGCTTCAAAAGAAGATTTCTGGGATGCCCATTTCCCCTTTCTCCAAGTCTAACACCACCTTCCTCTCTCATTCCAAGCAGGCTGCCACCTCCCAGTGCCTCAGTTTCCCCAGGGCTCTACTTGAGATCATGCTATCTCTCATCTCCACCCTTCACAAGGGCGTGAAGAAGTGCAATTAAAAATGCAAAGCACTTTGAGATGCTTGGCAGCAGCTTGAAGGAAGACTTGGAAAGAGGGCAACTCTGGATCAGAAAGGAAATTCCTGCGTGCTCCCTGCAGCTAATCAGCTGCCAGACTGGAACAGGAGATTTAATCACATCCATTAAATTTGCCTGCATCACCCACCGCATTACTGGTGGGTGAAGTGATCCAACCACCTTGTTTACATCATGTCCAACTTACTGTCTTTGCAGGCAAAGAAAATTGAAACTAGATTTACAGACTGACCTCCTGTATTGGGCTGCCAGGACATCAGCACTGAAGTTCTTGCATTATTAGTAGAGTCATGCTAGGTCAGGAAACAGACAGAAAACCCCACAGCTTCTGAATATCAAAGAGCTGGCACAGCGGTTTCTAGTGAAACCTGAATTGGCAACAGTTGGAAGGCAGCAGAAAAAACACAACCCCTGGTAGGAACCAGACAGGAATGAGGGGGATACCTGTGCCAGGGAAATATCAGAAAGTCTGCAGAGGGGGTGGGGAGAACAGAGATTATCCTGCAAACCACAGCCAGGGAGAACTGTGGTTCTGGATGCCGAATTTGAGGCACCCAAAAGGATGCAGAGGGCATAGTGTTCAGCACCCTCCAGAAATGAAGAGCCCTATCGCTGAACCTCAGACTGAGGAGCTGATAAGCATTTAAAAGACCCAAACTGCATCCCAGTCACTTGTTGATAGGCATTCAGTAAAGAAAATTAAGCAGAAGACTTTCATGTTTCAGACCTACTCTTCTTCATAAACATCTCCTTTACCTCTCAGCATTCATGAGCATCACCAGAGCACAAGACAGGCTGGGTAGACCTACATCTTTCATAGAAAAAGTGACACTACCCAACACTTAAACATTTGAGTGAAGTAAGGGAAAGAAACACATCTTCTCTGGGTGCTCCTAAGCACACCCAGAGAACTGAGATATGACTTTTCTATCTTGACATCTGTGCCACCACCACTTTAATGCTACCTGCAGGACCAGGGGAGGAGTCAGGTAAAGCAAAACATTGCTAAATCAGTCAGCAACTGGTCAATAGCATCCCAAGGAAGAGTAGAGATGGAGAAATATTCAAGGAGAAGCATTGATAGAGAGTATTGTTGTCCCAGCACCTTATGGAGCAGGGCTGTGCTGTTACCTCTTTGGGATGGTCGAGGAAGTAGCACTATCAAGTAGTCATTTGGTGCCTTAAAACAGAGTTGTCTAAGAGGACAGATTCCCAAAAGCAGGCATGTGCTTAACATCTGTGATTAGCACACACATTGGTACTTCTAAAAACCCCAGGAGGTGCTTTTCTTCATTTCAGCAACTAGATCCCTTTAAAACTCTGGAAGCAGCTTAGTGCAGCACAGGATGTCTACAGCACACAAACTTGGACTTTTCTATTTCAAGGGATCATTTTTCTCTGTGGACTCCATAAATATCTCGAGTACATTTTGCCAGGAAAGGCCCATCTTTGCAAAGAGTACACAAAGAGATGGTAAGCAGCAAGTCTGTTCTTTTGCTAGTTTATATGATGCTCAGCCGATACACAGCTTTCTTTTGATTTAGAAAGACTGTGAAATGGAAAGCATTTCTTAAGTGTAAAATACCTCACAATTTCCAGTTAGCTCCTGTGTGGCAGCCAACTCCACAAGAAAGATTAAACATCTGGTTCCTTTGAAATGCCCTCCTTAAATTCTCCAGAGAGGAGTGCATCTGACACAAAGCATGGCATGAGTTGAAGCAAAGTGTCTAGGAAAGTTATTTATTATTAAAACCACCAGAAAAAAAGTACAGAGGATTTTAGTCTTATCTCAGTATTAAGCACAGAAATCCTGGCAGGGAACGGTTGGCACTTGTCCTTCATGCAATCAAGCAGAGAAGTTAAAGCAACTCAGTCAGCAGAACGAGTGATGGATGTGGACAAGAGGAGAAGAAACAGCTTCAATCAAAGTGTTAATACACCTCATAGCTGTGAGCCCTGTACCTAAAAATGCACATGAGAAATGAGCTGGGATCATCTGCAAGAGCAGAGATGAGCTGCTTTGAGGACCTCTAGGGACTTTCAGTCTCTCATGGGTAGCAGTCAGCATTGAGATACGGGTTTTTATCCAAGTGATACAATTCTACAGTTTGGGCTGTGCATCTGAGAAGCACAGGCTGAGGTGTAACTTTTCCGATGGCAAGCCCTGCTCAGTCACTCACCCCTGGGTTCAACTCCAACATCACCACTGGATTCCATTCCAAGCCAGGACTTGGTCTGGGAAAGTGTCACCATTGCTGTGACACTCCATCAAGGCTCCTGCAGAAGTTGGTTCTAGGTTATAAATCTGCAAGGGAGCTTTCAGATCAGCAGGTTCATTCCTCTGCCATTACAGGCTTTCAAGTCTTTACATAATCCCTCTGTGTCTGCTTTAAAAGCCATCCCAGCTCGCACTGCTCATCTGTCCAAACCAACATCATGCTAGCAATAATTTATACCTGTTCCCAACCCAAGAGCTGCATTACCCATTTGCAATGAATTAATGGCACCAGCCTCACTGCAGAAAGAGGGGTGAAGGGAAATCAAAGGCAGAGTGTGCTCTGATGGGCAGAGCAGATCCATCAGAGTCTGTAGAGCAGCCAGCAGGACAGTGTGAAAAGGCACATGCTGGTGCTGCTGACAGTATCCTTATTTGTACTTGCTGGAGACGCCTTCTGATGGAATTTTCACACAAGCAGTTTCTTGTGTGGCCAGAAAACCTGGGGCTGATGAAAAGAAAAACTGACTGTGTCTACAAGCAGCAACATTCCGAATTACAGTGCTAGGAGGTGGAAAAGGCCAGTCAATACCTCACCTCTGTTCATTAAGGGCAGGGAACCTCAGACTGGTTTGGGTTGGGAGTGACCTAAAAGATCATCTTGTTCCAACTCCCCTGCCATGGGCAGGGACCCCTTGCATTAGATCAGGGTGCTCCAAGCCCCATCCAGCCTGGCCTTGGACACTTCCAGGGATGGGGCAGCCGTGGAATTGCTGGGCAGCCTGTGCCAGGGTCTCAGCACCCTCACAGGGAAGAATTTATTTCTAATATCCAACCCAAACTTACTATTTTTCAGTTTAAAGCCATTCCTCCTTGGCCTGTCATTACATGTCCATGTTCCTCCTCAAGTTTCTTGTGGGCTCTCTTCAGGTACCAAAAGACCATAATGAGACAATTTGCTGTGTTTCCTATGTTGATCTATCTAGTTTTAAACACTCCAGTCCTGGGGGCTCAACCAATTGCCACAATATATTATTTTCAGAGGAATACTGCTCTTTCTGTATAATTATTTTCCATCATTGCTGAGTGTTTCAATTTAAGCACATATATTATTCCCCTAATCAAAACATTTAATGCTGTAGCCCCCATATTTTATGGATGGGGAACTGGCTCAGGGACAGAGTTTTGAAGTGTTTAAATATCAAAATGATTTGTCCAATTTCACAGAAGGAGTCTGTGCCAAAGAAAGGAAACAAGCTGAGCCTTGCACTCAAACCATTCCCTCTCTTTGCTAATTTGATCATTTGGTGTTTTCTGATGCTTGCTCTGTCTTAAACATGCTTAAAGACTTCCACTCCCAGGAAGCAATTTTCCCCTGACTTCCATCTTCACTGGATATACACATCAGTCAGGTGGAGGGGATCAATGAAATCTCAGTGTTAAAAACACACAGACAAGGGGCTTGCCATTCTCAAGTCCTCTGCTCTATATTTTCCTGTGCATTTCCAGCCCATAAGTTTTGCTCCCAAAGCTCAGCATGATTAAAGCAGATCTGCAGAATCTTCAGAAAACCCTCCCGAGCATGCTTGAAGCAGAGTGCAATTTGAACAAAAAAATTACTCCCTCACCAAGGAAAATTACAACCAACCCTTTTATCTGGGCAGGTTGGGGCCAGGAGCTGTTGGTCCTCAACATATTTTAGAAATAATAATAATAGAAAAAGCCCTCCTGTGAGTAAACACCCAATATAAACTACTGCATGTTTTTAGAGGTAGCATCTCTGAAGGATTCTTGTTTGAGACTTGAAAATGCAGAGCATTCAGCCTGAAATAGGATCAGTCACGATTCCAAGTTGTTACAAGAAAGCAACTCCTTAGTACACGTGTATGGCTCTCTCAAACTGCAGAACTAAAAGTGGGGTTTGTGCAGTAAAACCTAAATTCACTAAGCAGTCAGTCAACAATACCTATTAAAATAATGGATTTTGGCTGTGCCAGACCACAAAATATCACAGTACAGTCAGAGAGCAAGAAGGAAAAATCCCATACAAAAGAAGGCTCTGCACCTGGTGACAGGAGTAACACCACTCTGTAGCTGGAAACATGGGGGTGGAAGATGGTAATTTGACTAACAAAAGTAAATTGAGGCACACCCTACCCCCTTGGCCTTATCCCAAGGGTCTCAGACATGGCCAAGCAACAAGTTGAAACCTTTTCCAGCTATCCAGGCCTCATCTAGCTCAGAAAGAAAAAGAAAAGAGGTTTTGCCTCTTCTTATGATGGTGTGTGTTGTGTCAGACATCCAAAGCCTGCCTTCAAGTCCTGCCCTGCCATCAGACATTCTGACAGGGGGATTTTTGGTCAGATAGGTGTACAATCACCTGATAGGAGATCATCAGATCCTACAGCTCTCAAATGTCGCCATGAGCCTTGGAAAAGGATGAGCACACTTGACACCAGTTCTGTACCTTGGCTGCAAAGACATGCCATACCATCCTATATGTTATTTAGAGTGAAGGTACGATACCATTTAAACATTTAAATTGTCCCAGGAGACAACAGGAGACATGAAGGGACTTTCTGCAACAGACCATAAGCCTGAAAGTTGGGATTTGATCAATAAACTATCGTGAAAACCTTCACTCTCACAAAAAAACCCCAAACACCAGATCAGAGATTTAACAAATGCAAGAGGTCCAGACCTCAGCTTCCACCTCCTTCAGTTATTTCGAAAAAAGCTTTTTTTTCAGCCAGCATGGATACAGGCTGCACTGCTGAAACCAAATGCAAACCCAAGAGCAAGAGGGAGTTCCTCAGGCTGCTGCAGGCGTGTTTCCCATGCATGGTGTTCCAAACCACCAATAACAAGGAAGTGACTCATGCCAATTACAGTAAGGCCACTTCCAAGCACCATGCAGAAAGCCAGTGAGGCTGTCTGGGAAAAGAGCCCTGTCCCAACCAAAGCCACCTACACCTCCCCGAGCCCACAGCCAGCTCCAGGGCCCTCCCTCCATGCTCTGCCCAAAGCAGGAATCTGTCTGTTCTGCTGGTGAGTTGGGGCTGGTGGGAAGTGGTACAAGCTGGGATGTCTGACACAACCCATAAAAACTTCCAGATTACTCTGCCAAGACTCCTCCTGAGACAGACCAGATGCTTTGTCTTTTACTGTATCTCCTGGCAGCAGCCAACTACAGAGGTGTTGTGCAATAAGAATATAAATATAATACCGACAACCCTTTCTCTTGTTTGCCTTTCACAGAAAAGGACATGCTTATCCTTTCCCCATGCAGCTGCAATCAGAGAAGTGACTTCAGAAGTGAAAGTAATTCCAGTCCAGAAAAAAAGCCTGTGGAACACAACTTAGCTTGGTCTAACTGCTCCTCCCAGTGAAAGATCTTGCAGAAAAATCTTGCAGTGATGTGAGAGGCTTTGGGAGATGAAGGAGATTTAGGAATGATGCACCTCCAACTGAGACTGCATTGGGAAGAGACAAACAGGAGCACCGTTCTCTCCATTCCAGGCTCTCCTCCTCCAGCACAGGGCAACAGAACACTCTTCCCTGACTCCTCTGATTTCTGCCTGCCCAGAAATGCAATAACCTAATCAGAAGATCCAGTTCACTCAATCTGGGAACTCGACCCATGCACGCCCCGTAGGTACCTAAGGAAGAAGTTCCCCTTAAATAAGAAGGACTCAAATAAGGAAGCTGTATTCCTAAGCTCCCTGTATCATCACCAGTGAAAAGTGGGTGACTTTGAAAGCCTCCAGGGAAGATTCTGTCTACTTAAATTTAGGAGCCTAATTAGGGATAGTTAATGAATCATAATGTTACCTTTGGATTTATTCTCCTGAGTGTATCTGAGTTGAAATCTTACAAACTGCCTCACATCTTTTACTCAGATATCTTTTGTGCTATCTTGAACTTTCCAAATCTGAATTTGAAGCTATAAACACCTTAATTTCTATCCAGTGATGCATGTGCTCGATCTATCCACAGGCAGTTTTCCTGCTGCTTTCATAGCCATGAAAGTCAGTTGTTCTTCTTTCATCATTTGAAATGTAATAACAGATTATGAAGCATCTATTGCCAACAACTCATAAATCTCCTGCTTGATGTGGCTTTTGGTCTCCAAAGGGCACAGGGGAAAGCAGCACATGCACCAGTCTGCTCCCTACACGTTCAGTTTGGAAAGAAAAATGGATCAAAAAGAAGAAAGCCTTGTAAGAGATACCTGCAGATACAAAGAGTTGCTTACATCTGGTAAAGTTCTGCCTGCTCCCAAAGTCAGGAGAGCTCTGCATTTTCACGAGATAACGCATCTTGAGGAGGATGAGACTCAAGCTGATTCTTTTCCAAATTCCAGTGTGCTCAGCTACATCCCACCATGGGACCTTTGCCACCCTGTAGGACCTTGCTGATACTATGGCTGCATCTCCTCTCCACCAGGCCCAGAAGAATCAGATGAACAAGGAAGTCAGGCTCATTCTGCCAGTCTTCCATATTTCCCCTATTTGGGCTGCATTTCTCACATACTTTCACTGGTGCTTTGCAAACCAGCCCTGGCTCTTTCTTAGGCATTTAGGGAATACCTGTTTGTTGGTTTCTTCAGAGAGACTGATTACAAACTGGAATTTTATGCAATGCTCTGAATATATCCACTCCAGTTTGGATCAAAGTAGTATTACACTAATTTTTGGACTTTGACAGAACTCCTGCTTCTTCTGATCATCTTCATTAATTTTAGTCAAACATTTAACACTTCAAGACTTAACTCAGGCGGTCAGAGCATGGTGCTAAAAATGCCAGGGTTGTGCCATTCACTTAAGAGCTGGACTTGGTGATCCTTGTGGGTCCCTTCCAACCCAGAGTACTGTGATTACTCTTATAATACAGAACTGTTTACACATTTAGTCTATAAGACTTGGAAGAAATTCTTTTGTGCTGCTTATCTCTTTTTCAGGAAAGTATGTGGCACACTATGTGGCTCCCAGGAGGATGCTGACAGAGCTGTGAGTATTGTGTGCTCAAGTGTGGCTGATCCAGAGTCAGGGCATTGCTCATGTGAGGAATTGCTCACCACCAAGGGAGTCTCTGTGCTCAGGATGCCAGCACATACCTGAGTGGTTCCAGCCCTGCAAATTATCAGGAATCAGCTGAGTCACAGCAACCAATTCTGTAAAAATTGGGCCAAAAGACACTCCCTTAAATTTCAGTGAAAAGTGCACACAAACACTGTCAGGAAAAATGGTCCTGGGAGATCTTCATGACTGTCTACCCAAAAACAGTGTTTGGGTGAGCATTATCTATCACTTTGAGACACTTAGGGCAAGGATATCCAAGACAGGTGTGGAGAAAGGGATGGAGTAAAGGGCCTGAAACCCTCTGGAGCTGATGGGAGGTCATGCCAGCCTCCACCAAGCACAGGAGAGGAACAGCAGGGGAGCAGAAGCCCAGGCAGGAAAGGAAGGTACCAGGGAAAAAAAAAGCATCTACAGCTACATTGCACTGCCCAAACATTTTAATAAAGAGTAAGAAGCCTCATGCTTCAGCATCTGAGCCAACAACGAGCCTGGATATGATCCAATCATTATATTCCAAGAGTTAGGAATATAATTTCTCCTCCAAGACTACTGACCAAGATATTTAGGGGATTTTCTGTGCCTGTCTCTGAAGCAATGTCACCCACCCTGTAGTCCACTGACCACTGATGACCTCTGAGACACCAGAAGAGCAACCCATAAAAAAAGCCTAGTTCAAAGAGAAACCACAACCAGCATATCTCTGGATATTCCCCCCCATGTTTTGTCTCAGTGTCTGCTGGCAGGCACAGCTTGGAGATTCTTCCCATCTGCGCTCCTTGCCTAATTAAAATGTTTGTAATTACAGCAGCAAAACTATGCTCTGTACAAAAATATTTTCTTTTTATCCAAGTGCTACTTATCCAAAAGTGTGTGCTAGTTCTTTATCAGTTCATTGGCTTTTCCTCTCTGCAATCAAACAGCAGAGAACTAGACAAGGGGCTAGAAGTTTTTCACAAAGAGATAGCAGTGTCTTGACAGCAGGAGATGAGGAATGTCATCAGAAGGCAGCTGGTAATCTCTGCCATTAAAGGCAGTGACATTTTCTGGTCACGTTTGACTTGGAGTGGCAATTCCCAGGGTCCCCACGAGATGCCCAAACTGGAAATCCTGCACAGGGAAAGGTTATCAGTTGCATTGGAATAAAGATTAGGAGTGAACAAAACCATGTAAGGCAGCAACAGTGCTAAATGACCTTCAATTCTACACAGATGAATGCAGATCAGTGTTTAGTTTGAGACCCAAAACTCAGTGAGGGGATCACTGGCTCCTCAGTGTTTCAGCACTTGGCTTATAGAATCCAGGCTACACTAACAAACTTGAAATCCAAGGATCTGTGAACAAAGTGGCAAAACTGTTTTCAATATAAATCCTTCCATTCACATGGTCATAACCTGTGAGACATCCTCCTTTGGGGCTGAGATTTCCTGAGCACAGTGGAAAGTTTGAGGAAAAACCCTATAGATGTTTTTTAATTACGAGTAGTAAGCCTCCCCTGTTTTTTCAAAGAAGTACATTTACAGGCAGAACCTCTCTAACACACAGCATCAGCTTTAAATAATCTGGCTTGGGGACTGTGAAAAGTTCTTTGCATGGTTTATGTATTTTATTTTATTTATTTTTCTGGTAGAAAAACACGTAGCATGCATCATCTTGCTTCCACGCATACCCCGAGGGAGCAGTAAGGACTGCAAGCCCCAATCTTACTTACTGCAATTGCTACTGTGAGTAACTGCCAGTTTTGTGAAACAGCAAATTACAGTCACTTTCCTGATGCCACATAAAAGCAGACACACACCGTGGAAAACAATGCCAGGGTTTTGTTCTAGCCCAGTGAGGATGTTCCTGAGCACCTACCCCATGCTCTTATGCAATTTGCCCTGCAGCTACAGTCTGGGAGCACTGGGAAGAAACTGTGGGAATACTCAGTGCTGGATTCTTGTGGCAGCTTTCCAGTAGTTAATAGTGATTTTTTTTAATTTTTTTTAAGAGAACACAAGGTTTTTTTAAAGCTAAGTGTTTGTTTCTGTTAGGCTTCATGAAATGTTCAGCAGGGACATTTCATGCACACCAGTCTGTTCTTTTCCACTCTTCACATGTGTTATTAAGATTCATTTATATGAATATCTCAAATGATTCCTGAATTCACACCATCTTTACTGGGATGGGAGGTGGTTAATTTGCCCCTCCATCAGTTATACAGATATACAGCTGACTAATCCCTCAGTTTAACCCCTTCAGTTAAATACCTGCATTAGTGCACAAAAAGCTTTGCAAGACTGAGCTGCAAGCTTGTACATTATGTATGGATACGCATTCAGGTGCTGGACACTGCTGGGAAAAAAGCTTCTCTCATTTATTCCAAAGTTAACAGAGGTAAACAATCCTGAATCAAATCCTACCCACCAAATGGCACAGAAATTATTCCAGGACTACGTGGGGCTCCCTTGAGAGCTCTCTAACAGGCTGGCAGGTCTCTGAAGATCCTGACTACCTGCAATACTTGGTTCACCAGGTTGCTACCCCAGCCAAGCCCAGGGGATCATTCTGGGAAGGTCAGCAATGTTCTCCTCATGGCCTTTGCTAAGCACAGCTCAGTTTCTACCTCTTTGGGCAGCAAGGCCTATCCACTGGCATTGCTCCCCTTCCAAAATTACTGAATTCAATCAGTTAAAACGAATAAATGGAGACGCATCTTATCCTGCCATGTGTTTGAAAGCATTTCTTATCACATATTCCAAAGGAAATGCAGGTTGCTAACTCACAGCCAAGGAACTCCATACTGTAGGTCCTCTATTTTCAGGCTTCCTTTTTTGGGACTCTTACAAAAAACATGAAGACTTTAACACATACCTTTGCTGCTAGCAACTTGAACCCAGGGCAGAGACTTTATCTGGCAAGCACTAGTTTAAGGTGCCACTTCTTTCAAGTGGAATATAATGCTCTGTACTGCAGTATTTGTTCCCTCCACTGGATATCTTGAGCCCACCAAGCCTGCTATCTCATCATCAGATAAAAGGATTAATCCAGCACAAAGAGGCTGTGAACAGCTTTTGAACAAGTAAATCTTTAACAAACAAATGTCCTGCATGTGGGGAGAGACAGAGATGGTTTATGAAACCCTACAAACAGCAGAGAAACTCATAAATTCAGCCCTTCAAAGCACTTCTGTCCCATGTTGGGATGACCCCACCTCATACCAAGGCAGCCACTGCCCATCTCTGTAAAGACAATGCTGCAGGATTTACTCAGCTTACAAACTGGAGCTGCCAAAGGAAAACTAATCCCTATCAATGCAGCTGCACAGGATAAAATCTACCTCACAACCTGCTTGGGTTATAGTGACAAGATGTTAATTGCAATTCCAATAACCATCCATGTTACCTAAAGTCTGAAGTAATCCACCTTAATTGCCGTAATTCTAATAACTGCATGGGATCACAACAGCTAGAAGAGAAAAATAGTTGTTAACTTGTTGACTGCCAGATGCAGACTGCTGATAGGAGATACAGCAAATATTAAAGTGTTAAAACTGACCTCAGCTTGGCAGGAGAAGGCTGTGATTCATGCCCATAACTCCCGGGCACAGGGGGAATACAACAAATAATTGAACGAAGATCAAAGCATGGCTGTTTCAGTGGAATAAGACAGGAGATTAATCTCATTTACACTTAAGTAAAGCTCCTAACTTTCTCCCAGTTCAGCCAGAGCTGCAGCAAGTCCACTGTACAAGTCTGTTACATCACTGCCTTGTTTAGACCTCTATCATTCCATTAAAATCAATGTTTCAGTGGAGGGTGAGAACTGGGTCACTATTCTGTCTAGTCTGAGCTTTCCACCTTTGAGTTGCTTCAGAGTTTTCTCTGTGAAAAAAATACACAACCCATCTTAAAAATCTGTGTTTTTAAAAAATCATGCATCAAAGCTATGTTTTTCACCCTTGAGCAAATAACTCACTTCCAATTATGTTCCAGGTAATGGAAAGTCTAAGATAAATAGAGTTCAAGGTGAGGCTCATTGTGAAAGAGGCACACTAATTACAAACACTGTATGCAGAAGAAATGGCATATTTGTGCTTGTACAGCAGCTGGTGCAAGGAATTGCCTGCCCGGTTTCCCAACAGCAACACAAGCTCTGGAGGCACCCAAGGACCATTTTGCAGCCACAGAGCTGGAAATTGAAACCCATCTTCAGGCTGGTCCCCTACAGCAGGCTGATAAAGGGAGTGAAACAGCTGGGACGTCATTCAGACTCAGGCATCTAGTGGGACATATGAGCAGTAACTCTGATCTCTCACTTGTTTCCCAGGCTCTTCCAAGGGGAATCACAGCAGTTTGCACAGCAGGGTCTTGCACCAAACCTCATGCAGCTTGTACCACCCTGTAAATCTGCTGTCACAGGACTGAAAGGACAGAGGTGAGATGAATGATCAGATGACTCTTCAAATGGTTTGGGTTGGAAGTGGTCTTTAAAGGTCACCTAATCAAACCTCTGCAATGAGCAGCGAACATGTACCTGTCCTCCAAGACCCAGCCCACCTGTTTCCCTGCAGGCCAAGCAGGCAGTGGAGTGGTTGGTGCTGCCTGTTATGCATGAAGAAATGTCCACCCTCAGATTTTGTATTACTCCAGATCCTCTTCAGAGGCAGAAAATATTCTTCCTCAGTGGTGTTTTGATGTCATCTGAAGATGTGTTTTGTTATCTTCTCCTGAAAGGTCAGAGACTAAATAGCCAGTATCTACAACTCTCTGCAGCTGACAAGCACCTGGTTGAGGAGGAAGAGGGATGCTGTGATCTGAAAAGGAGCCCACTCACAGCAGTGATGACCCCACCCACACCTGACCTTCAAGCAAAGGGTGCCTGAAACCATCCCACAATCACAGAAGCATCAAGATTGGAAGAGACTTTTGAGATCAACTAGCTCAATCATCAACCCAGCCCCACCATAATCACCCCTTAAACATATCCACATCCAGACACCCCTTGAGCACTTCCAGAGAGTGATTCCACCACCTCACTGGGCAACTTATTCCAATGCCCAACTGTCTTTCAGTGAATTTATTTTTTTTCTAATATCTAATCTATACCTCCCCTGGTGCAACTGAAGGACATTTTTTCTCATCCTTTCACTTGAAACATGGTAGAAAAGGCTGGCCCTTACTTGGCTGCAGGCTCTTTTCAGGGAGCTGCAGAGAGCAGTGAGGTTCACTCTGAGCCTTCACATTAACACCCCAGCTCCCTCAGCCACTCCTCATAAGACATTTTCTAGACCCCTTCACCAGTTTCATCACCACAAACAATGAGGAAACCTGGGAAGGAAAATGTGTGTGGTCCTTGCAGTGTTCTGTTTAGACCTGTGAAGATTTTGTGATAGATAAAATAAAGATCACCTGATCCTTGAAACTGTTTACAATTACACAAAGAGCATTAACCTCCACTCTTAAGAGTTCTGGAAGAAGTAAACTGTGGTTACCATGATGCAAGAAAATTAAACACTCCTTTCACCTGGTACAGTGTGACCTTTGTGTTGTTAAGGTCTCTTCACACTCAAAACAAGGTGACTTTATCCAAAATGCCTGCTGGGAACAGCATGTGGTCCCTACTGACTTCCAAGCCATGTCCAGACCATGCAACATAAAATGTCACTTCCGTAACTTAGCAGGATGGTCCACAGAGTTCCAGTGTCACGGATCATAGAATTATGGGATCATAAATGGCTTGGGCTGAAACAAACCCTAATGACCACCTAGTTCCAAGCCCCCTGCCATGGCAGGGATGCCACCCATTAGATCAGGTTGCCCAGGGCACACCAGCCTGGCCAAGGCATCAAGAGCTGGGTTTAGGCACTATTTTGTTCATCAGTACAGAAGTGCTCAGTAAGTCCAGAGTCAAGCACAAAGACTAAGCAGCTGTCCAAGCTTGGGAGGTCACTGCTGCTCCTCAGGGCTCAGAGTATGGGGGACATCACAGACACAGGACCCAGTGATGACCTGGAGATGTGTCAGGCCAAGCAAAGAGCTGATTTTGCTGTCTGTCCACAGCAAAGAAAGCTGGAATAGCCCCGTGGGTCTGTACCCAGACACAGGGCCATGTCACATATTCAGCTCGGGGATGAGATCATCTGTGTGTGATCTGAATGGACAGCCCTTTAGAAACACTGAATGCTGAAATGCTCCACAGGCAAAGAAGATGGCTGAAAAAATTTGCCTGGACTCCTCTGAACTGTCCCTGCACGCATTCCAGCCAGATCTGTGGCAAAAAAACTGATTGTGTACAGAGGTACCTGCACCATCTGTCCTCATGGTGCAGGACACATCCCTCCAACCTGTCAGAGCTCCATGGAGAGCAGCTCTCAGCTTCCCCCAAGAATGAAGGGATTGAACTCAGCCAACCCACAACTGAGCACTCTTATCAAACTGCTTTTATCAAACTACTTTATTAGCACAGCATAGAGCTGCCACTGCCCAGGAACAGGAAGGAAATGCATTCCCACATCTGTCCCTAATGTCCTCTGGTCCTGTTAAACACAAGGAACACAAAAGTTCTGTTAGAGAGTCCAGCAGGCTCCTGTGATTGCAAAAGGATTTCATACTGGACACCTCATCCATCAAGGACACCAGCAGTTTAAAGGGAGAGATGGTGGGATAAAATAGTCTCCTGGGTCAAATTCAAGCCATAAATGTTGTTCCTTTTTATGACAAAGGGAAGTCTTTGACTTTTAATCTTTCCATATTTCAGTTAAATGATGCAAATGGCAGAGAACTAAAATAGATGATGGATGCACAGCTAAGACTCCCCCACATTCCTGGGTTCCCAAGATTTCTCTTGTAAATGCCACTACAACCACTCTGTAAAACTACAGTGGAACTTACTCTTAAGCCATGCTTGTATCAATCATTTGATTTAATGAGCAAAGATTGCTTCCCACCAGTGCTTTTTCCTGTGATAGAACCAACTGCAGAGATAAAAGTTAACTTCCTATGCTCATATTCTCAGCCCACAAACACTTCCATCTAGACAAGGCTTCAGAGCCACTTGAACACAATTAACCATGACTGCATTTTTGCAAAAAAAATGTGATGTTATAATCAGATACTAAAAATGCTTTTCCCTCTCAGTTTGACTGAGTGAAAACAAAAGTGCATTTTCTGATGGAGCTCCCTCAGGTCAACACCTCCAGCTCTTGACAGAAGAGTGCCCTGCCTAAAGAGGATAGATTTAGATTGGATGCTAGAAATAAATTCTTGACTGTGAGGGTGAGGAAGCCCTGACACAGGTTGCCCTGAGAAGTTTTTGATGCCCTATCTCTGGAAATGTTCAAGGCCAGGTTGGACAAGAGTAGGAGCAACCTGGGATAGTGGAAGCTGTCCCTGCCCATGGCAGGGGCGTGGAATGAGAAGATCTTTAAGGTCCCTTCCAACACAAACCACTCTATGATTCTATGATGCTTGATGTCTTACAGGCATGTTTTGCATTTATTTATTTTCTTGTACTTCTATTGGTATTTATCAGGTGTTTTTCAGCACGGAAGACCCTGTCTGTACTCTCAACAAAAAATAACAGAGGAAAAAGTCCTAGAGAAATAAGTCCCCTTCAGCACTGAGCATGTGGAGCAGAGATACAGCTCTAGCAAGGTGATCACGCACAGACACAACAAACTGCATCCGCTCACTTCCAGAACAGGCAGAGATTAAAGACCTGCAGCTCTCCTGAGACAGAAACCTTCCACCCAAGCTAAATACAGGTACAGCTTACCATGGCTGTGCTCCCAGGCCTGGCTCCAACTCTGGAGAGCACAAGCTCCTCTTAGAATGAATTATTTATGGAAGCCTTGCCCCAAGACACCTTGACAAAGAGCTCAATAGGATGCCTTACACTGGCTCCTGCTACTGTTGGCACATGAACACAGATGGACACAAGCCACCACAAAAGATGGACTGTCAGGAGAGGGATTAAAAGCTGGCTGTGCCATTAGTCCTGACACAGCATTTTTCTATCTCCTTAGTTCAGTGCTCCAGCTTTAGCACTGATGGCAGCAAAGAGCTGTAAAAATACTGCTGATAAATGTGGGCCTTAATCAAACAAAACATTTTTAATTATTTAATTAGGAATCATTTTATTTTTACAAATATAGGGAAAATTCAAAACAGTTGAGCCCTTCTACATTCATAGGGTGGAAGTGACCACTGTGGAATTTGAACAGAGTTTGCTGAGGTTTCTGACTGCCAGTGATGCCAAGATGATTTTTGCCTTTTCTTTTATATACCTTTAATATAATTCCCATGTGGCTTCAGTATTCTTAGCATGCATACTTGTAATTCCCTAAGTCTGGTCACTTAGCTTTGCCCTAGTATTTTGTTAGGCCAGGAGACCAAACATCCTAAAGGCTTCATAGTAGGAGGTCAGAAAACCCTACACTATCTTTGGTAACCAAGTTCCTGTCTAGAACATATCCTGTAAATTAGAGATTTGGCCCATCTGAGGGGAATTCCTCACATGAGGGAATATCACACCATTCATCCTCCCATTGGGGTATCCTTTCTAGATATGCTAATTTGTAAGGTCTATAAATTGTACACATGATCTGTGTGCACTGCAGCACATCCCACCTAGGCAAAGAGGTGCATTGATAAGGATCCTTATTAAATACCAAGGTAAAAACCCCTCATCCCTTAACTGCGTCTGGGTTTCAATTTTCTAAGACCAGGAAAAGGCATCACCAGGCCAGAGTGAACCAGACCAGGTCCTGGCCTCTTGGGGTGGATGTTTGCATACAGGAATTGCTCTTTTCCCCAGGTGGACACAACCAGTCAGGCATCAAGTCTGGGATTCAAGCGCTACACAGATGTCAGTCAAAAAACATGCCAAAAAGGTAAAAGATTATGTCTGAGTGGTGAATTAAGTGAAATGAATGTGCTACCTTTGTTTCAGCAGTTAGCAGGAAATATCACAATTACCAGCTCTAAAAAAAAAATACTTGTTTGCTGTCATGGTTTGAATGCCAAAAACATGATGAATGTCCCCTCTACCCTGGGATGGCATGGCTGTGTCCAGACAGGGTCCTTCCAAGGCAAGCTTGTGACAGGGAGATGATGTGTGAAGCTGACATGGCTGAGAGCTGAGACTGTGTGATATCTGCTGACAACCAGTGCATATCCACCCCAGGCTACAGGGCTGTCAGCTCCACAGCCCTCACTAGTCCCCATTTGTAAATCAAATGTTGAATGTTATAAACTCCTTAGAGACTGGTCCTGTGTGTCTGTCTGCAACAGACTCAGAGAGTGTAGCAAAGAATACAAACCAGTGACCCTCATAAAAAAACAAAGCAAATTTGATTTGCATATTAGATTAGAAGATTCATTCTAGTGCCATACATGCACTACCACCAAATCTGATTGAATGTATCTTTTGTCAAGAAGAAAACATCTCCTTTTAAAGTCTTCAGACAGCCTTGGTCCATAGCTGAATTACCAACTGTTTCTCCTCAAAAATGTACCCAACCAAAACATCTCCCAAATACATGGTACATTGAGTCTGTGGGACTGTTCCCCCCAGCCACCAGGTGCTGGAGATGCACTGGCTCCCATCACAAGCACTGTCAGCCACAGAAGATGGGGTTAGAGCTGGCACCTGTCTGGGTGCTCCCAGCTGAGTGTCTGCATACCTGGCCAAAGCACCAGGAGCTTAGTCATGAGTTTAGAAGCTTTAAGCACTGGATTTCTGGAGTGAGTCACTAATTGCTGCATCAGTACGGCTTCAGCTGAGTGCCATGCTGTTCTGCCAGGATGGAACTGCAGCACATCCCGCAGAGCTCAGCTGCAGGCTCCTCCAGCACTGAGCTCCCTGGTGTGCTGGCACTGCTGCTGTAGGTCCTCCTTGCAAACTCAGGAGGCCCAGGGCATTGGTCCAAGCACTAGCAAATGATCATTTGTACTCTTTAAATGTTCAAACAGTGCTCGACAGCAACTTGGCCCATGCCAGCCAGCGCTCTCCCCAGCCACAGCTGGCTGTAGACTGGATCGTTGCCCTTGGGTAGCTGGGATACTGTGACTGCCCTGTTCTGAAGGAAGAACATCTGGCAAGATGCAAGTCCTGCTCTGTCATTCATACCTACGATAAGAGAGGCTTTGCTGCATTTTATTTCACAGGACAAGGGCAGTCCCTGTGCTCTGAGCAGTGCTTGTTCATCACCATTCATTAACAGCTAACTCAGCGAGTTTTGGTAAGGAGTAAGACCCCCAGCACCGATGCTCGTGCCTTCCCACTTGCACAAGAGAGAGCAGGCCAGAATCTGAGCTGATTTAAATTGTCCTGAGAAATCTGGCAGGGACTCTTGTGCTGTAGAGTGAAGCCAGCTGGAACATAAGGCTTTCCACTCCACACTCTGTGTACCCAGCCAAAAATCACATGTGGGTAGCGTCACCGAAAACCAAACACCTTCTCCTGTCCTGCCCCAAGTTCTGTGTGAAAACAAACGTCCTCCTTCACGGTTGGAAAACTCATATTTCAAGGTAGAGTTTTGTTCTTCAGGAAAAAACATCCCAAAGTGAAAGAGCAGCATTAGCTTTGGCACTGCTGAGGAGAAGTCCACGGAGAGTTTGACTGGCAAACAGTCAGATGAAGCACAGCAAATGCTGGCCCTCTGAACAACACACACTACGTGAGTTTAGGCAAGTCACTGGTTCAGCCTGAGGCAACTGCAAACCAGAGGTTAGTGTCACAGAGAAGCAGGGCTAGAAATTACTTTGCTGGGTCATCCAGTCTCCCCTTCTAGATCCACAGCAGGATCCCATCTAGCTTGCTTTTAAAGACCCTCAATGATGCATACCCAGTGATAACCATCCAGACTTTTCCAGAACATCTCTCTTTTCACCTCCATAACATTTTTATGAATATAAAGCTCAAATACCTTTGCTACAAGTTATGCTGTTAGTCTCGTGTGCAAGGTGATCAATAGGCAATCTCCACATCTCTGCCGCAGCCTTTTATGTGTCTGAAAACTCCTAACCTACTCTCTTCCCAGACTTCTAATTTTAGGCTAAATGACTGAAAATTAAGATTTGTTTTACAAATGTACCCAAAGGCAAAAACAAGGCTAATGTCCTCCCTGGAACCACATAAACACAGTTTAAGGGGATTTCTGCTCTAAAATGTTTATAATCGACACAGAAAATCAAGGGAAGATGAAAGTAAAAAAAGGTCAAAGAAGGTAGGAGCTTGGTACAGAGAGACATGCTGAGTCTTTTCAAGAACTCCCATAGCTGCAAAGGAGTTTATAGAGGGCTTAATACCTAACCAAATTATTGTATTTGAAAATGGGGTTATTTCTGCCTCTACTGAGCTGCTAGATAAGCTATTTTGAATTACAACCTGAAGATGTATGAATATTCATGACAGGTCTGGGAAACACAAACCAGATCCTCCAAGTACCCCTCCAAAGCCCTAATCTCAAAACCATTCTTCCTTGTGGGGGAAGCAGAGATGATTAATGGCATTTTTCAAAGCTCTCCAAAGATCATATTTTTTCTACAGGAGCTTGAGACAAAATGATCATTACTTGCCTGACACACTTACATTGAAGGCAAACCCTAACAATAAATACAAGTTGAAAGGATTCTGCATATCACATGCAAATTTCTTTCAGACAGAACCATTAATAATTGTCTGAATGGTAAAATTTAGGATTTTCTACAAAGGCCTTCTGAGTTCATGTGTGCATTTCTTATGGCCCATCTGCTTCATTGAGCAATCACTCACCATTTTAATTCTTTTTTTTTTGACATTAACACACACATAAATTCCCTGCTTGTTGCAATTTTATGCTTTAGCAACATTTTACATGCCCTGCACTGCCATGGTTTCAAATTCAAATAACTTCCACAGGAGAGGCAAGCATAATTCCAGCATATCTATAGAATACCACACTGTTTATGCCAATCTGGAGGACTGCGATATTAGAATTTATTAGACCCTGAATATATTGTAATAAATGTAAGGTTAATGCTAATGAGCAACAACAACGAAAAAAGCAAACCAGTAACAAAAACGAAAAAAAAAAAACAGGGAACAGAATGGTTCAAAATAAATATAAACACTACATAGTTGATTTTGTGGTAGGGTAGGAAGTTGCATGTAAAGTTGGAGTTAGACAAACAACCTGATGAAAAATCTGGTCCTGAAAGAACCTCAAGGGAAGCAATAAATCTTGAATTGGTCAGATATGAAATATCCAAATAGAAAATCTGTTGCTAGTCATTAGCCACAGGGCAATGACCTCAGTCGGCTCGCACCCACACAGCCATGGCACCAAACCACCAGGCAGCAGAGCAGCAGAAAGGAGTAGAGTCAAATCCTACCTGAAGGATAGAGTTTGGCCTCACTGAAAGGGTGGTCAGGCATTGGAATATGGAGATAGTAAAGTCATTCCTGGAAGTGTTAAAAAAGGTGTGGATATGGCACTCAGGGATATGGTTTAGTGGTGAACAGTGCTGCTGGGTTAACAGATCTCAGGGGTCTTTCCCAATTTTAATGATTTTATGATCCTTGCAGTCCTTTTGCTTCTAATTGAAAAAAGATGAGTGAAGACACAGAGATGAGTTTGTCGTGTTTATCCCTTTTGATTTTAGCCCTTACAGTTTTCAAATCCTGTGCTACATTAGTGCATGACTCTAAACTTCATATAAAGTGTTAACTGCTGTCTCCACACTTTGGTCAGACAAAACAATTCTGGAACCCAAGGACATCCCAAGCCTCAGGCTCCAAAAAGCATAAACAGAAGTGAATTGGGGAGGAGCAAACTGGGGGAATATGACTTCATAACCTGAAGCTGTAATTGGAGAATTAACCCCTGATATGCAAATAGACCAAACTTATATCTGTCTGAAAAACTTATGCTCTGTCTTGGATGTAGCCTCTGCAAGGCTTTTGACTGCCCAAGGTGTATCAGCCTTTAACAAATACCCACTTCATTCTCTTAACTTTGTCTATCCTCTGTTCTAGGTAGCCACTCCAAGGCATCAATGTGATCCAAGACCTGAAAAAATGTTTTATGCTGGAAAATGGAAAGAGAGTGATATTTACTGTATCAACATGGAGTCTGTGAAAGATGCCTTGATGCATGAAGAGAAGGAAACTACCAGCTTCCAGTGAACATCAGTCATAACACACTACCCAAACTATAGAAACAGTGCAGATCTTAAACAGCAGGATCACTAATGTTCACTACCACAGGTGTCTTGTCCTCCTTATGGGTTCTCCAGGTCTAAACCCCAAGATGGGATGTGTTTATTGTACTGTGCTTAATATAATGGTGCGTGGATAAGATGTGACTAGATTTGCACGTATTACATCAGGCTGGATGATCCCACGGTCTCTTCTGGCTTTTAAACTGCACGAAGGAGCCCCTGACCTTTGTAAAGCACTGGATGTACTGCAGAAGAGATTTCAGTGTATGTGTAATGAGTTTCCCATTATGCTCAAGCATGCATCTTCAACTCTGCTTCTAACATCACTTAACCTCATGTTTTTTCCAAACATGAACTGTACTCCTGAACTATCAGCTCCTGCATTACTATTATTATTTATGTGCACGTGGAGGTAGTGTTTCCTGTGATCTCAGCACCATCAGACTCCTTTCTTTTCTGCCAGAACTTTCTGGTCCCCTCCCAGCCCTTCCCCTCGAACTCATGCAGCCAACACTTCCTTCTCTTGTTACTCTGAGCTGGTGTTCCCCTTGCTGTTCCACCCTCCTGTCTCTCAGGAATTCCCCAAATTAGATGTCACTTCTTAAATTCTCTGCCTTGCTTTGGGCCAGTCCTCTAGGAGCGATCTTTCTCCCAGTACATTTAGGGATGACCCCTCCTTAGCTTTAAATCCTCTCTCTTTTCCCACCCCAGACCTCCCAGACAGACAATTTAGGGCATTTTGCACCAGTTATCCTGTATCCATGTCCATGTGTACAGTGGTAGCTGAATGTGACTGTAGGGTAAGAGGCTTTATTTCAAAGCCCTTTAATTGTGGCTCAAACAAAAACATCTAATTTAAAACCAAACTGGGCCAAAGCTAAAGGCTGGGATTTTCACTATGCAGAGAGAAAGGCTATATAACCATCTCAGCATTTGTCCTGTTCCCCAACATCCTCTATGCTACCTGCTGCAAACCCCTGAGCACAGTCTGCCCTGTGGCTGAGCCAGCTTCGAGCAGGAGGCAGGACCAGAGCCCTGCAGGGCTCCCTCCCAACCCGAATTACCATATGGCAAGGGATCCTATGATCCTATTTCATTGCCTGTTTGTGATGGAATTCTGCCTGCAGCCACTTGCAAGAATCAGGGTTTATTTTACCTGTTTTGGCTCTGGGTATGTTTCTGTTCCAACACTGTGGATCACATGCTTGGGGGATGAAAAATAAATGAGCAAAAAGGCAGGAAGGTCTACCTGACCAGGCATAGTATTTGCAGCAGGCAATGAACTCTTATGCATAGTTCTCTCTCCAAGATGAGCTAATAAAACCCTCTAACCTAAATAAATGCATTTTGCATGCCTTTATTTCATGTTGATGCTCATTTCTCACATTCCTGACTCCTGAAGGCTACTTAAAGCCCTCCTGCCCTTGCATGTGTCCCATGGAGACAAGGTGCAAGTCAGTGTGTCTCACCCTGCCACCTCTGGAAGCTGTCCTGCAGCCCCTCAGACCCAGACCCCTCTTTGCTCCCCACCCCGTTGTTTCCCTTCCCTCTCACCAATGGTTAATGGCAATCACATGTGTGAGGGGTGTCACCTCCCCCAGCACAGGCTTGCCTGGGATTTATCACCCACCACTTCCTGGCACACGAGGCAGCTCAACATCTGGTTGTGACTAGTGCCTCATTTTGTTCTCTTTCCTTTTCTGAGAGCATAGAGAACCAGCAGTGAGAGAAGGGGCAGAGCACCCCACACTGCTCTGGGACAGAGTTTGAGTCTTCCCAAAAGCAAATGGGAGCAACTTTCAGCAATGTGCATCTACAAAACACAGTCTGTTTAATTCCTGTTTACAGCTTTGTATGACCAGACTCCCCTCAATATCGTGCTGACACTCAAGATGCAGTTTGCAGAGCACTCAGAAATGGCTTGTTATGGAAAACTTATTTTTGTCCTCTTCACCTTTAAAAATTTGAGGAGCTTCCCAGTCTGCTTTCACAGCATGCAGATGGCTTGGAAAATAACAACTTACATGGTAGAGGGTGAGATCAGAATGCCCATTTTCACCGTCCAACTCAGACATCCTAATTATCATGAAATCTAAATTCAAGATGATGATGAGCAATTCAGACAATTGCCAGAGGCTCAGAGCTTGGCTCATAACATCGTTAACAGAAAAAAATAATCACTGATTCTATGCTGGAAACCTGTAACAAGCAGACCTCATAACTGCCAATCAATCAGACGTGTGAAAAAGTCAACCCTTAATCAACATCATGGAGGTGGTAAATATTTGGGGTGGACCAGTTCCTGTTGGAGCTGCTATGGACATTTCAGAAAGTTTTTTAGTAGGCAAAGATCAAAGTCAGGACTTAAGAGAGACCTGCCTGTGAACTTTCAGGAGTACCATTTTCAGGAGTATCATCTGGAAAAAAAACAAATATACCAATACACTTCCACCCTGCTCCACGGTGTAATTCCCATGGTAGTTCATGTGCCTCATTAAAGGTGCTGGTGTGACAGAGCAGGTGCTGGGTCACAGGCCCATTCAGGACCATTATTGCACAAGTCAGAAGAAAAGCAGATTCATCCCCAGTCTGGAGACCTGAAATGGCCTCTCAAGGCAAGAGCTGACAGACAGTGCTGACAGCTCCAACAACAAATGACAGCCTGGGGACAGAAGGGCAGTGACTGAGGTCACCTTTAACACACCTGAACTCCAAAACAGAAACCACTCTCCTGATGAAATATTTCCCACTAAGGTATCCTTTGTAGCTCAGGGAGGGTTATTCCCCTTTCACATTTTGACTTTGAATGCTTTCCCAGACCACCTTCCTGACCTAACAGAGACACTTCAGAGCAACAAGCCTGAAATCCAAGCAACAGAGCAAGAAGCAATGGGCAGATGCGCAGGAAGTTCCACTCAGATATGGAGAATTTATTTCTTGTGCAGTGACCAAGCACTGGAACAGGGTGCTCAGAGAAACTGTGGAGTCCCCCTTACTGAAGATCTTCCAGACCCATCTGGACTCAGTCTTGTGCCTTGTGCTCTGGGTAATTCTGCTCCAGCACATGACTGACCCGTTGAGGTCTCTTCCAACTCAATACTGTGATTCTGTGCTAGCTACAAAAGAGAGTTGCAAAGAAATCTGGTGTAGAAAACAAACTGAAAACCTCTCAAGGTATGTTAACAGGAGTCCAAATCATAGAATCATGAATGGTTTGGGTTGGAAGGGACCTTAAAGATCACCTACATCCAACCCCCATGGGGGCAGAGGTCAGGTTGCTCAAAACCCCATCCAACCTTACCTTGAACTCTTCCAGTGAGGGGACATCCACATCTTCTCTGGGCAACCAGTGTATCACCACTATCATAAGAGATTTTTTCTTTCTTATACCTAATCCCATCTACCCTTTTTCAGCTTAAAATCATTTTCCCTTGCCCTATCCATGGGTCTTGAAATAAACTCTGTTTTCACACTGCAAGTCCACATTGCTGGCTCACATCCAGTTTTCATGCCCACGTCCTTCTCCACAGGACTGCTCTCAATCCCTTCACCCTCTAGTCAGTAATGATACTGGAAATTACCCGGGTGCAGGACCTGGAACTTGGCCTTGTTGAACTTCATGGAGACTGCCAAGGTCCTTTTGAATGTCACCCCTTCCCTCAAGCTCATCAGCTGCATTGCTCATCTTGGTGTCATCCACTGGCTGACAAAAGCCAGGCACAATATCCAACATGTCTGGTGTGGGACTGTGTGGTGACCAATGGCTTTTAGCAAGAAGAAATGCTTCTGCTAATCAGTATTTGCATCATTCAAAGTACCAAATGTTAGCTCCACTACTGAAGGGATAGAAACTGGGTTGAGACTAAGCATACAGAAATGTCAGCCTTCATCTTTGTCTTGAACTTTTAATGTTAATAATTACATGTGAACAGGTCCAATATCAGGCTTCATCCACTATCAGTCTAAAATTTAAAAGATTGGTTTAAACTAGATGTTTAAATCCCCTATGTCACTAACAGGTGGAGGCAATTCACCTTCCCAGGGCAACCCAGCCCATCCTGCTATAGGTGCTGTTGATTCTTGGGCTGACTTTTACTCACTGAAGTCACCCACCCTTCTCCTAACCTAGAAAAGTTAAGTGTTCACCAAAAGAGTTAAGCCAATTGAGAGTCTATTGCTGCCAGAAAGGGGAGGTTTAAGTTACCCTCATCTCTGTCCTACTTTTTTCTCCTCCTGATTCCCTCCCTTTCCCTACTTCCAGCTATCCCCACACCCACACCTGATCTCTTCCCCTGCCCAGTCAAAAGCAAGCTGGTTTTACTTGCAATCCAAGCAGTCACTTTTGCCTTTTTAATTTTCTGCCATTTCAGTGAATCAAATGAGCCAATTTAGCAAACAGTTGGCAGGAGCAATCAGCCAGGTTTGTCCTGCTTTTGTGCTCAAGAGTTTGTAATTAGCTCGAGCCCTGCCATGTTAAGCATCCTTGTACACTCAGCTGCTCACAGAATAAATTTAATGAGTCAAAAATCCAAACAACAAACTTGTCTTTCTCTTCCTTCACACCATAAATTTGGTATCAATAAAAAAACTATTTTGAAGATAAACCCACGGCTCACGAAGTGCTAAGCCTCAGTCACAAAAGAACCTTTGTCCAAACAAATTCAGGCACATGTGAATGGTCATGAAACTCACCTACGAGCAAGTATTAGCATCTGGACTTAAAAACAAACCTGGCAGAAGCACAAGGGTAAGGAGACCTTGCAAATAAATAGAAATGTTATTGAAGTGTTCCGTACCTTTTCTAACAATGCAAGGGCTCTGCAGCCTCTATGTCTCTGCTTATAAATAAGAGAAGCCAAGGCTCATTCTCTGACCCCCAGGGCAACAGGCACAGCACAGATTGTGTCCATATGGCTAAACTTTCTCCCCTGCACCCTCCCACATGGTATGGCTTCATTTTTACTGCTCACTGGGAAGAGCCATGCTGGCTCCCAAACCATGTGGGGATGAGGGCTGTGTAGCAGGGGGCAAAGCCAGGGCAAAGAGCACAGAAACAATTAAACCGTTTGGATGATGCTTGAACCCACACCTTGGAACTGTGCATTTTGCTGGTATGGATGCAGCCAGTGAGAGCAGTCACAAGTACAGGCAAAAAGCCTGTGTCTGTATATTTTAAGTGAATAGTTTGATCAGAGGTGAGCTAAAGTCAGAATCTGCGATGCAAACAGCATAGAAAGAAAATTAATTTTTACCCCTCTTCCACTCTAATGCACTTGCACTATAAAAAAAATCCTGACAGCAGATTCCTACTGAGCACATATTTGTATGCAGTATCATAGAACTGCAGATTCATGGAATGCTTTGGGTTGGAAGGGACCTTAAAGATCATTTAATTCCAATCCCCTTTCCATAGGCAGAGATTCCATTCACTGGACCAGGTCACTCAGGGCCCCATCAAACCTGAACTTGAACAATTCCAGGGATGTGGCATCCACAGCCTCTCTGGGCATCCTGTCCCAGTGTTTCACTGTGTTATGAGTTCAGAATTTCTTCCCGCCATCTAATCTGATCCTGCCCTCTCTCAGTTTAAAACCATTACCCCTTGCCCTGTCACTGTCTGCCTGTATAAAAAGTCCCTCTCCCTCCTTTTCATAACCCCCTTTAGGGCACTGAAAGGATGCAATGAGTTTTCCCCAAAGCCTTCTCATCTCTCAGCCTGTCTTTGTAGGGAAGGTGCTGCTCTGACACCTTTGTGTCCCTTCTCTGGACCCACTCCAACAGCTCCACCTCTTTCATGTGCTGAGGACCCCAGACCTGGATGCAGTACTCCAGGGTAGAATACATAATATTTTCCTCCTGGCTGGATCTTATTTATTATTGTTGCTAAGTATCTGATTCTTATGTTTTAATCTAGAAAAATGTCTTCATAAACCAGGACTTGCCAATTCTGCAAATAAAATCTATTTTCCAGGCAATGACTGGCTGCTGACTTCCAACTGTGCAGCTCTTCAGAAAGGTGTGGGAACACCAACACTCATTCTAGACAATATTTCCCTGTCTTGGGAAAGGTGTTTTGGAGAGAGAAAAATTCATGTGCCTCTAGTAGGAAAGTCAGTGAAATGTTCTGAAAGATGCACTGTCTGCCTTGTAGCATCAAATGCTGTGTGGTCTTGAGAGCTGTGCTGCTGCTCAGAAAGCGAGGGGGAAAAAATGAGCAGTAGCCTTCAGAGTGGCTACTGTGTGTACTAGCATTTCATTTATGGTCTGCCTTCACCAGAGGATTAATTTACTGCTAATCTGAACCTTCCCTATTCCCACATCAGCAGTGTTCTGGAAAGAACAGTGTCTCTCAGGACCTTCTCATAATCAAACTACAGAAGCACAGTGTATTCTTAAGGCAGGAACCAAACTAGCTGGAAAAGTGTTTAGTATGTAGTTATCAAGGATTCATTTTTCACAGTGAAGAGATACATCAAATGGGGTTTTGCAAAGGTCAGTCCTAGATCCGGTTCTAATGAAAATATTTCCATTTTCCTGAACACAGAGTACCTGGATGATGACCAGGATGCTGGAATATAAATAATGTTTATTACATTTGCAGATGATACCACTCTAGGAAAGACTCCAATAAAATGAGAGAGAATTCAAATGTGATCTTGAGAGACTGGAGACATAGGCAAGTCCAAGGTACCAAAATCAGCCAGGAACATTCCACAAGGCAGATACAGGATGAAAATCAGCTTTCTGCATAGCAGTCCTGCAGATCAGAATGGTGAACATCAACCAGTGATGTCAAGTGGCTGATGGACCTCAGACCAGAGGATCTAAACCCTTTGCTTTTGCTCAGCAGTAGTAAGATCTCAGCTAGAGTCCTCTGCCTGGTCTAGTGCTTTGGAATGCAAGTGAATCATGAAACTCCATGAGAGATTCCAGAGGAAAGAGAAAGAATGATCACAAATTTTAGGCAGCAGTGATAGTGTCACTGTAACAGCAGGAGACTGAGGAGAAACCTGGGAGACATGAAAACAGCCTTCGAAAATACAGAGATTGCTAGACAGCAGAGAGAAAAAAATCTTTTTTCTGTACTCATTTGGACACATGACAAGTCATGGGCTAAGGAGTTTCATCAGGAAAACCTTGATTAGTCACTAGGAAAACTCTTCTAATGGAAAGGAAAGCAAAGCATGGAAGTGCATTGCCAGAAGTCTCCCCTGACTAAAAATCTGTCAGGAGTGGTCAGTGTGCAGCCTGCTTGGTGATTAATGAGCTTCTTAGAGGAGCTCACAATTGCTTGACTCAGGAGTGAGCAGTTTCCTCTCCACATGAACCAGAAGATGCTGACAAAACCCACCTGCATCAGCAGCTTTTAATAGTCTGCTGGTCATAGTACTATTAAAATCATTCTTGGTTTCCCAGTCACTTCCCCCACATCTCCAGAGCTTTCCAGACTTAATCCAGACTCATCCAGTCAAAGTTGTTTGCTCGAACATTCAATCCCTTTACATGGATGTGGCAACTGAGTTTTGGTCATCTCAGTTCCACTGGCAGTGCTAAGGTCTGCAATAAGTCACTGAGGCATCTTGTTCCCAGCTGAGCAGGAGCTCTTCCCAAAGCATGATTTGGGTGGAAGCTCCCACAGTGCAGCATTTCTGAAACCATCATCTAAGTGCTGTAGAGAGACAAAGTCCGAAATACCCGAGCACTCAGCAGTGACCAGCAGTGACCTGATTCTGGCAGCCAGCAGTGTTGTTCTAGCAGAGGATGTTGCTTGACACCTAACCCAAATAAATACATCATCCTGGAAAAAACAAGGAGAAAAAGTAGAGAGGCAGACAAGGTGGGCTTTTTCTGCAGACATTACAATAGGCAGAGGAGAGCTCTGGAGCTGTGACCACTGGGATAAGGGATTTTGTTGGTGTTACCACATCAGCCCTAGCAAAGACAAAGCCCTAAGGTTGGGCTCTGCCTGCTTGCTCTTTGCCCTCATTTTATTTCTCACCCTGGGAGTACCACTGGAGGTAGGATTCGTGACACAACAATCAGGCATGAATTTCACTTCAGGGAGAAAGTATATGCTTAACACTAACAAAATGAGTCACAAAAAAAATACTGATTTCTTGCCCAGGCACCTCACTAAATTCCTTCACACCTAGACTTACTTTGACATCTCAGGTTGGCATCCTCTGCACATTCCTGGGAATGCCACTGGCTCAAATAATAATTCCTGAAGGACTCATCTTCTCCAGCAGGATCTTGTCACAGTGACAGCCCTGGCTTTGGAGCAAAGCCCGGCAGTCACAGCCACTCTCCATCAAACAAGTGCACACAAAAGCCACCTTCTGCAGCACTGTCAGTGGAGCTCAGGGGACAAGGGCTGCACTTCCAAACCTCACTCAGCCGGGCTGGATAATTTCCGCATCCTGAAGGGACCAGAGCCCTGCTGAAGGAGTTGCCTTCTCCTCGTGGGGAATCTCAGCTCTACACAGCCCTGCAAGGGCAGAGCCTTGCTGTGAAGCTTCATCACTGCATGGGTGGATTTGATTTTGGCAACCCCAGAGAGGAATGGCTGTGTCCTGACAACATCCAAGATGGTCCAAAGTGCTGTTCTTCTCTCAGGACCATCAGTCATGAGATCCTGCCATCCCTGTCATTCCATCCAGGTAAAGATGAGGAACTGATCTTTGCTTCACACATCAGCCACACAAAGCAGACACCTACTGGGTGTCTCCAGTGGACCTTGATGAGGGAGGCAGAAAAATTGCTGGCAGCATGGAATTTGGCTCCTGCAGCCTTCAGGATGGGACTGGGAGAGAGAATGGGTGTGTGGTCCTGATTCCTGGCATATGCACACAAGCACCTAAGAGCTGTGAGGATGAGGATTTACACCTCTCCTGGCCTCAGTCCTGCATTCAGCACCCCAGTCCTTCCAGGGACACGGAGTGGGACCCATACATTGCTCTCACAGACAGGTACAGCCTTTCCATTGCAAGCACTACAAGAGGAAATGAGTTAAACCACGTCCATGTTCTCTCCAGCCTCCTGAGTGAAGGTTTCTAGCTGGAGGAGTTTTCATAGCAAGAATCCAAAAGCATCCTGAGGAAAGGAGAGCTACAGCTCCTACAGCCCCATCATGCTTTTAGGACTGTGTCATGCTTTCACTGGCCCCCACTACAGTGTTTTTGTGGTTTTCTTGCTTTCCTTTTACCTCTTTTTCATGGTCCCCCTGAGCTTCAATCAAAGTTGCATTTCTCTGCTTCTCGTTCCCCCCAGCCCCTTGCATTCCTGGAAGGAAAACAAGGACAGACGGAGCTGCCTGGCTGTAAAAAGCTGCTCTTACAATGAAAGCAGTGCTTTCCAATAAAAGTCAAGCAGTCTGGCTGCACTGCCTGTGCTCTGCTTCCCTGCTTTAGGGCACATCTGCAAAGACAGAGCAACCTCAGATGGGTGACATAAATAATACAGAATCATTGTTAATAATCAGGCTACATCAGCCTTGCCAAAAAAGTAGCCAATACACCCAATCCAACTACTGCACACTTATAAATATCTCCAGAACCCCTCTTCCCCCAGAGCTGGTGACTGAGCCAATCCCAAGCTTGATTTTTCTTTTAGTTGGGTTGTTTATTGCCAAATTCCAAAACAAAACTAAGCAAAACACACACAACACAAAAAAGTCACTTTTCAAATGTGATTTATGAAGTGACTCTAAGTAAGCACATGCATCACACATAGAAACACCCAGGGCTGGGGTTCCAGCTGCATGGGAAAAGCAGCAGCAGGAACTCTCACTGCACAATAAACTACCTGAGCAAGCCCTTTGGGGACAAATCTTCCAGGAGAGACATAACTGCAGCACTTCTTTACCTTCCTTCAAGCTGTGAAATTATGTCTCTTTTGCTTCATTTGAAAAGCTCCTTTTATACAGAGACACACACACACACAAAAGACAGGCAACTATCAGCCTTCAGTCGGTTCACACTACACCACTCCTGCATGTCCAAATAGTTTAACATCCCTAACTTTAAGCCTTTACCAGCATCTCTTCTGTCATAGAAGAGAAAGGCTGTCTAATTTTATTTCTGAAAAGGAAAAGCACATTAATCTTTGGTTAACAACAGTGCTGTGTATTCTGTCCCAAAGCTCTGTCCAAGTTACTCTCACAGCTATTGGCAGAGCAGAGGCTCTTATATCACTCCTGTAAACTCAATATATAAGTCACTGAGCTGCAAAACAGAGTTTTCAGCAGGACAAAGGTCATTTGCTGCAGCTTGCATGCTCTGAGTGGCCAAACTGAGCTATTTTGAGGCCCATGGCACACCCCATAGTAGTTCCTGGTGCAACAAAGGTGTTGTGGCAAGGTGTTGGGGACCTGCAGCCCTTGCTCCAGAGGTCTGTGCTCTGTGCGTTACCCTGACTCCTGCTCTCCTCCCCAGGCCTGTGGAAGTTCAGATATTTTTATCCATTTGCCATGAGTGAAGGAATGCCTTTTCCAAACTTACCTCATTCCTAAGGGCAGCTCTGCCAAGACAAACAGGTTCTAAGTGTGATTGCTCCAACTGCAGCCAGGGGAGAGAGCTCACACCACAGCAATGTGCATGCTCCAGTCCTAAGTACTTGGAATTATTAGTATTTATGGTGCATGAAATTACATTCCTCACTTCCTCACCTGGCCACACAGATAGGAGGGGGAGGCAATTTCAGATCCTGCCTGCCATCACGTGGCTGTGCACTTCTGAAAGCAAAGGGGCAACCCTGAGAGCCCCAGGACAGATGAGCAGTGGATTTATCATGGGATGCTCTCTGGACTGGGGCCTTTTCAGGAATACATGCCAAAAGGAAAGCCAGAGGCCAATAGCAACTCAGTTTCTCGCCTGGGGAAATCTGTTCACTCCCAGGCTTGTTTTGTTAATCACACACTCACCTCCATATGCCTTTACTCTCATCTCATTAGGGCCATCCCAAAAGCATACAGCAATTAACACCCTCCAGAGCAAAGGGACCAAGAACTCAGTGAATAATCCCTATGGAAAACTATTGTGCCTCAAACACCAACTAATTAGTTCTCAGAAACACCTCAATGTTTTAAAACCAGCCTAGCATTTATCCTTTGCAAGTGAGAAACCTGAACCATGGAACTTAATTGACTTGCCCACGGCCACCAAGGCAAATCCATGTCACACACTGCCTGTGTGAGCACAGGTCTGAGAACAGCACTTCTCTGCTTCTGAGGGCACATCCCTTCAAGGTGTTCAGACACAAATTTACCTGCAGATACTACATAATGATGGCAACTACTTGGAATTCTGGGTTTGGGCACTTCAGCTGTGCCAGGTGGAGAGATTAGATATTAAAAACTCCACTTTATCTGTTTTAGAATATTTATCTAGATCCACCCCCAGAAATATAAGAACAGCTAGTTCAGAGCACGGAGTGATAGTTCTCGTGTTATCTACCACTAGCAGGAGATACCTGATCCATAGGGAATTAGTAATCAAATAGGTTTAAGCTGGGGAAATTATTGATATGCACTCCCTCCCCGCTTTATCCATTTCAGACACTGCCTCAGAATCACTGAGCAGCCACAGCCTTGGAGCTGCTCTGCACTGCCCAGGTTGTTCCACTGTGAGCACTTCTGGCTTTTCATTAACAAAACTTGTGATACAGGTGATGGCAGGCAAAGAGACAACGACATCCATCCCCTAGCAGGGACACGAGTTCCTCATGGTGGCTCTGTGCACAGCATTTCTCATCCTCTCAGGAACAACAACAATAACAACAACTAAGCCTTTCCAGGGAGTTCTTGTCTGTAAAATCCTCCTTATGAAAGGCAGATGTGAACCTGCCAGTCCAGTCAGATGCAGAAAACCCTGGTAAATGCAGGAATGAACATTCTCACATACAGAATTGGCAAGGAATAACAAGGAGATTCAAACAATGAGAGAAGTAAATCATTTCAATATGACAGACTGGATTTGAGAACAATTTCAGGCCATGAACGTAGAAATCACAGACCATCATCTCTGGCAATCCCAAAGGAAAACAATCCTTTCCTTTCCCCAGAAAGTAAAGTTAGAAGTGAAGGTGAAGCAAATTGAGACTGAGGAAGGGAATGATCCCTATGCAGCAAGGCACATTGCAATAATCAAAGCACACATGTTACCTGTGATATAATTTAAAGCAGAGATCGAATTCTACAAAGCAAGACCCAGTAAAAAAAAAAAAAAAAAAAAAAAAAAAAAAAA
>VRYO01001589.1:24097046-24120041 GCA_009812075.1 Sialia sialis | reverse complement strand
CAGGAAACCTAGCATTGACAGGACTGCTGAGCATTACACAAACCATGCAGCATAAACTGCACCTGAGAGGACCTTTCCTATTGCACAATTATTTAAACTCCCTGCCAGACTGTGATTGGGATTTTGCTCTGCTTTTCATTAGCCAGGATCAAGATCCAGCCTCTAATGAAAACTCTAAGTCTCTCTAACCAGCAGGAATAAGAAAGATGCCAGCTAAACTTCCTGGATTAAGACAAAACAACAGGAAATCTTGGGAGGTCTGAGTCTTATCTTGGACTCCTGGCAGCAAAGTGTGACAGCACCACATCTGCTTCCCACATCAAAGATAATGCCCAAGCCCACTTTTAGGGTGATGTGAACAGCACTGTCCAAAACTAAAACATCACCATTGTTCAGAAAGTCAGAGCATCCAGATGAAACAGTGAGGTGATAAGTGGCAGCTCAGCCAAGCTCAGCTCATCTCTGGACATCAAAGCACAGACACACCAACCCCCTGAATCACTCACAGAGGGGAAACTCCCCATTCACTCAGGTGATGACATGAAAAGCCTGATAAATGTACCAGGATGGAGAGCTCCAGTCCCAAAGCTTCTTCCACCAAATGTCCCATCCCTGCTTACCTGCTCTCCAAGGACAGGAGATGCTGGTTGTATTAATTCTCAGCCTCCATTTTTTTAAAACAGTTGGAAATCATGTCCCAATTCTCCCCTCAAGCAGATTCTTAGTTTAATTACTTTCTTGTTTCTGTAATTCATGTTAAGGTGTTCCCAAACTTTCTAATCAAAATAATAGCAATTAATTTAGAAATCTTGATTTGTAGGTGGCTAAGGTCCATTCACACTTCTCTGAACTGCAAGCCAACCAGCTTTGACTTCATAATACATTTGGTAAATCTGGATCACATTTTAGGGAGAGATATTGGGATTAAGAAAGCACAGAATAAACACAGCATTGTTTGCTATTCTTCAAAGTCATGCTGGGGTTATGTGGCATTTCTACACTTGTCTTCTTTGCATCAACTTTCAGGTCTGGGGATGTAAAATTTCTTCAGTCTTCTAGTTGTTTTTCTCCCCAGAAAGGTGAGAAACCTTTTTTGCAAGCTGCAGAGATGCCCTCAAGTTTCTAATCACAAAGGTTTCTGCTGTGGGTGACCACAAGTGACAATTTAAACTGTGCAAGTCCTGTCCCAGTACAAGACAAGCTGCTTGGGGCTGCTCAGCAGAGCACAACCACCCTGTGCTTCCTGGGAGAAGCAAGAGGGAGTGTCACTTGTGCAGCCTGGGAAACATCAGGTGAAGCTGGAGGATTTACAGCTGAAGAACAGACAGTGATTCCAGCACCATCAGCATCAGTGCAATACTGACTCCTGCAATGACCCCCACAGCTCTTAATGCTCCCTTCCTTCTTTAATCCCTGTGAATTTCTCTGCTGAGGCAAAAAATCCAGGAGTTGGCTTGCTGAAACAATAGAAGCTCTTAGTGCAAATTGCCTTTTTTTTTTTTTTAATAAGGTTGGTAAAACACAGACACAGGTTGCCCACAGAGGTGGTAGATGCCAAATCCCCAGAAACATTCAAGGTCAGGTTGGACAGGACTCTGAGCAGCCTGGTCTAGCTGAAGATGTCCCTGCTTATTGCAGGGAGCTTGGACATCATCACCTTTAAGTTCCATTTCAACCCATACTATCCTATAACTCTTTGACTCTGATACCAAAACAATACCTGTTCTCTCCCTTCCACCCAGGGGTGTCCCACACACCTGCAGGTTGCCATAGCTAAAGGGAAAAGAGAGGCACCTTCACATAACTTCTCTCTTTTTATAGTTCTTGTTCACCCTCTTTCAGTTTCCCATATTTATCACTGTGAAATCAAGTTACATATTTGAAAATATATATCAACTGTCTGGCATTTGAAAATCTATTTACAGCACTTTTCTTCCCATTACCTTGTTTACTTTACAACTGTGATTTTATTGAAATGACATTTTGGAATATTGATTTCACTTGAATTGCAAACAAAAATGGGCTTTCTTGGAGAAAATTAAATATATATTTCATATGCAACAGACAGGAAAATCTCTCTGAGTCACTCTTGCATAGAGAAATAATTGGCCTATTTAAGAGGGTTGTGTAACTCAGGAGACTGAGGACTAAATGCTGGTGTGCTGGGAAATTTGAGGGTTTAAAACCTGCACAGTCCAGCACCATCAGACCCATTTATTTAGTTCGTGTTTCCACTTGTCATGGTCCCGGTGAGGAAAATCTCTGCAGCAAAACTTGGCATTTGACCCATTCTGTTCTCCACTGCATCTATCACCAGCTCTGCAGCTCTCTCTACAAAGCTTTTAGTAAAAGGTGAGCAAGCAGGACTGGGGAAGGTACGTGACATTGGCTCCTTCTGTACATAAACATCTTGCCAGTAACATTTTGTCCACGAGATGTGTGAAAAATGGCACAGCTGACAGGGCTGAGCAAACAGAGCAACTCATGCTGGGGCCAGGAACTCTGTTTGCTGCTTAATCACTTCTTCTAAGCAATAGAGTTAAATTGCATGAGGAAAAAACAAACAAAAAAAAAAAAAAAAAAAAAAAACCAAACAAACAAAAAAAAAACACCAAACCAACCTTTTTGTCATACACTAGCTTTACCTTTACTGGGGAAATTTATTAATAGAGTTTGGTGGATAGAGTTGGAAATCAAGTAAAGCAACCCCTGTATTTGAGGAGAAAGAAAAAAGTGTCATTTCCAAGGATGTGGTCATTGCAGGGCTGTGAGCAGCCACTAGAGATGGATCCACCTTTCTACCAGAGGGAACTCCTAAAATCCTCTGTGATATGGAGGACTGGAGGTTTATTGTGAGCTAAACCCTGCTTATCAATCCTTGCCCTACCACAGGGGACAGTGTCCATGCAAAGGAAAGCAAGCCCTTCATATATTGAGCATTCCCAGGTTTTTGCTTAGGAAAAAAAAGAACAAATATCCATAAGAAATGTTGCAGAAAGAATCAGACCTTGGAAACCTAAAGAGAAAAATTTCAGACTCAGGGGAGTCCTCTACATCAAAGAAAATGGGACAACTGGAAATACAGAAGCAATCCAAACCTGCCACAAAGGGGTCTCTACAACTTGCTGCAAAGCTGGCAGACATCTGTATTCCCTTGTGAGATGTTACATAGTGATTCCTGTCATTATGAAAATACGCCATGGGATCAATATAAACAAGAATACTGTATCCAAAGTAAAGCATGGACATGAGACACAGGAAAATCAAATTATTTCATTATATTTGTTTAAATCACTTTGCTGTAAATTGTTGGTTTTTTTGTTTTTATGTACAGTAATTTCATAATTATAAGCTGCACCTGATTATAAGCCGCACCTCCCGGTAGCTGAGTAGACCACGGGATTTGTCCATATATAAGCCGCGCCTGAATATAAGCCTCACTTTTTTTCTTTTTTAAGCAAGGATCCATGTGTAACAAAGTAACAAATTAGTAACAGAATCGCACCAGTGCGGGGTTTGGTGTCAGGTGCTCAAGTTGCAAACAGTTTTCATAGACCAGTGACGCCTTTAAACACAGCCCCAGGTGCCCTCCCCAGCCGGCTCTCACTTCCAGGTTGGCATTTCACTGGGATTTGTTCATAGATAAGCCGCACCTGAATATAAGCCGCACTACTGGGGTAGGCTGGATTCTTCAATGAAAAAGGTGCGACTTATAATCATGAAATTACTGTATTTTTTAATTTATAACACCCTCAGCTCCTCCGGTGCTTAATGACAACATAAATCAATAGCTGTAGGTATCTGTGTCCTGAATGAACAGTCACATCATGTGGCAAGTCCCCCAAGATGTCTGGACTGAAACTGGGCCCCAGAGAGCCCAAAGGGGCACAACTTCACCCCTCAGGCTGAAGAACAAGCCTTTCAGTCCCACAGGCACAGAGCTGACCGGTGGGGTGCCAGGCTGAGGTGACAGAACAGCTTCAGGGGAGCCAGCCTGTTCACAGACAGCTCAGCAGAGCTCCACTCACAGCTGCAGGGGTGGCTGCCAGGCTGGGATGGCATGTGCTAGCACAGCACAGCCCTGCAGGAGCGCATGGATTTACATCTGGCCCCTACAGCAGGTGGGCTGGAGCAAACACTGCCAGCCAAATCTCCAGCTCAATGTCTTATTAATGCAAATCCCCACATAACTCTCCTAACTCGTGATGGCAGGTGCCATTTGCTGCTCACAAGAGAGGCAACAAAGCTTCTGGGTAGGAGGGTCCCCTAGATATAAAACTTAGTGATAATGAGTGATGTCTGACTGCTTCAAAAGAATATCTATTACCAATGAGCCAAACACCAAGAGGAGGAGAATTATGAAATGTTTGAAACAGTTATTAATCATAGAATCATCATTTAGGTTGGAAAAGATCTCTAAGACCATCGATTCCAACCATTAACCAGCACTGCCAAGCCCACCACTAAATCAGTCCCTAAGTGACACATCTGCAGGTTTTTGAACACTTCTAGGGAGTGATTCCATCACTTCCTGGGCAGTCTGTTCCAATGGCTCACCACACTTTCAGTGATGAGACTTTCCCTAATATTCAATCTAAACTTGATCTGGTGCAACCTGAAGCCATTTCCTTATTACCTGGGAGAAGAGACTGACTCCCACCTGTCTACAACCTCCTTTCAGGATGGTAAAGTCAACACTGAACTTACCAACAGCTACCAGAAAGACATATAATACGATTTTTAACTTTCCTGTAGTAAACAACATCCAATAACCAAAGTTGCCTTTGAAGTGACACACAGTATGTGCACACGAACTTCAAGGTATACAACAGGAGGATCAGGGAACAGGTACACTGTAGATACTTCATTTGACAGTGCTGTCATTGCACTGCTTGCACTGCCTCCTAACCCATCTGCAGGAAACCCCCAAACACGAAAAGTTATTAAATCCAGAAACAATAAATTATCTACAAGGAAAAGGGAGAAGAAGCAGCTCCTTTAATCTACCACTAAAGAAGTAAAGGAAATTGCATCATCCCCAGATGGGGGACCAGTGTGGCTGGCCAGGCAGACAGAGGGATCAGAGCTGGCATCAGTGACACTGCTTGCACAGACACAGACAGACACACAGACAGCTCTAGAGAATAGGGCTGAAGGGAATGCCTAGATCCAGCTCCCTCTGGCCATCTAAGAGACTTGACACAATCTTTGCCTCTGGTTACTCTTTCTCATATACAGCACATCAATTTTCCAGCCCTAATGCACGGGGGGGAGTGAACTTTGCTGCTCAGACATACTTCTGATGCGGTTCTCAAACAATGTGGGAAAGACAAGTTGTATTTCTCTTTGGCCAAGTGTAAAACCCACCAACTACAAAGTGAAGCTGAGCTGAAAAACTACACTTGTTGTAATTTTCAGAGGAATGTAAAAAGAAATGAGAAACAGATTTTGACACTGTATTTTTTTTTTAGCACTACAATTGCTTTAATTTTTTTTTTCTGATCTATTATCTCATCAGTAGCAACACAGTTTATTTTCTGGCCTCCTTCCACAAGCTCTCTGGGTCAGATAGAGGTATTTGTTTTAGTGTAATAAATGTGGTTGTTAACCAAAAAGAGGCAGATGTTTATCCCCAGAATGTTCCCTACACGTTCTCAACCCCCTTTCACCGAGATTATTTCTTGTCTAAATTAAGTGCATTTAAAAACCTGTCAGAAGTAACTACTCCAGAGGCCAACAAATAACTGTTCCTTAGTGGAGAATGATATCTTGTGGACTTCGTTCCTTCTGGTCATGTCCCTCACTATTTACACCTCCCCAGAGCAGAATAAATGTTGACAAATTAGAGAAGCACCATTGCAGACTTGGTCTCAGAACCACAGAATCACAGAATGGGTCAGGCTGGAAGGGACCACAGTGATTCATCTGGTCCAACCTCCCTGCTCAAGCAGGGTCATCCCAGAACACAGAACACAGGATTGTGTACAGATGGGTCTGGAATATCTCCAGTGAGGGAGAATTCACACCCACTCTGGACAATCTGTTCCAATGCTTGGTTACTGCACAGAAAAGTTCTTCCTCACATTCAGGTGAAACTCTCTGGGCATCAGCTTCTGCTTCTTGTCCTATTGCTTGTCATTAAGCTTGGCTCCATCCTCTGACGCCCTCCCTTCATATACTCATATGCATTTTTAAGTCTTTCCTCCTTAGTGCCATGTAAGAGGTTTTTCTATGCCTCAGCACCTCCGAAGATTTTCATGTATGGAGACCCTTACACCATTAGCCTTGACCAAGTTGCAGTGACTGTCTCAAAAAACCAAAAAGGAAAAGAAGAGCAGAAATCAGAAATCCAGAAATCTAGAAGAAGCCAGGTTGACATCTGACTAAACGAAGGCAGATTAATCTGCCATTGCCTGAGACCAAGCTCACAGCCAGTTACTACCCAGAAGCAGCAACTATTGCTTGTCTGAGCCCTTCAAAGCCCTGATATTCCATCTGCTTCTGCTCCATCAGTCATCCAAACTGAGCTTCGTGCTCACTGGGGACCATCCTGCAACTCTGACAGCTGAGGTGCTGCTGCTCACTGATACAAGATCCAGTTTAAGGCAGCAGTTCCTCACCTTGACTAAACCAGCCATTCCCAAGGATCTGATGGAAATCTGGGTGCAAGATCGAAACCAAATGTATATCTAATCCCAGAGAAGCAGAACAGACATCAAAAGCACCGACAGGGAGCTCCAGATTTCAGCAGGGACTTCAGCACCTACCAATCAGCCTGAGCAACTCAACCAGGAGGAGCTGACCCAAAGAACCACAGAAGGGGAAAAAAACATTTTAATATAGAGGCAGGCCCATTTATCAGCTAAAAGAAAAACCTCCCTCTCCATTGGGATTTGCCTTGGTAAACACAGAAGACAAAAGTCAACCAAATAGCCCAGCCAGCCCCTCACCCCACATCCAGCCAACACTCAGAGCCAGTCCCCTCTGCTCGCTCCAGCAGGACGCTCTGCACTCTCCTCCTCTGAAGTCTGCTTACATTACTGCCTTCCTTTGCTGACATTGGCAGCTTTCTCAAGCCTTTGCATAACTATTTTTTCTGGGATATACTTAATCTATCTTATTTTCATCCCATTTGTGAGAACCCGCGGCTGCAGCGCAAACCGATCTGCTCCGGGGCTGCCAGCCCTGCAGAGCCCATCCTCTGACCAGGCTGCTCCAGTGTTTGCTGTTTATCTGCTGCTGCTCCTGGCCACTCACCCATGTCCTGTCCCAAACGCACCAGGAATGTGCCAGGCCTCCTAAAGGCCTCTTTCAAGGTGAATTAACACAGCCTCATGCATACAATATTGCTGAGCGTGGACTTTCAGACTCTGCTTTTTCCATGTAAAGTTTTAAATGGGTTTAGACTGAAAATCTTCCTGAGGGATCTCATGTGTTCTGCAAATGAAGTTGGATGGATGCCCTGGGATAATGTACTACAGCTCAGGGGGGTTCCCAGCAAGGATACAGGGACCACTAATGACACAAGTGCTGCTTCCAAGGGAAACAGAGCCAAGAGACAGTAACAGCTGTACCCAGGTCAGCTGCTGGCACTGCTGGAAATACCACTGCTGGAAATACCACTTGAAAAGTAGGGGTGGGATGCCTGTTGTTGCCATGGGATTTAAGCCTAGGGAAGTCTGTGGCTGCTGTTGTCCAGGCAGATGGGCTGAATGGACTTACCAGTCCTTTTGGAGCTTTTACTTAGATACTTCAACAGCTGGGTTTGCCTACTTTGTGAGACTGTAAACAGAAGGATGTGAGATGGTGGCCAGTGATGGGTGCTATACCCTGGACCGTGCTGGAAAATTCTCCAGGATGCAAGGAATCATACTACCATTGAAGTTGGAAAGGACCTCCAAGATCATCAATCCCAACCATTTACCCAGCACTGCCAAGCCCACCACTAAACCATGGCCCTCAGAGCCACATCTACATGTTAGTTAAATATCTCCAGGGATGGTGACCCCACCACTGCCCTGGGCAGCCTGATCCAATGATTGACAACGTCTCTGTGAAGAAATTCTTCCTAATATCCAATCTAAACTGCCCTTTCTGCAGCTTGAGGCCTTTTCCCTTTTCTGCCATTTGTTTCCTGGAAGAAGGATCAACCCACCTGGCTCCAGCCTCCTGTCAGGGATTGTAGAGAGCCAGGAAAGTGAGGCTGTTTCTCTCTTCTGCCACTCAAGGTAGCACTGCATTGGTACTAATCCTATGGTTTGGAAGCATGAACAATATGTCATTGTCACAATGAGATCTGTTGTAAATCTATTTGGGTTTCTAGGTCCAAACATTTGTAAATCCATTCCCAGCAACTGGGAATACATGAGACAGTGACTATCTGACAAATCTCCAGTTATACAGGAAGGCATAAAGACATAATCCCTTTTTAAATCAATATTTTTAATCAAAATTCCTGAAGTAAATGAGTAAAACAAAGATTTTTATAAAAGAACCTGCCTAAATACGTAACTCTCCCTTCCACTGTCCCCAGTTATGAATGAAGGAGCAGGACACAAAATGGTCCTTTTATTAAAAAGGACTGACAGGTCAGATTATACTCCCATATCACCTCACCTTCTTAGTTTTAAAAATCCATATCCCACCTTGTACAACATTAGAAAATTATTTTTATTTATACATAATTTGGTAAACTTTGAATATTTACCTCTTTATTTTTATTTCCCCCGTTTTGTTCACTAGCTCACTGGCCAGCAAAGAAATGTACTGGCATGGGTGTTCTTTATTTGTTTGCAGAATGCTTCAGACTTAGGGATTAATTAATTCAAAAGAACAGAGTACATGGAGTTCTTGGGGAGAGGCATGTAATTACTGCATTTTAAGTTCTCCAGAAAGAATGTAAAAGTGGCAATTTTTTGGAGTTAATGTCTTTTCCTGCTGCTCATTCTGGCTGGAGGCATCCTCCTATCTTTCCTGACTAGGATCCATCTATTCCTTACTGAAGTGCAGGAGATAGAGATGTCTTCTGTGAGATTGACTGGGGAAGCAGCTGAGGTCCACAAGTGAAGCAGGGAAACACAAAAGACCTGGAATGCTCATTTTCCTAAGGATTTCACTTAATCAAATTATCACCAAACTGCAAGCCATTTCTAACCACTAATTACCCACTGCCTGGAAACTATTTTGAACAAATGTAAATGTACAAAATTTGGTTAATGATAGTCTTGAAACGTAGATCCTGGGAAGCCTGTGAACTTTAACAACTGTGGAGAAACAAAACCAGAGTTTCTTTTCATAACTTTGATCCTGTTCTAGGGGCAATACACAGGCCCACATAACGGATCTTTCCTTCCTTTCTATTTTCTTGCCAAGGATGCTCTTTGGAAACAGCACTGTTGCTGCTTCATACCATTTATCCTCCAGAATGTATCAGATGTTATTTAAATAAATGCATGCTAGAACTTTTCTACAGTGCCTCCTGGTAAACTGCAGCCATGAGAAGTCTACATTCAGACTGAAGGAGCCAAAAAAAATAGCTGAACTGAAATCAAACAGAACAATTCCATCTCATCCTACAGTACCAGACTGCATGATGATGTAACAGATTAAACACTTGAAAGAACTAATGACAGATCACAGGTGTTTCCCCACAAACACTGCAGCCTGCCCCAGCACTGATTTCTTCTCCTTTGAACCTCACAGGAATGAACTTGTCACTGGGTATTGCACCACAGCAGTGCCACAGCTGAACCAATGACCTAGGCATGGACCAAGGGGAAACAACCCCCAGATACCCTCAAGAAGTACATGGCCCAATGGAAACACAAAGGAAGAACTAATTCCCTTGAAAGCCATGGAGATTTTATTTTAAGTTTTCCCATACTAAGTTTTTAATCTGAATGTCCTTAGGGCCCTTTGCAGATTGAAATCATCAGGTTGTTTTCTATAGACCAAAGTTCAAACCCCTGTGGACGTTCACATTTTCCACATAGCCATTCAGTCCCTACAGCCTCCATCACAAAATTTCTGCTCAAAAGCAAGACCTAAAGCTCAGGAATTCAGTGAAAGAGAGGGTGGAAGAGGTGATGCAGCTCCTCAGCTGCCTACTTTGTGACCGAGTCTTGAAATTATAATTGCCCAAAAACAAAGTTTATGTATGTTCTGAAGTTAAGCAGGACAAAACTATGACACAGGCAAGCTGCATCCATTCATCAGTAAAGCAAAAGCAAATACAGGTGGAACAGCAGATATTTTTTTTCCCAAGCTTCTGTTTGGAATCTGCTTTTTCTTCCAGGGTCAACAAAACCTCCAGTTTCAAACTTTTGCATATATGCTTTAAGAATTAGCATGCTGTGAGGTCTCACTGCAACAGCACGTGTTTTCTCAAGCAACATATGCAACAAAAAGTCATGGAGGTTTTTTTTCCACCCTTTCTTCCTTATTGACACAAAGCAATCACATGAAGCTTTTCAATTTTCCAGGGTAACACAAGCAAGAAGGAATGAAACCTCTGCCAGATGGCTTTGAGGTAGCACCCCCCACTTTGCAATTGGATAAAATGACCCTCCTTGTGTCACAGATGCTGGACTGGGGGAGGTCACAGCCTCCTTGCTCTTCCAGCTGCCCTTGGTGTCCTCCTCAGGTCCACAGTGGTCCTGTGAAGTACATCTGTTCCCAAGAAGCCACTGGGACAGGGATATAATTTAGGGTGCTTGCATCAAGCTGTGCTTTCTTGAAATAACTGTAAGCTGTCCAGGAGACATGAAAAGGCAGCATAGGAGGTTTTATGTCCACTTCACAAGCTTGCTTCTCTTTAGTAGGTGGTTTTCCTCATATCTTTGCCTGTGTTCCTGTATTTCACAAAAAAATACCTTCCTTCCTCCCTATTTTCTTTTGCTGGTTGCTGTATGCTTTCACTTCATCTCCAAGCTGATTCACACTATGTGATCTCTGCCATGAGGGGGAAGAGTCAGATGTCAAGAAAGCTCTATGGTTTTTATGTAGCAGTGCATTCTGTAGTAATGAATATTTCAGGCTCTGGAACTTTGCCATCTATGCTCTTACACACCTTTCTCACAAAATTTGTGTTAAGTGTTAGACCAGGCTGCTGAGGGAATGGGTGGAATCCCCAGTCCCTGGAAGCATTCAGAAATGTGTAGATGTGGTACTAAGGGACATGGGTAAGTGGTGAACGCAGTGTGTTTGGTTAAAGGTTGGACTCAAACCAGAGGTCTTTCCCAGCCCTGTGTTTCCATGATTCTGTGATTTTAGTCTAAGCCCACTGGTTAGCCACCAGATAAGGCTGAGGAACCTGCATGTGTCAAGTGCATGAACCACTGGAGCATTCAATGTCTTCACAGGTGCTTCAACCTTCCTAAAATTTTCCTCCAACATCCATTGTGGCCACCAAACATCAGCACTTTGTCCTAAGCACCTGTCTCAGAGGGAGAGACAACAATTCAGTTCTTCATCTCCCCACAAAAGTTTGCAACACATACTTCAAAACTGGGAACCTCTCTGATTCTGGAGTCAATACCATTTACACCTGCTTTAAGGACATTTGATATACTCAGGAGGGGTGAAAGCAGCTAAATATCCCTGAGAATTGGCCCCACAAAATCTCCACCTACCCTGTAACTGCTATTATCACACAAAAAGGGAACAGCATGTGTTTCAGAAAACAAACCACACCAGTTCAGGGCAAATGGGTGCAGAGGCTTTATCATTGTTGCAGTGCCAGGAAAATGAACAAATTTGCCCCCTGGGTTGAAGCTAAAGGAACAGAATTCTTGAGCCCTGCCTAAAATCACATGGGTCTGTTTGGCTCGTCTGATGTTGTTCCATGATGATTCACAAGCATTGCTCTGCCTTGCTGTGTGATGCTTGGCAGCCAGCTGCACAGTCAAAGCTGTGCAGAGAGCAAACCTCATGCACACTTTTTTTTCTTTTTTCTTGCAAGACATCTTCTACCCTCTAGAAAACTACAGGCAAGGTCGGGACAGAATCAGCAAGTATTTAGTGTTGTTGGAAAATAAAACCAGATTGCACAGCCTGATAGTCAAATGATCCCCTCCTAACATGCATCATTTCTCTTAGTAACAACAGCCAGTGCTTCACACATTACTTTGCAAATAGTGATTAAGGTCAAGAATACTTCCCCAGATTGCAGCCTGTCCTTTGCACCTGCAAAACCTAAGTTATGGAAAGTTGACTCAAGGCCACTTTTAATAGAAGTTTTACCCACATGTCACAATGGTGAACCTGTAACCATCCCATCCACAGCACAACCTGGAACACCTATTTTAAGCATTGTGGCATCCAGCAGAATCAGGAGTCAGGAGCACTGAATTTCTGAGGAGTGGCTCAGAATCCATTGTGTACATGTAGGGCCCAAGGAAACTGGGTGTCTGGGAAGGGCAGTTGGGTGTTCCCTCCTGTGCCCAGAGAGGAGCTGCTGAGAGGCAGCCAGCTGCAAAGAGCAGGGATGGATCTGAACAGGCACCTGCCTCCTGCCTTGCTCCCCTCAGAAGCTGGCTGGCATGGAACAGAAGCCTGTCCTAAATATCAGCTGGAATTTCTCACAAGTGGTGCATGAAAGATTCACCACCTGGTGCAGCATCCTCCTGAAGGACAGGCGATGCACGCCCATGCAGGAAGCACAACCTGAAAGTGGAGATTGATTTAAGCAAGACCAAGGTGTTCTCCTGTGCCTCTGGGAAGGGTTTCTGCTGCACTGTTGCTGTCCTTACATGAAACTCGTGTTTTGGAGCAGTTTGTCAGGAAGCATAAGCATGCTTGGCAGGTTTACCTAGCTTGGACTTCTTCAAAGAAGGGAACGAAGGGAATTCCCAATTTTGCATGTTTAAACAGTAAGACTGAAAGCTATTTAGAATCCTGCTGACCAAATCTCAGATCTTGCAGGCTCAGTGCTGTTCAAGCCTCCTTAGCAAGCTGAAGAGCACCCTTCTGACTTCTGAATTGTGGCAGAGGAAGAAAACACTTACAGAACTCTTCAAGGAAAAAAAAAAAAAAAAAAGGAAGGCCTTCAAGAAAAGAAAGGACTGCCCACAGACAGCTGATGACCCTCTGCTTCCACCTCCTGCTTGTGGGAGAGAGGTAAGGGATCTTCCCTACAAACTGGGCACATCTTTACCCCTTCACTCCTGTGCACACCTGGCACCACGCACTGCTGTGACATTCATGGCTCCCAGGAGAGCTTTTTGTACTTGCTCTTGCAGACAAAATGTACTAAATCCACTTTAATCTAATTGTAACCATTGTATCAAGCAGAGGAAAAGAATTAAGAAACTTCAGTTTACAATGTGCCAACTATTCCAAAAACCAGATAGTTGTGGATAACAAACAGTGAGAAACAACAAAACAGGAGTCAGAGGAATTGGAGTCGTTCATGGTCACTGATGTAGCAAATCAGCACTGCAGTTTAACATAGACAAATGTAGTATAAAGTAATATATATCTGAGGGAAAGGACTGAACTTGACAGCACATATTTAAATGTGACATTCATGCAGTACACTAGCCAGGAAAATGAGGATGATTTCACTAGAGAAAAATAAATCTCTTTAGACTATACAATCCATGGATACATTAATAAAAAAAGAAGGGGGGGGGAAAGTAGTCCTAGCATAATTTAGGCTATGTCAGAGGGGAATCACGGTGAATAGTACAATAAAAGGAATACAAGATAGATTTTATTAAGTTAGTGAAATAAGTCTGGATGGGAAACTCCAAAAGACTGTCTTAGAAGTAGTGTGAGAAGTACCAGTGAGGATTATAGGTCAGCTTCAGCTGCTGCCTCCATCCTTGGTACTAACTCTGATGACCAAGAAGAAACCTCAGATTTATATAGCAAGCCCCCTGGATATATTTAAGATAGCATTCAGCATATTTAAATTATGGCAACCTCAGATGTTCTCAGCTTTTCACTGCACCAGCCCCTGTGGAAACAAACCCCACTTCAAACACAGGCAAAGAGAAGAGAGCAGGGATTGGTGATCTTTCCACTGGTCAGTGAATGAGAAGAACACTGAATTACTGTGGTCACAGAGGAAATCAGAGGGCAGATCTGTATTCCTTTCATAAGCACAGAACACCTCTGAGAACTCTGCAAAGTGCAGGCACACAGAGGTATTCGCTCCAGTGAAAACCAGCCCCTGCTGGTGTGGGAGGGCACAGACTGCTCCCTGCTCCTAAGGCTAGGAGCAAACTAACACTGGCCAAGGACACTGGAGGGAAACTCCTCATTTTTAGCAAAGTCATGGTTCTGCATGGGTGCCAATGGTCTGTGATGCACTCAGAGACTCACCCCCAGTGAACTGCTGGGAATTTCCATCAGGAAGATGAGGTCCAAACAGCTTGAGCCGAGGCTCTGTGGAAATGAGGTATCTCAGAGTGAGCACCACAATGCTGACCTTCCTCAGAGGCCAAATTTATTCTCAGCAGAGAAAGAAAACCTCTCACAGTTGCCAGGTTAAGTTGATCAAGAGCTAACAAGAACTGGAGGAGCAACAGGAGTGGCCTCCTCCGCTCTGCCTCCAGAGAAAAATCTGGCTTTTATTACAAAATTCCAGCCTGGAGCTTCCTCCCACAGGACAGACCAAGGAGGCCCAGACTTGTATGAATTAACCAAAAATAACACTTCCAGGGAGGGAGAGGATGATTGAGGGAATTGCTGATGGGATTCAGAGGCCTCTCACCTCCTTCTCACCAGTTCAAGCCCAGAAGTCAGGAGGAAGGAGAAAAAGCCTCTGACTTTGAGAAGTTTGTTGCTTATAGATGGGAAGCAAGTGACTGCCACAATGACAATCATGTCAGGCAGCCCCAAGCCAGTGGACAAAAGAACAAAAACTGTCCTTCCCATCCCCACAATAATCCAATTTAAAGAGCTGTGGGTTGCATTTGGCAAGGCTCAGATTGACAGTGAGCTCCAGACTCCACCAGCAAATATGCTTAAAAATAGCCAAAGCAAACAGGATGCTGTTTGGGGACAGAAGGAGGCTGGCACCTTTTTGGCTGTGCTTGGCCAGCAGCAGGGATGTGATCTGGTTAATCCTGACCATCTCCACTACACATCCTCATTGCTATGGCAATGTCCCATAAACAGAGGGGATCAGCAGCTCCCTGGAGCAAGCAGGCAGCATTGTCCTCAGGTAGTGGCACTGCATTAGAAGAAGGAAAACAAGAAATTTGTGCAGGCGAGCTGAAGACTCACTAGAGCGTGTAAATGTTACCTAAATTTGTGCATCAGCATTTAAATACCACAAGAACTGGAGCTGGAGCTAAGCAAGAGCAAAGCAGATGAACACACAGTGTCTGATTCAGCCTGGGGAGATGGGGAAGCACAGGGAGCTGGGAAGCACCCACAGACTGGGCCAAGGCTACCCCAAATGCTGCTGCTGTACCTCAGGAGAAGTCTGTGAGAAACTGGAGCAGATGGCAGCCAACATGCTGAATCTTCACAGAATCCTCAGAGCAACCTCAGGGAGGACAGGGAGCACCAAGGCAAGCTCAAGCACTGAAGAAGAATAAAGCAGATGAGAGAAAAGGACCCCAGCTCCATAAGAAGCCACCAGTGACGGGAGATCTCTCCTGGGGGTCTCAGTGTCCATTGTGGGTTTGTGGAGCTGCAGAGGGGTCTGGCCCAGGAGTGAGAATTAGCACAGACTCACTGTTAAAAAGCAGGACTTGTGCAAGATGAAAAAGGGGGAAGGGCAGCACGTGCTCACCCCACCTTCTTGCAGAGTGTTCACAACCTGTGGCCCCTTAGAGCACTGGCTCCCCCACTGCACTGGAGAGAGAGGCTTTACTCAAGGCAGTGAGGTAATCTAAGACAACAGGATTGAACTGAAAGAGACAATTTATGTTGTGCAACAGGAAATATTTCCAGACAGTAAAGTCTGTTGGGCTCCAGAGCACTTTCCCAAGGTAAGCAGCAGAACTGGAATGGCCATCCCTTGGCTCATCTGTCAAGGCTACACGAGCACTGTGTGGTGTGGAGAACACACACAGGGAGGAGACAGGACAGGGACCCTGGGTTTGCTGTTGTTACAGCAGTTCTGTGTAAAAACAGGGACCCAGCATTTGCTTAGACACCGACAAATTTCTATTGACAGAAATAAAAGCTGAGACGTAGGGCAGGTAAGAAAAATAAAATAAAACAAAATTTTTAAAAGCCAGAAAGGTCTTGGTGGTACTTTAGACCTTCAGCTCCCATCCTGATCTCACCCTGAGTGGGTTTCTCTTGTTTTGCTTTCTCCTTTGCAAGTGTCAGAAATAAATGCAGATATTAAGAGACTGATTCTTACCTGCCCTCCACTGTGCTAAATCAGAATAACAACACTGAAATCAGCAGGGTGATCTCAGCTTAAAGTGAAGCGGGTTCACATGCAAATCAAAAAATAAAAAAAAGTAAGGATGGAATTATGTTCACCTCTCAACTAGCACATAAGTAAAGTTTTGGGATAGTTTAGAAACTGACTCCCACAAACTGCACTTGAGACAGATGTTCATCTCTCAATGTCTGTATGGGTGGATTTCCAAAAGACTGGAGGTCCTACCCCATTTCATGCACCCAAAGCAGCCCTTGAAGCTCAGTTAGCCCCCCAGTCACCACGCACAGGCAATGGTTCCATTCACCCCAGAGCTGACTTGCCTGTTGAACCCCTGTGAAAATGCCAGTCTGCCACCCCATTTCCTTTCACATGAAGAATACAGAGCACAGCTCCAGGTAAATGCTGGTTGTTAGGCTCCTAGGAGGTGCTGGGAGCAACTCCTGCTACACTTTCTCTCCTCCCTCTGTTACATGAGCTCATTACTCTCTTGGCTACCTCTCTGCTAGTAAACTAACCCCTGCCAGAGCCCATTCTTCAGCCCTGAAGCCAATTGGCACAGCCTGACGCCTACATATTAAACTCTCGTACACTCTGAAACAAGGTGACTACATCCAAACTGCCTTTGGAGTGTCCTGGCCCTTCCTGAACTCCAGCAACACCCAGCAGCTGTCTCAGATCAAGCCGTGTGTGGTAGCACAGACCCCTGAGACCAGCTCCCTAGTACATGTATAAGCCTGCTGTGAGAATACTGAAAGTTAATACTTTTTGATAAATCCTTCAGTAGCACAACACTCAGAAATCTGAGTCTGGGAGACTGGAAGATCCAAAAAAGGATTTCCTACTTGATTGAAAAAAAAAAAAAGTGGAGGAGCTGTGAAACAAACTTTGAGCTTTTACCTAGAAACTGGCTGCAGGCAAAGCTGTCAGTAAATGTCTCCTGGGTCCCCCACTGGCTGTGGCAGCAAGACAAGGGGTGCCAAGGCTGGACAGGGAGCTTGAACTTTCCCCAGCCATGGGAGATGTGCCTTGGTTGGAGGCAGGGGAGAGGAACTGAAGTGAACAGGGTGAGCCCAAAGCCCCTTTCCTACATGCCCATCTCGTACCTTCTTCCACCACTTTTTTAGGGAAGGGGGCACAGAGAGAACTCTACTGCCAAACCAGTGTAAAACAAGAGGGAGCTGAGGGAGCAACACGAATCAAGCATGGACTAGGAGGTAAATACACCGTATATACACAAAGCCTTGGGATCTTTTTTCCTGGGGCCAACTCCAAGGCTTTTATTGCCCCACTTACAATTAGCTGGTAAATATTGTACATCTAATCGACCTTCCTAAATGCTGCTGGGTACCTGGAGGAGTTGGGAGCTAATCCTGCCAGGGAAGACTCAGGGTTGTGCTGCACCGACTTTATTTGCTGGTGTGTAATGCTCTGCAAGCGCTTTTTTCCCTCGCTTACTGACACATTGAGATTTACTGCCCTGTGTCAGTGAGTTCAAGAAAGCCTTTTAACTCTGGGAGCTCCGGGAACCGGCTCCAGCACATGCTTCAGGATTTATCCGTCACTTTGTTACGCCTTGTTTGTCCAAGAAACAGTCAAGACTGAACGAGTCAGGAATGACAGAAATAGTACATGAAGTCACAGTTGCTCCACTTTAAAGCACAAGCATTTGTGCCGTTTTCCTACCAAATATACGTGCGTTCATCGAGCAAATAAGGCAATGGCAGAGGAAAAGCAGCACAGCAGGATTTTACAAATGCCAGCTGAGTTGTGCCCGCTCCTCCAAGCGAGGGTAACACAGACTTCCACATGTATCAGCTCTTTCTGCTCAGAAAAGCAATCCTCGGGACTGGACACACTCACAAACCCCTGAACGCTGCCGCAAGCCAGCCCTGGGAAAAACCGGTGAACACTAAAGTGAAGCTCAAAGAGAAACACGTAGGAGAAAACGCGGAGCAGCCGCTGCTCTTCGCCTCACCTCCGCTCACTGCCTGCCCGGCTCCTGCCCATCCCCTGTGTTAAACAGCCCCGTTCTCCGTCAGTCACATCGAGCACAGCAGCACCAGTGCCGGCCCCGCTGCTGACCTGTCCCACACTCACACCGGGCTCCCGTCCCGTCCCCTCGGCCACCCAAACCCCGCTCCGGCACCCCGGCCACCTGCACGGAGAGCAGCCCCAGCTCTGCCAGACGAGGATGGCTCTGCCCTCTCCGCCTCGGCTTCCAGCAGCCCGGGACGAGCAGCGAGCTGCGCGGACACAGCAAAGTTCTCGCAGCGCTGGTTTCTTGGCGGTGCTGGCAGCGGGCTGGAGCGCAGCCCGTGGGGACAGCAGGAATGCCGTGTGACAGCAGCGAGGTGAGCTGTGCCCGGCGCTGTCACATCCTCCCCGCCCGTGGGGACAGCAGGAATGCCGTGTGACAGCAGCGAGGTGAGCGGTGCCCGGCGCTGTCACATCCTCCCCAAAGCCGCGGCCGGACTGCGGGAGGGCTGGAGCGCCGAGCGAGAGCGGCGAGGGCAGCAACAGGAAATGACACAGAAACTTCACCAGGCTCCAATCCAAACTTGGCCCCTGACATGAAAGAGAGGGGAGGCAACTGGGGGAGGGTGGGGTGGGGGGAAGAGAAATTTTTCCCCCTCGTTAACCAGCGTAAAAATCTGCTGACTTGGAAAAAAAAAAAAAAATCACTGTGACAAGTTTTATTAAAGCAAGGGATGAAGCGGGGTAGGGGCGGGATTCCCATCAGAGTTTATTTATTTGAGCAGGAATGGTGCGATGATGTTGCACAGCAAGAGCAGAATGGCATTTTCAGCAGTGTCCTGGCTTTTCCAAGCTCTCCAGCGTGTGCTGGGGATGCAGGAGCGAGGTCCCGCTGTGTCCATCCCGAGCCGGGCAGCTCTGCAGGGAGCCGCTCCCAAATGCAGCGCTGCCCGCAGCTCCCGGAGCGCAGGGGATGGGTGGATGGTGGCATCTGGGGCTCCTGGGGAGCTGTGCCAGCCTGGAGAGGAGCACACGGCCCCCACACCTCGGGCACAGGGCACCCGCCAGATGTGCCAATGGCACGGCTCACAGAAGCAGAAAATCACTCTGAGTGTGTAGCCAAACCTTTGCTCGGATGGATGCGAGAAGCTGCCTTTATTGAAAAAAGTTGGACGGATACTGCAGAAGCATATAATCATAAAATCATTACCGTTTAAGAGGACCTAAAACATCACCAAATCCAGCTAACAAGATGCTCACCACTAAACCATATCCCCAACTATCACACCTACACATTTTTGGAACACTTTCAAGGATAGTGACTGCACCATGTCCCTGAGCAACCTGTTCCAGTGCCTGACCAGCCTTCCAGTGAAGAAATTTTTCCTGATATCCAATCCAATAGATTTTCCAATAGCATTAATTCCTGGTCTATTTTGATTATTTTCCTAATATCCACTCTAACCTTTCAGCAAGGCAAACCTTCCAAACCCCTCTCTACATGCTGGGTGCAAGGGCACAAGAACTATTGCTCTTCATGGCAGTTTTTAAAGCATCCTTTAGACCTAACACTTCAAATGTGTCCTTCACAGGCAGCCCAGACCTAGCCTGACTTTGGGCTCTCTGCAAATCCCACCTGCCCTTGCAGCAGGCAGTGCCATAAACTCTTTGATAGAAGCCCATGGGACTTTCTAAGGGTCCCATCTTCCTGATTTGGTTCCCACACTACAGCTGAAAGGTGGATGAGATGCCTACACAATAAGGTCACTGTAGAGTGAGGTCAAAAGTTGTTTTGGAAGAAGCTGTATCACTCCTCATCCTACTGAAAGATGTCCTAGCAGATATAGTAAACTATAGGGATGCAGGTCTAAGCTCAGATTTAACTCTTTCCTGGAAAGAAAATATGAACATAGCCATTCTGCCTACAAATATGAAAGTGGTAAGGGATTTTTTCCTAAAAAACTGACCTTTCTGAGGCTAAAGATAGCCTCACTGAGACCTATCAATTTACCAATCAGTTTTATAGGAATATAATATTCTCACTAAAACAAGAATTTTAAAATATTCCTATTTAATATTCCTATTTTAAGGCCAGGTGAGATCACTCATTTGATAATTTCCATCTCCTGGCCTGATCACCTGCACAGCTGAAGCTACAGAATGGTGTCCCAAAACAACACCTGAATCATTACAAATTATGGCACATCATGTAAGGACCCATTTCCCCTCAATCAGAGGCTTTCAGGGGAGGACAACCCAGCCCAAAAAGGTTATTTCAGTGACTATTACCCTGTCAAGAAGAAGGGCTGCCTTTCTGATCTGCATTTGTCTGGCCTCACTCTCCACTCTCAGCCCTGGCCATCACTCACCAGTCTCTCCAGGAAGCTGCAGATCAGGCATGGACAGAGAAGGCTGCAGCACATCCTCAGTTTACACCCAGAACAGCAGGAATATTTCAAGCCCAAGCATAGCTGAGGACCCTCCAATATTTTGGCTGAAAACAGCCAGACCATGCAGCTTTGAGTGGAAACTGGAGCCTGCTGCTCCCTTGCCATGCAAGCTCAACTTTACAAAACCACAGACAGGTCATCTCATAACCTTGTCCTGAATAAATAAAAATAGCTGGGCTGTTTTAGTCTCTCATGGTGAGGCAGATTTATAGACAAACCACAAACAGTGCCTGTCACTCTTTCAAGATCCGTTTCCATTGCATTAAAGTTCTTTTTCAAATGTGCCCACCAGAACTGGATGTGGTATTACCTCACCTACACTGTAAATTTCTAACAGACTTGGACTCTACCCAGTTGCTCCATCAGATGCATCCCTCTCTTGCTGTGCCTTTGTGAATGCAGTAGCGACCTAACAAGCTGAATTAGGGATTTATTGTTATAGTATCGTTTTACTCCAAACCTCAGCCTTGAACACAAAACACTTTCAGATTTGGCATTTGTACAGTGTTCAACATATGCTTTGATCCAAACAAGAGCTTTGACCTGCCTAACCTTTGGCGTATTTTTTTCGCTCCTGTGAAAGACTTGAGCACAATCATACGGTATCGGTTGTCACTTCCTTAATGAGAGGTTATTTTCAATTAATCAAAGAAATATAAACAGAGCCTTGTATCAAGTTTAAATAAGCTCAGAATAGCTCTGCCCTTAAAACAGATGTCTAAAGCTGTGTCTCCTTTCAGATCAGAGCTAGTGCACTGTCAAGAAGAAATCTTGCAGATCTGTTTGCTCAACCAGCGCAGAAAAACCAAGTATCAGCTCCAAATCCTGACACAGAGCAGTGTGGCCCATTGAAGTCAGTGAATTGGGCAGCCCATGATGCAGATTAGGGTAACCAGGCCAAAATCAGATTTGTGAGGTCTTTACAGATTAGAGAGAACAGCAGAAGGGAATTAGATAGCACCATATTATTTCAAAGTAAGGCTAGCCCTGTATCAAGCCCAGCACACCATAGCTGCTTCCCCATGGTTCTGATCATGAAGAGATCAAATAATAAAATGAGAAGAGGAAGAGATTAACTAAACAGGGTCAGGGCTGGTCATTGGTCCCAGAGCCAGCAGGCACAGCCTCATGCACAGTGGAAGCTAAATGCCCTTAATGTCCAAAAGAGAATGGCCCCAAGCAGACCTCTTGTTGGGAACAATCTCCAGGTCATGCTACTGGTCAAGCTGTGCCAGACACTTGGCACCCACCCTGGGATAAACAGAGACCATGATAACATTTAACATCATAAAAGCTTTTTGGCGGGGCCCCAGTGCTGTTTAATTAACTTTACCAATAAACTAAATATAGCTAAGTTCAGAATGGTAAGTTACCCAAAAGATCCACAAGACTTTTTTATTCATCCTCAAGCCTTGGGTAAATACAGGCTTGTCCTGTGAGTCTCAGACTTTTCTACACAGCTTTAACATCCTTATTTCTTGTACTTCAGACACTGGGTTTTATCTGTAAGCTCTCCAAGGTAAGGAGCACATCTATTCCTAGAGCTTGGCCCTTGCTTGTCATTCCAAAAACCAGAGTTTTTATACTTGGTGTGGGATGTATCTGCACTCTGCTTAGCCAGCCTAGGGGTAGAATCTGAGCCAAATATCTGCACTGTCCCTCTCTAGTTAATAGAGACTGACCCTTGTGGAGGATAATTTGTTTTATCCAACACAGTTTAACACAGGTAAGATGAATTCCTTCTGGAGCTGACCCTTCTGCTCCAGGGATTATTAGCCTAGCTAATGATTTCAGTCTCTGCACTTAATTTTCTGTATCTGCCAAGGGGGTCAAAAATAAGATATGTATTCACCTGTCAGAGCAAAACACAGATTATTTCATACCTATAAAATAAATATTATAATAGTGTTATCACGACTTTTGATGTCAGAAACAAGTCATCTTGTGTAGCCTCTAAACGAGGTAAACTCTGATTAGGCCATTAAGTCTTCATGCAATTACCCACTGGAGCCCAAGATGCTGTGTGGCACAGTACAGTACAGAACAGTAATTTCACGACTATAAAATGAACCAGATTAAAGGCGCAATTCCGGGTTGTCGGCAAATTTCCAAACTTTGTCCATATATAAACTGCACCAGACTATAAGGCGCGCTTTTTTTTTGCAGCGAGGATCCGTGCATGACAAAGTAATGCTGTGGGCCCCAGCACCCTGCAGCCGC
>VRYO01001589.1:24016907-24096046 GCA_009812075.1 Sialia sialis | reverse complement strand
GAAATTACTGTACATCTTCTCAGCAGGCATCCACTCTGGATTACAGGGTGTCAAGGGAGGGGAAAACCCACCATGAATTTTATTAACTGGCTATCCTGAGAGTAAGAAATGACTTTCCAAAGGGAATTAATCTGAAAGAGCTTCCTGTACTTGTTCTGTTTTGTATATAAAATTAAGTATCTCTGTACTAGGTGCCATTTTCTCTTGCTAAAAATACTCACTATAATCAGTCAGCTTTTCTGAAAGTGTGTTTTGAAAATCTGAGCTCATTCACAAATAGCACCTGCAGCAACACCCAGCACAGCTAGGAGAACATATCTGAGAGTATTCAGTCAGCAGCTTGCTTCCTTGAAAATGAACATCACATTTCCATTTCTACCTAGAATAAGAGTAGGGAAATGGCTTGTTGCAAATGGACAGGTTTTGCCTGTTTATTTGTGAGGATGTGCAACATGCAACTATTGAGATTCTAGGGTGAAATAGCACACACGAATTTGGCTGCTATAGAAAAAGAATTTATAAGGGTTTTCTTTCAGTTGTTTGTATTTGTCTTGATTTTATTTCCTTTTTTTTTAATCCAAACGGCATCCTGGCCTTGGTGGGAACTAGAGGGACCAGTGGCTGAAGGACCTGCACAACCCTGGGTAAGGACAGAGGAGGGGAACCAATCTTTTTTTATCCTTTTGGCAAATCTATAACTAAAACCACAACATGAACCATGTGCCAAAATACTGTGTTTATTAGCTATACTCTCACCTGGGAAAACTATTTCTGTTTGAAAGAGCACTTTAAACTGCTTATAGCAGCAGAATTAAGGTGTGGTGAATTCAAACAGAAGGAATAGTCTTACATAATATTTTTTTTCCTTCAGTACCTTTAATTTTATTCTAGATTGTCTGAATCCCACAAGAAAAATTATAATGCCTCAGAGATGTATTCTTTTCTGGCTTTTGCAGTTTTCATATGTTAACATTGGATTATCTGCTATTTCATTAAAAAAATTGAATACATTTCCATGCATGTCTGCTCCTCCCCATGCTATTTTGGCATTTATGAAGCCAGCTACATAAACTTAGGAGCAAATGACCTTTAAAATCTAATGAAGATATGTAACATTTACATGCTATGTATTTTACAAAAGGAGAAAAGCTGGTTTCTTCTTCTCCCCTCTCCTTGCTCCCCCTTACCCCTAAACAGATAGGAATTGTCTCTCAAGTCTGTCTCTCTCCAGAAAAATCTGACCTACAAATGGCTTTCTCATAACTCAGCAGACTAGTTTAGTCCTCATATGGATTTATCATTAACCACATAAGCACATGCTGTCCATTTTGCCCAACCTAATCAATGTGCTATAAATAAAATAACTCTAAAAGCAGGTTTCACCATTCTTATCCAAGCTGTTGCTGCAAGTCCTTGTAACTTCCAAACCCACTCACATTAGAAACATTAATCACTTGATTATAATTCAAAGCACCAGCTCTCTACAGCTGAAACTCCCCAGCACTTGACTTTGGCTAGACCTCTAACCTCAACTTATCACTTTCAGGCGTACTCCACATTTTCTTTTGCAATCTGTCACTAATGTAGGAAAGACGTGGGAAGTTGCTTTCAGAAGGTATTTTTAACCTAGGAGTGTCTCATTAAAAAGAGAGCTCAGTATAGAAACTCTGAAACAAAACCTTTCCCACTTCACTTAGAACAGCAACCTGAAAATACCAGAGGGGTATTTCACCAGAACTCATGTAATTTTAAACCAAAGCAACATAAAAAAAAGGAAGCTCTTTTGGAAAAGACACTGTTGAGTGTAATTCCTATCTACCCCACAAATATTTTATATGATCATAGGATTATCTGTAGAGCTTTGTATATTCCATTTTGAATGAAGGGGGCTGAATCAAGCCATCTATCATTCTGACTTGCCTGCTCATTCATTAAGAGTGTGTTTGTACAGTTTGGGTTGTTTCTACTTATTTCAGCTGACAATATGGAGATCATATTCCATCTTGACCAAAGGTTTTAAAAGCTGAGAGAAACCAAAGATTGATTGTAGGATATTATTTTTAAGCCTCATGTGCTTTAGTCTGGAAATAGAAAGACAAAGATAAAACTCCCAGAAGGACAGCCACAGCTAATGGGAGCCTGAGAGGAAATGATCACACATTCTTAGTTCTTCTGATGGATGTCCTTCTAGCCTTATTAATCAGAACTTTGTGATGCCGATAAATCACCAAAGTATGATAACAGATGAAGGTGAGTTTGGATGTAAAATGATCCATGGTGAAGGATTACAATAAAGGAGGAAAAGGAGGGAGAGCCAAATACTGTTTTATAAACTGCATCCTCAGCTTGTGAGGACTTGTAGATAATAAATGTCATTCCTTTTCCACATTATCTAGGAGATTAAGAATGTTTCTTGATGTATAACTGCTGGGAAGCCTCTGTAGCACCTTCTCCAGTTACCAGGAGGTTTATATTACATCAATTGCTTTAATTTTCCATCAATTATGATTTCATTTACAAAGAGGAACTTTAAAGTACCTTTCTTCCTTTAACCTCTTTTTGAGGAAGTAGGCTTCAGAGGCTGAGACGGAGAATCCATGCATTACACTGATGGTTTTGATCTTACAAGGTCTGTCAGACCCTGCTTTGAGATTCCTGCAAGTTTTCTGGTATGACCTTATCCTGCTTGAATAATCCTGTGTCACAGAGGTGTCAGCAAGGTCTCCATGCCTCCAGTCACTCTAGATACAGAGTTGTTGGTTTCTATATTCAGCAAAAACCACCCATCCATCAATCCACATGTGTCACAGTTTGTGGTTTTCAAGCAAAGCATTTCCCAGAGCGCTTGAGAAATAAATAAATGTATTTGAGATGCTATTGCTGATGAATCAGTTCCTTTCCCTGCTTTCTACCAGAGGTTTTTATGCTGCAGAATACAACCCTGGCCATCTGAAGCAAACCAAAGCCATGCTTACGTACTGCAAATTCAAAACAAAAGATTATTAAAATGAGGCAACTTGCCAATAAGGCAAAATTTGCCTTAAGCCATGAGAGTCAGAGGTATAAGAGACAGCTGAGAAAAAAAGGACAGAAGTGCACTGAATGCCTTTGAGGATGCTTCCAAATGAAATACAAATTTGTATGCTGCCCTGTAGCTTTTATTTGGTTTCTGTCACAACACAGAGAGATCTCCAAGATGATGCCCTCCCAAGTCATGCTGCAGGACAGCACCTGATAGGGAGATGCACCAGCTTGGTCCAGATGCAGTGCAATTATGGCAGGGACATCCTCTGATGTCCCTGAACTGATGGATCCCATCCACCTTGGAGGTTCTGTGGGTGTCAGTCTCACCCCGTGTGGAGCCAGCCCAAACATGTCCATACTGTTCTATATTCTCTAGGAACAAAAACTGGGGATATAGTCGAGTTTCATGGCACTTCTCAAGGCTTCCCTGGCTGGGATGGCAGCTGAGGAGTCTCTGACAGCACCTGCCCAAACACTCCTAATTCCAACTTGCAGCAGCTCACTGGGAGACAGAAAAATTGGGCAGAGCGACAGCCTTTGAAGTGATTAGATGTCCCTGAAGAAAACAAGGCAAATTTATCCCTGTAATGCCTGCTTTGTACTCCATGGAATAGTGAGGACAGCATTTCTGTTATCTTTGTTCTTGCCAACATTTCTACATGTTGTTGTTTAAAGGGAAGTACTGAAAATACACATGAATGGACACTAAATTACAAAATATCCCTTCAGGCTTTCTAAGCCATCATGAGCATGAACAGGAGACAAGTACATGTGAACATAAATTCTTAGCTGAAATGTGTCATTTTACCCATATAGAAAGTGGAGTAGAGAAGAGTGAAAATTAAGAACAAAATACATTGAGGAAAGAAAGGAGAAGGGGGAAAAGCCCTACAAATAAGCTGATTTCTGAGGTCTGAGGTCTGCTGTGTATGGTTGCATAAGTTGTGGCATGGAAATGAGCCAGAATTGCTGTCCCAAGAATCACACTCCACTGGAGCAGTCTAACTCCTCTCAGGGGGGTATGCGGGACTTACAGATCTGCTTCTTGCCACTGATTCTTGACAGATGTCTGGCCATAGACAGCTGATCATCAGCATATTATTTTAAAATGGACTTCAGCTGAGACACATCACTTCCACCTCAAGAGCACTTAATTCTTAAAATTCAAAGAATTGAGTGCTTGAAATCAGCAAAGGAATATCCTTAAATTACAGTTTCATCCTGCAAAGCTTCTGCTCTTGGAATATGGAGGCAGCTCAAAGAAATAAAGGGGTATCCAGGCCCTCTTTCTGTTGCTCTTGAATGAAGTATGGTATGGATTTCTAGACCTGGATTTAGGCCTGGAAGCACATCTGGAGGGTGTCTATTCCTTGCATATGTTAGATTTATGCTACATTAAAGAAATCAAGACTTCCATAAACATCATCAATGATGAAGAAAATTCCTGGCCTGAAACTAAATATTGTTGTTTATTATGTCACATTGAGACTGATTCCTGCAGAGATGATGACACCAAAGCTATGAAACATCAGCCACAGAGCCTTGGGCTGCTGTAGCAATGTTCCTGTGAGGGCAAATGCTTGAAACTCCACCATCCTAAGCTTAAGGCATCAATCTTCACAATCCCCATGGTGACACCTATCCAACAGGAGTCACCTCACTGCAATATTCACCCTTCTGGAGAGAAGGAATTGCAACACAAGAAAATGAGGAGTCTTTGGCAACAGAGAACAAGACAGAAGAACAAGCACAGCCCTTCTCAGCAAGCTCACCTGACACTGGAGCTGGAGATAAAACACTCCTGGCTTCCAGTGCCAGTGATATGCCCAGGAAGAAACCTTGTCCTTCCTGGAATCACATTTGTTAAGTTGAATAGCTCGAAAAACCTTTAAAATTGGATGTGGAGCTACGTCTGGTCACAGGAACAGCCCTGTCTCAGCAGCAGCTCCGCTGCTAGGGAGCATTACATAAACGAGTTCATGTCAGGTCACAATCAGAAGACAGGCAGAGGCAGAAACACTCCAGCAGGCATTATTTTTCCATAGCACAGCCAAAAGCAAGCAAATTTTTAAGAACAGTAAAATGCCACTGTGTTTGCAGACACCATTTATTAATAGCAGGATGGATTTTCAGTGAGTTTGTAACACAGATACCAACACCATCTTTGCTGCATGAAGTTGATGAAAGTGACATAAATTTTCAATGAACAATTATTTAAATCAAAGTGGAAAAACTCACTGGGGAATCTGCAAATTCTCCACATTCTTGCTTCCCAAGATCTGTTCCCAAATCCAAATCCATCCAGTAAATACTTACCCTGAGTGTGTCCCATGTGCTATAGAAGAAAACAGGAGATCAAGAATTTGTTCTTGAAAATTGAAAAGGTAGGGACAGAGAGAGGAGTGAATAAATTCTTCTTCTCTCTTGCATTGCACTGCTGATGCTTTCTCCTTTTTTTAGACGTTACAGAGCACAGAGAAACAGAGAATTCCATGAAAGTGCAGACTGAGACTCAAGGGGATCAGCAAGGAAAATGTTTACCCCCTACAGGACAGGAACAGGGGTTCCCAAACCAGGATGGATCCTGAGTCCTGCACTGGAAATGATCTGGATGTGCAAAGGAAAACCGTACTGTGGTCCAGAAAAGGGTTTCAAAAATGGGAAACTTTGGGAATTTCTGATCTTAAGGGGTTTAGTTAGATGCCTATAATCATGTCATTTTAAGTTCTAATTGTTTTCAATATCTCAGAGCTGCATTTCTGCCCCTGAGAAGGTGATGAATTTGAACAAGGGGCTCAAAGGAACTTACCATGTAAGCAAGCTGTCAGAAATGGAAAAAAAACCAAACCAACCAACCAACCAAGCAAACAAACCAAACAAGGTATCTCCCTTCTCAGTAACTTCAGTGTGTATCAAAACTGGTCGTTGCAAAGAGGCACAGTCATATTCTATGAGAAATAACACAAATCTCTCTATTTATAACACAGCTCTTCTTGGGTTTTAGCCATTAATCATTGGCCCATCTGCATACCCAGAAGTCAGCTTTGCCAACATGTTCCAGACCCTGAGCTGAGATTCCTGAATCAAATATTCACCTTTTCTAATTTATGCCACTGTAAGATTTCAACCTGAAATCCCCAGTGCCCCAGGGAAGGAAGGTTTCTTTCCAACAGGGAGTAGCAGAGCTGACAGGGAATGCTGAAGCCATGCTCCCATCCTCTGCTATTTTTGAGTAATGTCTGTCGTGTCAGGCTGGAGAGATGGATATAACTATGAGACAGGTACGGGCACAGAGATGTTGGATACAAGAAACTCATCTGGCTGAGAACATCATGGCACAGCAAATCTCTCCTCCCCTGTCTATTCCAGTTTCCTGAAGAATTCTGGAATTCTATGCCCATGTCTTTGTTGTCTGCACTTAGGACATCTCTAAGACATAGCCAAGGACCAGAAGAAGACAATGGTTAGCAACTGTGATCCTCTGGATCAATGGGATACTTTACTGTAAGCAGAGGAAAACATAAAGACAAAGAATGAGGAAAAGGCAGAGGTACTTGCAAGGAGGTGGCAAGCTGGGGATGAGTCTCTTCTCCCAGGTAACAAGTGATAGGACAAGAGAAAATGGCTTCAACTTGCACCAGTGGAGGTTTGAACTGAATGTCAGGAAAAATGACTTCACTGAAAGGGGTGTCAAGCACTGGAAGAGGCTGCCCAGGGCAGCATTGGAGTCTCCATCCCTGGAGATATTTAGAACTTGTGTAGGTGTGGCTTTGAGGGACATGGTTTAGTGGTGGGCTTGGCAGTGCTGGGTTAATGGTTGGGATTAGTGATCTGAAAGGTCTTTTCCAACCTTAATGATGCTGTGATTCTAAAATATGTAAGATACACATTTCACAAAAGTCAAACTGCCTTAAAATCCTAGGAAAATAATATGCTGCACTTCAAACACACATCCCCAGAGAAGAGGTTATAAAAACAATAGTTGAATGTTGCATGATCATTTTGCCTAATGCACTACCAGAAGATGCTCCCATGCTCATCTTATGGGTGCAGGAAAAGAATGGAAAATAACAAAGTTGGGTTCAGACCAGGTCAGGTGATCTTTCCAAAGATTGCTCCTGTCTCTTTTCTCAAGAAACACATACCCAAGAGATTTTGTATGCAAATAGCTACTCAAAAGGGAGCATGATACAATAATAAAAACCAGCAGACACATTTAGAATAATATTAAAAATTAAAATCCCTTAGTGAAATCTGGTAGCTGCTTATTATGTATGTGTCCAAGTCACTGCAACACAATGTTGTCCTGAAACTTCAGGAAAATTTTAGGAGGAGGTAAATAAGTGGATGCTCTCCCTACACCACACACATTAAACAGGGGTAATTACGCCTATCATCATGAGCTTGTCTGCAGCACATCCATCACAGGTAATATCACAGAACATCTGTGACGGGGCTTAACAAATAAATAATTAATTTACATTAACAACATGTAATGGAAAAGAGTCTTATTAATAATCCAGTCTTATGTTTTGATGAGCTTACAAACAAGGTTGATAAAAGTAATAGAGTTGAGGTAATGGGCTTTTGAAGAGCACCAAACTTGAATTATTGAGTAATATACTTGACTGGTTTAAAATAAACATAGTACAGTGTAGATTAATTGGAGACCAGCTGATAGCTTTCCAAATTAAACAGTAAATGGCAAATGTTCACTCAGCAAGTGAACTTTCAGCCCCTATAGATGTTGGCCTACCATTTGCTATTTAATGTCTTTATTGCTGACATGGAAGAAAAGGTTAAACTATTATTTAGTAAGTTTGCGGAATTTTAGGAAACGGCATGGAAAACAGAGGGCAATAAAGCAAAATAATCCAGAGAGGAATTCAGTAAACTGCACACAAACCAACAATATGAATCTCAGTTAAGTCTTGAATGTAAGATTAAACAGTGGAGAACTTGCTTCTCAGGCATGAGAAAGGAGGCCAGAAGCAAACTAGAAAAAGCCTAGAAAGTGATAGAATCTAAGTGGTGTAACATAGACATCTTCAGCAGCATAATGCATGTACAGTAATTTCACACTGATAAGCCGCACCTATTTCACTGAAGAATTGAGCCGAGCCCAGAAGTGCAGCTAATCATCAGGTGTGGCTTGTTTATGGACAAATTCCGGCTAAATGCCAAACCGGAAGTGCGAGCTGGCTGGGAGGGGAGCTGCTGTGGAGCCGCGGCCGGACGGGTGGGGGGCAGGTGGGGAGCTGCCGTGGAGCTGCTGCTGAGTGGGCGGCGAGCCGGAGCCACTGGCGAGTGGGCGGCGAGCTGCTGCCTGTTTCACGTGGTTTCGCGGCCAGCGGGCTGGCGGCAGCTTTGCACAGCTTCGCTTTTGAGCGGCGTGGGGAGCCACTGCTGCTGCCGAGCAGACGGGGAGCCGCAGCAGCCAGCACCAGGGGTGGGAGTGCCGGGGCCTGAGGCACGGGGAGGGCACCTGGGGCTGCGTTTAAAGGCTTCGCCAGTCTGTGAAAACTGTTTGTAAATTGAGCACCTGACAGCAAACCCAGCAAGCACGTGATTCTGTTACTAACTTGTTACTTTGTTGCACATGGATCCTCGCTTTAAAAAAAAAAGTGCGGCTTATCACTCGGTGCGGCTTATTTATGGACAAATTCTGTGGTCTTCCGGGCTACCCGGAAGTGCGGCTTATAACCAGGTGCAGCTTATGAGTGTGAAACTACTGTACTTGGGATGTAAGACCAAGTAGAAGAAGCAAAGAAATTATGTAACAACCCAACCTGGCATTGGTGCAACTGCTGCTGGTATTCAGAGCTTATTCTAGAGGCTGCAGGTACTGAGAAACTGAAAATAATTGAGTGAAACAACACACAAGAATGAATAAAGAATTGAGAAACCTCATTCTGGAGAAAGACTCGAGAAGATTTATCTCTTTAATTTTAGAAAGAAAAGGCTGAGAGGTTTCTTAATCATAGACCATAAGTATTCAAAGAGAGAACTGGAATTAGTTAGCAAAGTTTCTTCAACCTTAAAAGATCTCGTAGTGGCCAATAGGCAGAGTTAAATCTAGACATTCAGAACAGATATAAATCTAGTTTCTTTGACAATTTTGCAAGGGTTTGAGGATACTTACAGTCACTGGGAATTTTCAAACCAACCTTTTTGTGATCACTCCAGTTTAAACAGCAATTAATTTAGGGAGGTCTTATGGCCTCTTGGCCTCAGTAATTCATCAGTTAAGTGACCGGGTTTCTAATGCTTCTGTGGGAGGTTATTTAACAACTTAATAAATGTCATCTTTGGGAAAAGTTTCATGGGATTCTGCATTTGTCTTTAATACACTACTAATGGACCACACTGAGTAACTGATTCCTTGTTTTCTGTTCTCATCAAAGCACAATTAAAATAATGATCTTTCAACAGATAATAACACCTTTTCTAATACTTGTAAAGAATAATCAGAGAATGAATCAAGCAATTAATTCGTAGTTCTTAGTCATCCCACCCACTCAAGACCCAAACCAATGTTCACTTAAGCACAGGAATACGTGAGGAATGTTTCCTTCAGTCAAGCACTGGAGAAGAAGAGAGAAATTTGGCATTTGTGACCCTAAGATTGCCACAGTTTGTAGTATTTGTACCCAAAACCAGAAGACTACACAGAGAAAACAGAGATTCTTGCAGGGGCTGAAATAAATGTGCTCCTGTGGTTAACACTGACTCCTGTCCATCTTTACTTGCTTTTTGGCTGTGGCTTGTCCCTTTGGTTGCCCATGCTTTAATCTCCTTCATAATTTCAATCCTCTCAGTCAGTGTCTAAGCACTGTGTGTGCTTCCTTAAAACCACAAAAAAAAAATCGTAAATTCATAAAATGGGTTGGAAGAGACCCTAAAGATCCTCTCATTCTACCCCCTGCCATGGGCAGGGACACCTTCCACTATTCCAGGTTGCTCCAAACCCCAACCAGCCTGGCCTTGGACACTTCCAGGGATGGGGCAGCCACAGCTTCCCTGAAGAACCTGTTCCAGTATGTCGCCACCCCCACAATAAATAATTGTTTTTCTAATATCTGACCTAAAAGAGGGGGCACCTGGAGTTGAACCAGGGACCTCTTGATCTGCAGTCAAATGCTCTACCACTGAGCTATACCCCCTGCCTGAGCAACTCTGCTCTGTAAATTAAACTCATCAGGACATTCCCTGCCCCAGGGAGTTCACACTATGGAATATGAGCCATGCTGCAGAACTGGTCCAGCACAGACAACCTCACTGCATTTCTTCCTGAGTCTTGCAGACAACACACACGGGGGTGTAGTACTTCTGCAGTAGCACAGCAATGTCTTGTAAATTAATAAAAACTGAACCTTACAGCTAGTGCTGGACAATGCCAGCCAATGAATTGCAAAATGATGGGAAAATTGCTCTGCATTCCCTTTAACTCCCTCCCTGCACTTCTTTCCAGATATGGATCAGGGTTACCTGTTCAGCTCCTTTGCCCAGATGTGAACAGCAAGGCCAGCTGCATTGCCCATCCCTTTTCTCACCAGAACCATGCCCTTCTCCCCTCAGCAGGGCAGCTGAACACCACAGTCAGAGGGAACAGTGACTTGGTGACTCCAGAGACTGAATCCCCATCTCAAAGCAATGCTGATATTCCTCAAAAAACAGTCCTGAAGCTCAGCTTTCATTGAGTAATTCCCAGGCCTCTGTAAACAGACTGGAGAACATTCAATTTAGTAAGGAAAGAGAGATCCTACAGGTCCCTATTGCTTCACCAGCCCTCTGTCTGAAATATTAAATAGCATCAAGATTCTTGCTAGAGTCAGAATACATGTTCAAATAGCAGGACAGTGAAACAGCCTGTCCTGGGGTCAGCCAGGAGGATCTGGTATGGAGAATCTGATGTAGGCAAAGCTGGACAAACATAGATAAATAAATGGGAGAGGCTGAACCCTAATGGAAACTATGAGAATTTGTTTGCTCTGATGGTGAACCACATGGACTGAGATTTCTGTAGAAAGCATCTACAGACAGGTACATTCACTGGGACTCTGGGTAAGGTCCCCAGACTGAACTTTTTGGCGCCATTTGCTGTGATTTTGATTCATCTAAAGTTTGCCAGACGAAAAGTTATTAGCACTAGTGCTTTGGAAAGCATGATCTCTCCCAAGATGAGCACCATCCCACAATGAGCCAACCCTCCTTCCAAACCATTAATAAGGATCTTAAACAAAAACAGTCTAACATTGTTCCCTTCTGTTCCCCTGAGGTATCTTCCACCAAGTCTTGGCATTTATTCACCACTGTGTGTTTCTGGTGCCTCCAGCCTGTTTTCAGTCTGCTTTATAATCCTCATCTCCAGTCAATTTAAATTAAATTTTCAGCTCAGTCTTCGTGAAACAATATATTAATTGCCTCAGTACATGAATAGACATCTTATTTACACAGATTAAATGACCATATTCTTTTCATCTACTTGGCCTGCAGTTGGATCAAACTAAGTGATTAAGTTTTGTCTGGATTTCCTTCATACAAATCTGTGTGTCTGTCATCCATGCTCCTTTTCAATGGTGAAGTCAACATGTGTAGAGGGGCTGCATACTTCCTACATGCCACTAAAGGAATCAAATTAATAACTCAAGTGTGCTCTGAGTCACACAGAAAATTCAGTAAACTCTTCTTCACCAGGGATGAGGTTTGCTTTAACTGCTTACAGATTTACTTTGTTTAGTCTTTCCTCCAGTATTCCATGAAGACAAAATTCACCCCTTCCTTTTTCCATCACATTCCATTTTGGCAACTCTCTTGAGGGTTCACTAATATTCATGTGGCTCCATGTGAATGCATGGCACAGTAAATTCTTCTTCTTTCCTTATTTAGACTCCTTCACTAGATGTGGAAGCCAAATTTATTTGGCTTTTAATGACTGCTGCTTATTTGTAAAGATCAATACAACATATTTTCCTCTGTCCTCTGGTTCTCATTTGAGTCTTCTGGTTTTCAGAGGCAACTATGTGAGCCAGCTCCTTAACTAATTGCATGACAAACATAGCAGGCAGATTTGGTTTCCCAAGTTTCATTTCTAAGATTTTCCTGTTTCCCACATCCCTAAAAATTCACCCCATTCCTGATGCATTCAGTTAATGTTAATTTCAGGAGATAGAGCAGAGATTCAGTACATCCAGCAGTACTGACTTCAAGTTCTCATTATGTGGGGCCTCCTAATGCTGTTAGACAGTTTGAGGTCTAAAATGGGATGAAAGGAGACAAGGCGAGGTAAATATGTCACTTCCACTCATGGTGCTCTGTGGATGTTTCCCAACTTGGTGAAAGTCAGCTAACCCACAGGAAGTGCAGTAAGGTATACTGGCATGTGGAAAAAGTTTCTGTCTGTAGTGCCTACAGACACCCTTTGCACAAATCAGAACTCCTTTTCCACCATGGATATGGGGTCACCCCAGTACAAGAACAGGATTGTGGATCAGCTTCATGTCTGAAATGTCAAATTTTTGTGATTTAAAGGTAGGAGAGGATCATGATCAAAAAGAATAACTCTATTTCTTTGTGTCATTTCACTAATCATAAATACAAATTTCCATCACCAGTCGTGAAATAGCTGTTTCAACAGAGTCCTGGAAGTTTGGAGGCATACACACCCAAAAAACAACCAAACATCTGAGCAGCAAAATGATGTAAATTGGAGAAAATGAAGTGTCCTCCACATGGGCCCTGCCCTTCCAAAGCACAAACATTTCCAAAAACTAATGAAGAGAGAAGATTGTTCCAGCTGCTGTGACTCAGACTGGCATAAGTAACGGGCCAGGGCAGTTCTGGGACAGCAAAGTGGCAAGAAAATAAAGGCCAAATATTGCCCTGGTTCAGAAGATGTGAAACTTTCAAATAAATGAACAGAATATTGAACATCCCTGGTTCCCTACTATGTCCCACCAGTTCCAACATTGTGCTGCACACACAGGCCAGTGAAGCACAAGCAGCAGCCTACATCATATACACCAGTCACAACTGTAAATATAACACTTTTATCTGAAAATCTCATCACTTGCTCAGGTTCTGAAAAGAAATAGGAACAAAGCTGAAGGCCCAGTGAAGATCTTCAAAATAGCCCGTTCTTTAGGGACCTTCAGGCTTGGGCTGTGGGTCCTAAGGAAGGATCTTAGAGAGACAGAGTTGTGGAGTCCAGCAAGGATTGTTTGATGAGATGAGAAAAGCAGGACAAAACAGATCAAAATGGACTAAATAAGTCTCTTGGTATCAGCATCTGTGACTCGCTTGCTATCAGCACTGTGACACTGCATTACTTTCTCCTGTTGTCTTGCCTAGGACCTAGTGAAATGAGAAGCAGCACATCGCAGACAATTTGTTGGAATCACTTCAAGTCTCTGAGTGATGTTAATGATCGGTGACCAGGGTGGAGTGCAGTGAGCTGAATGGCAGATGAATGGCAGATAACAGCATCCACCTTAATGGAGAACTTTTATCTGAGCACTTCCATGGATTCTGAATCCACCTCCTCACATCCTGCTCTTTACCTTACTTACCTTCATCACTCTCCTGCAAAGTATCCTCATATTTCCTTTTTTAAATGCAGAGATCAGGAAAAGAGTGAATAATTGACCTGTCTAAACTCACACAGGTCTGTCCAGGCTTCCAGGACTGGTTCAGACAGAAACCTCACTTGCCCTTTGGGAGCTGCAGACAAATCTTATGGGTGCTTGGACCTTAAGGATGTGCTCAGAGCTGTGATGCTCCCTCCCCTCATGACAACAGACACTGCAAAACCTGTCATGAGCTGCCAGAGCAGTTAAGAGCACAAGTATCAGTGTCAGACCTTGTGAAGGTGCTTCAGGTTTGGTGCATGTGCTCTAGGAGCTGCCAAATTTAAAGAGACTCACGAAGATTTTTGCAGGAATATTCACAGAGACAGCCTGTCTCCATGTGTCTATCAATAATGCTCAAGTGTCAACACTTCCAGGCTTGGATCTGAAGATGCCCTCACCTGCTATAGGTTTGCTAAAGGCCATTATCTAGTTCATAAATAGGGAAAGTCTGGCACAAAACAATAAAACAATTCTTCTGCAGTAACTCAGATCAGAGCTGGAATAAAATATTTAAAAAAAAAGAAATCCTGGCTCAAGTATCATGTATTATCTACAAAGTGATTGAACTGCTCCTCTCAGTTTTCTCTTTCATTCCTTTTCCATCACTCCCACTTGTCTCCCCTTGCCAACCACATCTCTCATTGCCATTTTCCTTCCTGTAGTCTTTTCCACCATTCTTATCCCAACAATGATCCCTTCCTTCCAATTCTTTTGCTTTGCTGCAGGTCTTTCCAAATGCCATTGCATTGCTCCATCTCCCAGGGACCAGAGTCACTTCTCTGGAGGGGAATGTGCAGCTGTTGGTGGCTGGAAAGCAGCCAGAGACCCCCTCACTCCCCCAGCTATGCTGCTGGAGGATGCTGAGTGATGGTGTCAGCAAAGAACTCTAAGAGGCCTTGGCTGCCTGTTCAATACCTGAAAGCAGCTTCTACTCCCTGGAAAACAGATCTGAAGGAGGAAGGCTGCTCCCCCTGGCCTCAACCAAGTGATATTTCATCCAGCGTGAAGGAGATGTTGACAGAAGGGTCTGTGTGATCACAGAGGACAGACTTCTGGCTGGTAGAGATGTCACCTCCACTCCAGCAAGAGGTGGGACACTGTCAGAGGCTCCTGCTTGCCCACAGCCAGAGGGAAATGCACAGCATTCCAGTCTGCTCATAAAAAGGGCTGTCAGGGTGGGCAGACAGAGGGCACAGCCAGCTCCCCAGTGTTATGTGTAAGGAATCAGGGTTAGGAGGGGCTTTAAATGGAGCATTTCTGCTTTGATTTGAGAATACAGGGCTTTGACATGTACAAGTTTCATGTTAAGTTCTTTTTGAACTCAGGAGGAAGGGTTAGACTTGCTATTTGTGAGCATCTCACTGATCTGTTCCTTGGGTCTACTAATCCATGGTGTCCTCTTCCAGTGCATCTCTCCCAGGATATACTTTATTGTTCAACCCAACTACACACAATTTGCTCTCAGAACACACAATGGCGAAATAAAGGGACTAGTATGGCATGCAGCCACAGAAAAGGTTTAAGCAGAGCACAGGTACTCTCCAGACCTGCCTTCCTAAGCAGCGTGTCTCCAAGTGATGAAATGCAATGCTATCAAATATCATGACAGAAAGCGCAAATATATAAAACATGAGGGTGCCTCTTAAAAATAAATGTTACTCCATGATCTTTTTCCCAGGAGAGGGAAGTTTCCAGAGTGCCGTCTCTCTGCGTGTGGTATCACATATTGCATGGTCTGTTCCCTATAAGCTCTCAACATATGCTACGAATCTGCCTCTGCACTACAAGTATTCTAAATCAGATGCTTATGCCTTCTTCTGATCTTTTGCAGTCACACGTACATACATTGGATTTTGCCACAGGCTATACATCATTCCTCCCTTTCCAGCATCTGAAACGCATGACCCGCTGTTTGGTTTTACGTGTGTTTTACTGCAGTTTCCATATAATCACACAGGAAACTTTAATTCTCACCTTATGAGCCCAAGTCTGCAGTTCTAATCCTTGTCTCTCAGAAGCGTCATGACTGAATGTCTGATTACTGACAGTTTGTATTTCCCACAAATGAAAAAGAAACCAAATTCAATTGCAATCAAAGCCTTACCTCTCACAATCATTTTTCACCTTCTACCCCAAAGTAACATTTAAAGCCCTTAGGCATTGCCACCCTCTGCCTCTGAGCCTGCTCATTTCAGCTGTGGACTAAGCACAGTGGTGCTGCATGAGGTGGACATTTTCCATCACCACAGGACAGACAGCTCTGTTGTGGCATCCACCACCCTCTAATGACCCAGATTTCCTGTAGGCATCAAGGGAAAGCTGCCTCATCCACTGTGAACCTGTCATGTCTCAAGACGGTGGCTTGCCCCTCTGGTTCCTCCCTTCCTCCCTTTCTACTCATTCACCAGGAATTCACCATGCCCATCCCCTTCCCCACCCCAGACTGGATGTGGCAGGCACAGCTGGTTGGCATCATCCACCTCCCAGCTGCCTCTTTGAAAGACCATGAAAAGGAAAAGGGGCCCTAGGTCACCCCAGCCCCCCACTTGCCCCAACCCTTTACCAGCTGTACAAACCCTCCTGCTCAAGGACTGACACAATTTGGCATAGCACTCACAGTGCAGTCTGTACACATGCATGTACAGTACCCCACCAAGGAATCCTGGTCCCAGAAGGGCTCACTCACCACGCTCTGACATCATTTTGTATGTGCCTCATCCCCTGCAATGACACATTTCTGTTCATGGTCATGGAATATCACTCTTCCAGGAGGGCTCATCCCAGGCAGAGGGAGATTTCTAGCACAAATATGTCCCTGTTGGTTGGGTGAAAGAAAATGGAGGATTTTTTTTAGCTCTCTGGACAGGGGCTAACTGGGAAGGGGTGACAGAGAAGTACTCTGGTGAGATACCTGCCCTGTGCATGAAGCAGATGGCACAGACACATCAGAGAAGCCCTATAAACAACCAGTTAAGCTTTAGTCACAAATCCTTTCATCTGCTTCAAATATAGGCTCTACCACCTTCCAGCTGGGGCTGGAAAACATCAGGTCTGCTCTGCCTGTAGGGCTTTGTCAGTTTGTATGTTCTGAACTCCAGCCAGGAGTAACTTTGGTGCTGGACGGATCAACGTTGGGCCCTGTGCATTGAAGTGACTTATGCATGGAGGAGGGAAGCTGGGGAAATTCCCTCCCACTATAAACTATTTCTTGGCTCTTTGCATTAGTTGTCAGCCCTTGGGAATATATTTTCCTCTGTTCCCACTTTTCTGTGGTCTGCACTATCATTTGCTAAATATTAGCGTGTGCTATTTATCACGAGGTCCACAACCCTTGTCCACTCCAGGGATTTTGCAACTAAGTCACTGCAATAAATTTTCTGATATTCTATGGGCTCTACAGTGCTAAGAGGCATACAGCTGAAATCATTATCTCAGAGCCTTCAACCCCTAATCTCACAGTGAAACACTCATCAGCAAAGGCAGGGATGAAGAACACGAACACAGGTTGTTTATACTCGCAGCAGATTCAGACTCAGGCTCCAAGTCTGCGTACTAATAATGATGATTACTGCAGCTCCTCTGGTTTTATAATATGTTTGAAAGGTTCAGGAAAACCACATTATCTGCAATTCTCTTTCAACAGCATGTTTGGTCCACAGGACCTGCTGGGCTAGCAAAGGAAATGGTGTGTTTATGGACTGGGAATCTGCTATAATAATATCATGGTGACCAAAATGAGCACCATAGTCTGCAATTACTGCTATCATTCATGTTTACTGCAGAACAGAGTCACCTGAGACCTGACTCAAAACCTGTTGGCTCCACTGAAAGTGTTTTGCAGCAGGTCCTAGGAGCCACTTGGACAAGACATCATCTCTTATGACTTTTTCTGCCCACTGTGTTTAGGAAGTTTGGACTTTCTCCCTGCAATAGCTGTTATAGAAAAAGGGATTTAAGCTTGACTAGAAAGGAGACTTCAATATCTCCATATTTCTGATCCCAAAGCCTCTTTCAGAGTCATTCTTGGTTAATGACAAGAAATGTTCCAGCTTCTCTTGGTAATAGGATCTGATCCCAAGAACCTTCAAAGCAAACCAGAGTTCAGACGGAACTGGTAATATTTAATAGAGATTTGGAGAGGTAATTAAAGAAATAAATTAAAGGCTACTAGAATGTACATGTCCAAAAGAAACACTGGTCTGAGGAGTATGTATTTTTCAAAGTTATCAAATTAGCCCAGTTTGGTTTCCACTGCCAATCTAAATAATGATGGATGTTGTCCAATTTATTTTCTTTCCAAGTAGGCTGAGAAATCACGGACAAGGTCATTAGTGTGAGAGAAGAGACATTCTCCTGCTCTAAATGTCTCCTGCTTCTTTCTTACAGAGGGAGAACAGCAAAAGTAGAAGAGGAAACTTGAGCAGCCAAGTGGCTGTGTCCTGTGGACATAAAGAACAACTGGCATTAGCTGGTTTTGCTTTGCCAACCTTATGGCAACAAAAATGAGAGAAGGAACTGGACAAAAATATTTGAGAACAGTCTGGGAACAAAATATGGGGCAGCTTCCCCTGCAGTGGCAGGGCACACCCCTCACCTCTCTTCCTCTCTTGCTCTCTCACTATGATGGGAGCCAAGTTTAGGGCTCACTGGCCATTCCCTGGCCAATGCCAGACTCACTCTCCAAGTCACAAGGCCCAGACAGTCTCAATACTTCCCCCATATTTTTTGCAGCCCCATAGCCCGTTGTCACAGTAAAGCTGTGTGGATCTGGAGCAGGGATGCTTTTTGGCATGCCAGGCTCATGAATGCCATAGCCTCTTGTCCCAGAAAGACTGAAGAATAAACAAAGAGGGACTGGAAGAATAATGATCAATAAAACTCCTTGGTCTGAACTTCAAATCCAGGATATATCTATATTAATAAACTAAAGGGCTCAAGCACTGGCTTGGAATTGTACACAGACTGTAACTTATAAAATTTCCAGAGATATTTTGTCCATTCTCCACCCTGGCATGGCCCAGGGGACAGCATAGCCAGGGACTTTTCACTGCAGCTAGTTTGCATATAGAAATTTCCTGTATTGAGATATGAGCCATGCCTTGCCACTTGCCCTTAGGGCCAGAGAACATTTTTATTGTACAAGTGTAGCCAATGAGGACTCTCTCCAAAACATAGATAAATCTCCAATCTGGCTGCCCAGTATAAGGGATGCCTGGCAGGTCAAAGATGCCTCCTTAAAGCATTCAGATTTATTCCCTGCCCCCTCTGCTGCCTGGGGGACACCAAGTGCACAGAAGATGCTGGGAGCTGCAAGCTGGAAGGACTCACCCTGGATTGCCTACCAGTAGGCACTGAACCAACACCCTAACTCCCAGGACACCTCCATGGGGCAGGGACAGTGGAATGGCCAAGCATGGCATGCTGAAAGACTGGCTGATGGTGCTGATGGATTTGGAGCTAGCTGGAAAAGGCTCTAGTTGGTCTGTGTTGGCTTTTGCCAAAATCAGGGCTGGGTAGTTCCTGGCCGAGCCTCACAAACCACAGGACCTAGCTGGAAGCTGCATGCACTAAATGCTCTGCTTACAATGGAGAGTTTCCCTGTTTCTGGAGGTGCTCACCTCACTGGAGGAACCTGGTCCCCTCTTCAGGGGACACAGGTCATCCAAGCAAGCAGCTCCTGGCAGGCTTGGCTGCAGCATGTCCTTCAAAGCAGGCAGAACCTCCCCTGCAGAGCTGGGCACACAGGATGGCTGGGCAGGGAGGAAGCAGGAGGACTGTGGAGGCACTCATGGATCTGCTGGTGTCACCTCAGCTGCTTCCATGTGGGCAAACACCACACAGAGCTGGTGAAACTGGATCTGCAGGAGCATTCTGCCTGATACAGTGCATAAACACCAGGAGCTTTGACTATGGGACAAGGTGTTGTTCTTGTCCTTGTTCAAGGCACCTCTGGTTGAGAATTGTCATGTTTTCAATGTTACAAACTCTATCCCCAACAGCAAACTCCTGCTTCTGAGTTGGGTAAGCTTCCACTGAAACAAAACATGGGGAACTGTTTTCTTTTTTCACTAACAGGGAAAGGAAATACACTCCAGAAGGACATGGATTCCTTTGATGTCTCAAAATAGAGAAGAGAATCTTTGCTTTTCTATGCTGTAAGAAGGACATCATTGCCATGTCCATTTTTGGGATCTGCTGTTTTCAAAGATGGGTAAAAACAATAAATAAATAGCAACACGCCTCTCTCATGCATTCTTGTGTCCTCCACAGGAACAGCTGCCAGAGCAAGGAAACTATATTAAGACATTGCATCCCTCAGACAAAGATACACCCTTCCCAAGGTTTAATCTCTGCACAGTGACAAGAAGCTGTGAAGTCACCATGGAACTATCCACATGAGCATCCCATGTGTGAGAACCCATTATTGTCAGCACTGATCCAATAATAATTCAGCTGGCCAAATACCCATGATCTGGTTAAATATGACTGTTGAGTGCTTTTGAAAGGCCCTAGGCTGAAACATCAAGGACAGATTGTGCAAATATTAGGCAAGATCTATAAATAAACCAAATTGTCTAAAATATTGCTGTATGTGTATGTACGGGCTACTGAGCTCTGCATATCTAGTCAGTACAAAAATAAATTTCCTTGGCTACAGCAAGAGCTGTGAAACCTCTGGACAGTTACATTCAGAATCAGAATCAAAATCTGAGTCCCACCCTGCAAAACAGGGTTCAGGGAGATAAATACAGGCTAAGAACTCTTCAGATGAGATGTTATTTACACAAAGAAGATATTATTTAACTATGTACTAATTTTCTAGTGTTCTGGCAGTAAGACCTAAAACTGCCAAAGACTAAAATGGTTTTTTTTAAATTAATTATTTGAAGCAATTTAGTAAAATTGTAATTAACAATGTGCTTGAAGTTAATATAGACATCACGAGGTTTCAAGACATAGAAAAATAATGAGAAATAATTACTGAAAATAGGTAATTTTCTAGAAAACATATTCAAGATAAGAACTATCTGGCTTAACTTCAGATGTCAACAGTGCACATATGCACATCTGGTCCAGTCACCACAGGTTCCTCTAAAAATGAGAGAGAAACAAGCACTTGTAAGGGGTACCTGGGATATCTACTTGAAAATGAGATGAACTGCAACCTAGAAATGCCTTTTTCTTTTCATATGCTGACTACAAAGGGAGGCCAAGATATCCAGGCCATATGTAGCTGGTTATACCATAGACAGCTACATCTGCTCAGCATTAGAGCGTGTTTAATAACACACCTATTTGCAAATGCATTCCTATTCAGATCAATGTATCCAACCTTCTACTTACACTCCAGGTTGCTAGTCCAAACCTTTAGTCTTGAGCTTCAAATGGGTTGGATGCAGCTACAATGAGATCAACAACTTACTAAGTAAGGTCCCTCAGGAAAACACAACTCTCCAAGCCAGGATGAGACCCCTGAGACACAGAAATCCCTCCAGGAAGTCTGCAGAGGAGCACTTACAGAGAAACAGAAGGAGCATTACAAGTCCCTCTACAGGAAAATATTTTTGCCATAACCAAAACGTCAGTGCTAATGGTGAAGTACATTTCCTTGAATACAATCTGCCCGAGACTTCAAGAAACACATTTCCAACAGAAAGTAAAGCAGTGTGGATGATCCTGGCTTCAAGAGCCCCATGTACATAAAGAGCTGCTGAACATTTTCACAACCTGGGACAGGTAAATCACTTTTTGCACCAGCTTGGCTTGAGAGTCCAAAATCCTGGCTCAGCCATGAGTGTGTGCATCCTGGGTGTGGGGCACAGTTTCTTGGCCAGCTGCAGGAAGGTAAGTCAGTCAGCCAGCCAGATCCATAAAGCAGCAACTCACACTGCTATTAGAGGCCTGCCTCCCTGTCTGGAAATTAAATGCAAACATATGCATAGGTCTAAGTGTTGGTTAAGAGAAAATCACTACCCTGACAACGCTGAACAGGAACAGGAAGGAAGGACCAGTATCTGTGCCTTCCCCATTTAATTTTCTGTACTGTCAGAGGTACCTTCATATCTAATTCTGCACAACTTAAAGGACAAAGAATTATGAGGTGAGGAAGAAAAGAAAATCCACTCATTTGTTAGTACTGTAACAAGCTAAGAAATATCTGTCAGAAAATTTACATGTGCTCCAACTCCAATTTGCTAGGTGGTTCAATCCTTCCAAAAGAGAACCACAACATTGCACCAACATCCTATACTTCATTCTTCATTGATACACAAGGTGTTTGCAGGAAGTTTTGATCATTTCTAATAGCACAGAGGAGAAAATCTGCCTTTCCTCCCTGTGGGAATCAGATACAGCTTTCACACAGAAGTCAGACCCTTTGATCAATAGCAATATGCAGCATGTTTTAAAAAGTGTGTTAGTATGCAATCCTGAGTTAATGATTAGATTTTTTTCACTGGGGAAAAAGTAGAGAGGAAGAGAATTTAATATTAGCTATTTTTCATTGTAATAAAAATTATAACAATGAGAAACAATCAAAAAATGTAAGATAAATGTGAGACTGTCATTGAATTAATGACTGAGTGAATTATCATGACAGCAATGGATATGTCAGGCAGGCGCTTAACACCTGATCATTCTGAAGCTTCATGTCAATAAAGTTCAACAGCAACTGCAGGCACTGAAAGCAGAGACTCCTCACATCTGTGTGAGCATGTCTGCACTCCATGCATAAACCAAAACCCCAGGGAGGTGGGGAGGCTGCTGCTCTCTCCTGCCAGATGCTGAGCAAACAGCCCCAGGGTCTAACCACAGCAGGCAGGAGGAAGCACAGTGACTGCCCAAAGAGCCCATGATTGATCAGGGTTAAGCAGAAAACCTCTTGCCCTTAGGCCAGTGCTCCTCCACTGGGCCATGCTGGCTACCATGCCTAGGGAAGAGATGTAGTAGGGGCTTGCCCTTTTGTTAGCTGTTATTTTCTTTCAAATTTTTCATGGATCCTTTTAAAAAAGGCATTTCTTGTCCATTCTAACAGGCATTATTTTCTTCTAAAGAAAATACTTTGATAATTTAATCAAGCCTTGAAACAAATACATATAATTCAGGGACTAAATAGTGCAATCCCCATTTACAGGTTGGTCCTCGATACATACTCCCCAGGCCCCTGCAAGCTACCAGAATATCCAGGCTGGGGCAACTTTCGACCCAAAACAGGTTTGTTGGACTCCACGTGAAGCTGCATACCAGTTTTCTGCCTCTCCCTGAGGCTTTGGCTTGAACCAAAATGGAATGACACCCATTAACAAAGAGACCTCCAAGACTCTGCCCTCCCTGCCTTGCTCCCTCCCCTTGAGGCAGGACACCAAGCTCCATCTGCTGGGATTAACCAGAGTCTTTGCAGGCAGCTGGGAGATGGCTTTCCAAGATAAGAGATGGCCCAGGGTGGGCTCATGGGTTAGGAATTTAGTTAAATATCTTTGGAAGGGATCTAGTAGGATTTGCTTCGTGGTTTATATTATGCAGTATCAGTCATCCTTAAGACCCCAGGCCCCTGTGTCAGTAAAGCTGGAAACACAACCAGGCAGCAAAGGATCCTGATACTGCCCCCCATGATCCTGTTCTCCTCATACAGAAATGCTTCCCTACTCTGACATCCAGAAATTCCAAATTTTTTGTCTCAGTTCACATAAGTGAGGGATAGTAAGTGAAATACTGAGCAGCAGGATACTTGGGACTGAAACTCCAGAGAGTCAGCTTCTCTTCCTGGGTAATGGTGCTGCTGCTGCCCTATGCTGAAACAATAGTCATGGCTAATATATGGCAGATTGTAAATCTCTGCTGGCCCCCGGGGGGAAAATAATCATAAGCCTGCTCAGTGTTTATTAAAAGATACAGGTAATTGTGGAAAAGAGCAACAAAAAGACAATTGAGTGGCTGGGCAGGTTGATTTATGAGGAAAGATTAAAGGAGCTGAACATGAATGGCTTAGCTAAACAGTGACTAAAACAGGACATGAAAAGTAGCCACTGTCAACAGTATTTGAAGTGTCTGTCTGAAGGGGCATTAACTGTTTGGGTGTGGATATTTTGAATAAATGGAGGTCTTGAAAAGGAGGTGGGAAATGCAAGGGCCAGGTGAATGTTAAGGAAAGTTTCCTGAAGAACAAGACTTCCATGGCAATCTCCTCCCCACTCTAAGGTCATCTGTGCTGAGCAGACATGACCTAAGGAACTTCTGGGAGGTGTCTACTCTTAAATGCCCTCTGGCATCCCCATCCCTAAGCACCAGGGAAGAGACAACCAGAGAGCATGACAATAAAAGTCCATTCCAAAACTTCCATACAAACAGAAGATAAAACACCCATGCCTTGGGCCTCAGAGATCAAGCAGAAATGCAAGAAAATGTCCAGAGTGAGGGGAAAGAGTGATTCCCTGGAATTCTCCTTTAGTACTGAAGGATGATGTAGGGCTGGGTTTGTTCACAGGTGGTGAGAAGACACATAAATGTCAACTTTGCCATTCTTTGGCCTATCCTAAACAAGAACTTGAGCTGGAATAAGGGAAATTATTTTTAGTGACACTATAGAGACCTGGGTTGGTCATCATTCAGCTGTTACAAATCACATAATTCATATAAAGCACAGCACCCTCCTCCCTGCCCTAGTCCACACCGGTGGTTTGACCATGGAGAGCCACACCTCAGGTTCAAAACGGCAGTAAATTAGAAATTAACTTGACTACTATTCTACTGCTTTCTTTTCATTTCACATAATCAAAGTTAGGGCAGGAAATACTGCATGGTGAAAATTCCACCTGGAGAACAAAACATGTGTCTACTCATCTAGCAATGAATACCCATTGCACAGAATATACATTGATAAGAGAGTTGATAGCTCTTCAGTTCAGCTGCTGTGACACAAACCCCTGTGTAAATGTTGTCTCCACACCCAAAACAAGACTAACACTTTCTCCCAGAGTTTGGTTGCCCTGCCTGTGTAACATCACTCATAGCAGGAAATGCATTGCACAATAATCCTTGCTGGTGCCTGTAGGTGTGGTAACATTCATTAGTGCACTTCCCAGCAATTAAATTACGCATTTGATCACAGAATCATTTAGGTTGGAAAAGGCTCTAAGATCGAGTTCAACCCTTAATCTAGACTAGTTCACCAGTGAACCACATCCCTAAATTGTATCCATGCCCATGTAGATCTCATCAATGGGCTACACCCCTGAGTGCTTATTACATGAATTTTGTGAGCAACAAACCTCAGTTGTACCAAGACACCATCATAAAAATCACGTATATTTGCATCTTTGGTGACTTTTAAAAAATTGCTATGTTTTTCCTTCTCTCTGTCCTGGTCTTTTAATTCTCTTTTCATGGTCAGGAACAAATTTTCCAGATTTTCATTTTCCAAATCTCTGAGAATATCCTATTTGTTTCACATTAAAGTGGAGAGAGGGCAGTAGAAACCAGCAGGACAGTGGTAGGTGCACAGCAGAGAAATGTGCCTGTGCTGGTAGAAAGGCACCAGCTGTGAATCTCTCTGTAAAGAGAGCAAGGAAATGTCATTGTCTTGATACGCTTTTAAAAAGGGAAGGCAAATATATATTAATGCAAATGTATCTTAATTGGTCATGGTGTCAAAGGCTCCCTTTAAATTTACTCTAATGCATGTTTCACTGAGCTGTCAGCAATCTCCAGCAGCCTCCGGGCACTAATGAGTGAGCATCAAGGTGTTAGTGCTTCTGGTATTAACCTCAATTAGGAGGAGTTAGGGTGATCAGTGAATCAGGGGTCAGCCACTGATGGCTGAGACATTCCTCTGGCAGCAGACTGCAGTCTCCTGCTTGAAAAGAGCTGGCAGACTGGCTGCCAACCTCCTCACCAGAAAAGAAGTTTCATACCTGCCAACATTACTGTTAATTACTGTATTTGAAATCTGCACAGGTCGCAATAGACACGGAGGCACAACAGTAACCTTATTTATGAGGCTATTCAATGAGGTTCCCAGGTAAAAAAAATAACCTGTGGTATTAAAATGATATATATCTACCACTTACTCATAGTCAGAATTTTCAAAGCATCATTAAAGGCATCGACATGACAAAGAATAGAAAGTCTGTACAGCTGGGTTAAGCTTACAGGAAAAAAAAATCACCACAGAGATAAACCATGTAATTTTCATTCTGCTCTACTTCTCTCTCTCCAGAGCTCCTGAAAGATCTCCTTTAGACTTATGATATTCAGATGTCATCTTGCACAATCATTCTCAGGTACATCTGCTTTTCTGGGGTGAAATCATGAGTGATTTTGAGACTGTACCCCTCCTATTCAAGCATGGAGGTCTCAGGACAGCCAGGCAGAACTCTCAGGATCCACCCCAGGCCTGAAATCCACTCTGGATGGCAGATTGCTGCTCAAAGACCTGGGCATATTTATGCCAGAGGAAATAATTTCGTGAGGAAATCTAGTAACCTAGGAGTTGTGTCAGCCACCATAAAATCTTGGTTACGTTGCAGCTTAGCATTACAGTTACTACAGTAGAAACTACAGGTCCACTATAAAGCATTTCTTAAATTTCTAAATTTATAAAATATATAAATAATACCAGAATGAAAAACAAAAGTCCGACCTGCCCCCTTCCTATCACTACTACACTACAACAGACTGACCACTCTTCCCTGCAGTCTTCCCCTGTGATTTTTGGGCCACAGTCCTTACCAAATTTAACAAAACAAAACAAAACATAACATACCAAACAGAGATAAAAGGATTAAAGCTCTCAGGTGCACACACCTTATGAACAGTGGAGATCAGAGGTTGCAGAGTACTTTAGCTAACTCTTTATGGGACTTTTTCCATAGCAGAAGCTCTCCCAGAGATGAAGGACCACAGCAGCAGGCTTTCAAACCTTGCCTAATTGTAAGGTAGCACTTGTCTTACAGCTCATTCTGCTCAGGATCATCATAAAAAGTGTCCTTTGAACTCCCTCTCTGCTTCCTCCAGCCCCATCTTCTTTGCTCCCCATCCCCAAGGCAATGATTTTTATCTCCAAGCTTCCATTTCTTCTCCGAAGGAATCAAAGGGGTTTCAAGCCTTTCCCTTGAGGTGACAGCATTACCTGTTCCTCCTCCACCTGAGATGCAGAGCTCTGCTGCCTCAGAATATTTCTTTACCTAATCTCTATCAGACCCAGGCTCATTCTACCCTGCTAATGAAGAGTTGCTGTGTCTGGGCCAGCCAGGGCAGGCATGTTTGGACTCCCCTGGTTAGATTCATATCAAGCTACAGTGAGCTGTGCAGCAACCAAAGACAAACAGCACAGCACAATGACAGTTTTCAATTACCTGATTTACCAATCTTCATCTTAAAGCTTATCAGGCTGTTTGTGTCATGTTTCACATCCCAGTGCAACCACTAATGTTAAGCATAAACAGCTCTTCGTCCCTGTAGCACCTTTGGTGCAGAATGGCAGAGCTGTTATGAGCAGGTACCTCCAAGACCATCAGTAAAGCATGTGCCCCACTCCTTTAGCACTGGCCAGCAAGAGATGGCATCCTTCCTTTACCCTCAGATAATCCATGAACTCCAAGACCCGTGCCATAAATCCAAATTATGAGTCTCACTGACTAAGAGGTTTCCTCTTTGCTTCTCTCTGAGATGTAGGAAACTGCATCTGCAAAAATTGTTAAATCATCATCAAAGGTGATAAAATCACAGGCTCAGAAGTCTGAAAATGTCAGCCTTGAGCTATCTGGTCACCTCACCATGGTGCAGATTTTAGTTACACTGCCACAGCTTTTTTAACAGGTTCTGTTGAAGTACGATTAATTCGAAATGTGAGGTCTACGTTTCTGAAAGGAAAACAAACTCATTGCTTTTCCTTCACCTGGATGGAAACATGCAGAAGTCTGGAAGGAGGTTCAATGAGTCCATTTCCTTGCAGAAACTGGTAACAGATGTTACATCACCAGTGAAAATCTACTCTGCCCTGTCTCCCATACCACCAGATGCAGTCCTTGACAGTTTAGAACAAATCTGACCTTGAGAACAGAAGTCTAAAATAACAACCAGCCAGTCAAAGAAGTCAGCAAATATACTGATCCCATCCAAACTCCTGGAAATATTTAGGGAATTAATAAAGAAGAAATGCAGAAAATGGACCTCAGTCCCATGCAAAATCAGGTAATAGGAAAACCCCTCTCCAAACCCATGTGTAGAGATTAATATAACCTTGAGCTGAGGTGCAAGACACCAAGCTGCTATTTGAGAACTTTTTCAGCATTAACACTCATGGCTAGAGGTAATTTCTCAAGAACTTAAATAAACATTGTGCTTCTCTCTTACTTCGTTAAATCTTTAAGATTTGGAGATCTATCTAACAATGGGAGTGGTAACAAATAAATACAAGGAGAAAATATCATCAAGTAGAAATGGTATATCATCAAATAGAAATTATAATTTTGACCAAAATAAACATTTGCATGAGAACACGGTGATTGAAAGCATCTAAGCAGATCATAGAACCATGCAATCACAAAATGGTTTGGGTAGGAAGGGGCCTTAAAGTTCCTCCAGTTCCAAGCCTGGGCAAGGGAGACCTCCCACTCTCCCAGGTTGCTCAAAGCCCCATCCAACCTGGCCTTGAACACTTCCAGGGATGGGTAGATGTAGATGTAGATGTCTGCATTGTAGAGGCTCTACATGTAGATAACAACTTGCCAACTAAACACCAGGAGCTCCATTTACAGTCAATACAGGAGAACTGTCACTTCAAATATGCAGTTCATCTCTTTCAGGCACTTACTTTAGGATGAGATGATTTGTGCCTCAAAAGCAGCTGCTTCTCCACATTACCTATAAAAATAGTTTTTCTCAGATGGGAAGGTATACACTATAAATCTCTATGGCTTATATGTCTACACTTGGTCAGATGAATCCCACTTCATGAATTTTTCAATATTTGTAGTCATTACATGAGGACTGGATAGCTTTTTTAAAATACTCTGTAGCTTGAAGAGAAGCATAGGCTTGATAGAAAAATTACTTGACAAACCTCTGTTAACTTAGAAAAATAAGACAAAGGATTTGAATAGATGTCCTAAACTATGACTGAACTCAGTGTCTTGACAATGAAAGTAGCCACATGGAATCATATCATATCATATCATATCATATCATGTCATATCATATCATATCATATCATATTTCTGTTCTTTATTTATTTGGTAGGTCAAACCTATGTGGCCATGGATTTCAAATCTACATGCTTGTGAGTTCTGTTTCACAGCATTATACAAGAAGCCCAGTTAAACAAACATTATCAGACATTATACATTCAGTGGAACATCCCTAGAGCTAGATTTCCTAAAATGTTTATTTGTTTGTAAACAGAAATTTTATGTCAACTTTAGAAGAAAGAAAGTCTGCATTGCACATTCTATGTCTGTGTGTCCCTAGCAAAACCCTGCCTGCATTGTCCTATTTCAAAGGCATGCAAAAGGCTTTTGTTTCTTCTTAGAAGTCTGGAGTTGGTCCTTCTCTATTTTATGCAAGTCTTGGAATTTTTATAGCAACAGAAAGCACTTTTGCTTTGATAAAAATACATTTTCTACATTCATGAATTCATAAATGTTAAGAGCAAAAGGAACCATTACATTCATCCAGCCTGAGGCATTGATAGATTTACTGCACAGGAGCTAATGCACCAGAGCACAGTCCCTTTGAGATGACAGGAGAGAATTTGTGTAGCTTTTTTGCCTCCCTCCTCATCATCATCATGAGGGCAACCACCTCAGAGCTGCCTTGTTTAAAAAGACCCTGCCTCTAGTCCAGCTTGAAAGAACATTTATTTAAACACAGCATTTTAGAGAAAGCCAGGCTGCTTTCCCAAGCACTCAGAGAAAGCAAAGGTCAGCACACCCCCATCACTCAGAGCACCTTGACCACCTTTCCTTGACCCCATTTGGTCTCTCAGCAGCACCAGACACCCCAAAGCAGCAGTAGCTGCTGCCCCTGTGCTCAGGCTTTGTTCTTTACCTGCACAGCTCTTATTTGGGATGTGAAGCACTTGGCCCCTGGGACTCAGCTTATTGCCTCATAAAGCAGGATGGCAGGATTATTAATGTGGCAGAACCTGCAGGGTTTTCCAAGCAATTTATGAGTTACCATGGCAGTTCATTAGCTCTCAGCCCAATGACCCCTTCCTGGAGAGCATGAATCAAGCAGGAGGCACGCACACATCTAAATGTACGACAGATATTCACATCAAAAACACATCCAAGGCCATTTTTCCTCCATTTTGCTCAGCACATGTCTAACCACGGCACTAAAAAGTCACCAGTAATCAGGACTGATAACCAGCCCACTGAAACACATCCAGACACAAAGAAATTCATAATCCCCCTCTGTTTTTCTTTTATTATCAGCATCCATTTCTGATGGATGCCTGCATTTAAAGAGCTTAGGTCCTTAGCAGAGGGACTGCATGGACTGCACAGGGAGGCAGGTCTGGCAGTGGGGACAGTGGGCACTGAATGGCTCCCTTGACTTTCAGTGCTCAGAATAAGGTTTCACTTTACACACAGACAAGCCCCTGATCCCCACTCAAGGAAAGATGCGAGAAAATATTTAACTTTCATGGTAATTATCCATAGGTCTTAAAATAAAGCACACACTTCAATGCTTCCTTGAGTCCAAGTGGCACTATGTGAGTGAAAAAAATCCACAGGTTTTAATGCAGTGCTCAGTTAGGACTTCAGTACAGGCCAAAAAAACTAATCTAGCAAACTAGAGAGGAAAGAGATATAGGGAATTAAAGAGAGCCTTTGATGTTAATAACTGGATAATTAAGAAAATAAAAATATTGTGAGCGCATTAAGTTTTATCTGTAAAAAACCACTATCAAGCCACTCACTGATATTACAAAAAATACAATGTCTTATACTAAAAAAAGACAAAGAAAGATGTTTGGTGAAAGAGGAAACAAAGAGAGAAAGACTTCTACTAAGATTTTATTCCATTATTTTCCTCAGTTGCCTTAATGCTTTTTTATTTTATTTTATTTTCTAAGACTTTCAAGGTATTTTGAAGAAAAGACAGAGTTAAAATTTGTACATTATTACAGCTCTATTACAGCTGCCACACTCAGATTTCCACTTCATTGTGCCTTATGTGCTTCCCAGAATGAACTTGCCTTTTCCTTTTGAAAAAATAATTAATGTATTTATTAGTGCAGTAATGGGACCCACATACATGGAAACATATACATGAAAAATCTCACCTTCCACACCATTCCATTAGCTAAATCTGGCTTTGGGCCAAATGTTTGTATTTCAGCTCCTGCCAAGGTTCAGGTTTGGAATGTTTTTACGTTGGAGGATTTTTCATCTGTTTCCCTGGCTGGGCTAATGCACACAAGAGATCTCTGCCACACCAGGCTGCTGGTATTTGTTTGCCTCAATCATCTCGTACATACACACCAAGTGGTGGCATCTCCCTGTCAGACAAGTGATGCCAACAGGCCTTGAACCTATGGTACAAAGGGATATAATTTGATATGGAGAAATGCTGACTGGAGACATTCCCACTGGCTGGAGTAATTACAACCAATATTTTAAAAATATACAGCTGGGCAAAAAGTTAGATGGCACCTTTATGTAAGAATAGATTCATCAGCAAAATTGTGTATGGCTGGCAGGAATTCTCATGTCCAATAAAACGTGGAAGCTAGAGGAATGAACCTTCAAGAAATATGGATGTGGCTTAAAGAAAGGAAAGCTCTTGCCTCATCCATTCACCTCTTGGAGATCTGGAATAGGGCCCAGGTCCTGCTGTCAGGCTAGACAAGAGCAGTGTGGACATGACCTGAGAGACCTTGCAGAGGTTCTCCTGCCAGGACTGGGAGATAAGGCACCTCACCAGCTCTTCACTATACCATAAACATTACCAATCTGTCAGAGGGTCCATCTCAGCTGTGATTTCTGCTAACAGCTCATGAGATTTCAGTTAATATTACCTTTTGTCACCTCATAAATTACTCGGCAGACTTTTTTGATGAGTTGCTATCAGAAGACATATTGGTCTGTTTCCAGTCCTTCCCATGCTTTAGGACAAGAAGCAGAGCTCAGCTGCTTTGTCCCCTCAGTTACTGAGGTTCCTCACAAAGGAAATGTCTGCATGAAGGCTGTCCAACCCACTGCACTGATCTCAGAGGGTGATGGGGTCACTTACTTGAAGCAGTAGCAAAAAGGGTTGAAGTGACACTCGGAGAACCCCGCTTTGTACACCCATCACATTTCCCAAGTTATGCCAGAGTCACTGCATCTTTCACCGATCTCCAGAAAACAGCAGCAAGAGAAAATGTGTTTCCAAGTGCAAGAGGTGAGAAATACACATATGTATTGAGATACAGGCAGTAGGGAAGTGCAGTCATGCCCATTTGTCCCAGCCTGTCCCCTTTCATTCCTGAAGTTTTGGTGAAAGTAGGGGAGCTCTATACCAGGAGCCAGCTTTAGGGAAACCTGAAACAAAGAGACAGCCAGCAGGAGGTTTTATACATTGATATCACTCTCTAGGCCATAAGAATACCAAATTGTTTGGTTTTATCATTTCTTCTAAAATAATTCCAGGGCCTTGTTCTGTCTGGCACAAGCACATGGAACTGGAATTTCATTTCTTGTTTATTTCATTTTCACATGTTGAAGGACTTTGCTATTTGAGGCAAGAAATATGTGTCTGTTGATCACAAAATCCAGTTCAGAGACATGTCTGAGATCATAGTTTTGAAAAGGAGCCATGGCCACCTTCAAAGGATGAGGCAGATTTCACCCACAGAAAAGCAAAACATGCCATTTTGTGCTCTCAAGCGTGACTCATTTCCTGGTGCAGTTAGGCTTGGACTAGAGAGTTAAGGTCAGATTAAGAGATCATTAGTGCCTTTTGTAGTGGACTTTGAGACCAGGACCACAATTCTAGAATAAGTCTGTGGAGGCCTTTGAAGGAGAAATCCTCTTGGAAACACATCATGGGGCTCTGTTTGTTTTCCCTGGATTTTTGAGGGCTGGAGCTCCTGTTTTTCCTTCTACATTGCCTTAGTTTCTGTCAAATCTCCATGAGGATAAGCTTCTCCCCACTCTTTTTATGAGAAAAGTGATATAAAAACATCACCTTCCTGACTAGAAATTTCACAGGGCTTTGCAAGGATAGCCTTGCTACTTCTTGCTGCATCACTTCAAACAAAACCCAACCTTCCAGCCACTTCTGCCAAATGAAACAACAGCCAGATGAGCTGAGCCTGATGCTCCTGCATCCATGTCTCTGCTTCTCAGGGTGCTGCACATCCACCATGCTGTAGCCCCTGCACAAAATGTTTCAGTGACTCCATCTCAACTGCTTTCTGTCACACTCAGCATGCTGCAGTTACACCCAGAGGGTGACCCACAGACCCATTGTGGTCTGAGGGCACAGGGAGCTTCTCCTTCACTCCATGTCCCTCTGTCTGCTCAGCACATTCAGTACAGCACCAACCTTTGCACTTCCACGTGGATGCAGAAATGAGCACAGAGAGAGAAACTGAGCTGAGCCTAGGGACAGCTATGTAAGCAAAACCCTGAAGGAAATATTTTCAAATATGTCAGCTACAAATGACCAAAATGTCATCACAGTAAGAAGACAGATGTTGTTTTTGTACTACAGGGCTCAGACAGGAATAATTTTTCCTCTATTACAAAATAAGATGACTAGTTAGGTAAGAGCACAGTGTCTGCTCAATGTTATGACTTAAGCTCCCCACTGAGAGCACCAACTGTTTATTTTTTTTAAATAACAGTATTTTGTTAGAAAAATTGTTGCAATGTTTACCTGAAGATTTTGGGAGTGATTTTCTCCTAACACAGTGTATGAGTATGGTTTGGTAATCACCTGATTCTATGGAACAAAATGAAATAAATACAGAATAAAGTAATAAGGATCCTACTGATAACCACAGCTTTGCCACAGGATGCCAACATTCAGTGTGTAAATATCCACTGAGCAGATGAATGGGTTAATAAATAATAAATACCATTTCCAGGGTTTTTTGCTTTTTCTGCAGAGCCAAAGAGTACAAAAAGTGACAGAATTAAACTACTCTGGTGGTCCAAAGCTTTCCCTTATTGACCAAATAAGAATCACCATGACCCAACGGGAAGTTCAAAATCTTTTTTGCATCTTATTCTCCACACACACTGTTCAACAAACATAGACCCCACTGAGAGTTAGAGAATTTTGTAACTTACCACAGGTGTAGATGACATTAAGATGCTTTTGGATGCCTGGGTAACAAGGATCTCCAAATTCATAGGTACTGGCATATATGCTGCAGCTTCTTTTCCCATGACAGCGCTTGATCATGAGCTGGAGAGCAGTAGCTGACTGACACTCTAAAAGGTAAAAACAATACCTATCTGTGAATATTTGTCCATTCACAACAGAAATTGCCTAAAAATAATTTACCATTTACAGACTGTGAGAGCACATACAAGATTTCCATATTTAAAAATCTTTGTCTTTACGTGAGGTGTATCTGACTCTAACACGTCTCTAATAAATTGAAAGAACACTGAAGAGTCAGAAACTCCCATACATCCATACAAAGAAGGCTGAGAATAAAAGATGTTTCATCTTTGTAACAACCACAAAAGGTGTCTCAAATTCCCCTCTCTGGCCCCCATGAAAACAAAGGTGATCAGTGTCTCCGTCTGCTCTTTAATGTTGTATTTATAAATTGAATGAAAAGTTCTGTGAGGTGCAATAATTATAATACTATCATCTCCCATGTAAGTAGAAATAGTTTTAATCATATTCATTCCATATAAGTAGAAATATTTTTCATATTAGAAATTTAGAATATGGAAGTTCCAAAAGTAAATGTTTTCCCAATTATTTTTCTCTACCAAGTGGTTCTGCCTGTTTTCTTACTTAGGATGAAAACAAATTGCTCAGATAAAGTCTAGAGCTTTTAGGCGCAAGACTGACAGTTTGCTTTCACTGTCCAGCCAGGACCAAGCTCAGAGGGCAACTTGCAAGGAGACATTTCTTCACCATCAAATTGTTGCTAAAAGCAACAGGACAGCTACAGAGAATGGAATACAAACCCCTTTTGGTCACTAATTAGGAGGAAGGGAAAGGAAAAATGGACCTCAAAAGGTACTGAGTGCTAGAACCAGCAATAAAACCATGAGAGACACAGAAAGCCAAGCCTAGAGGGTAACATGTCTTTTTTCCCATTTTATTTCGCGTGCTGCAAATGACAAAAGAAGAAGGCTCCATGTGAACATTTTCATACTGAATGACCCAACTATGCACTAACAAACTACAGACTCTGCTCTCCACCTTAACAGATTGAATGGACTCCTCAGGTGCCAAAGCTGTAGATTCATCACACTAAAAATGCTTCTAGGAGTTTTATTTGTCATATACACCACACATTGACAGCTTTTTTAGCCATCACTAGCCATGCCCTGGGTACTGATGCCCCCTTGCTCCCATGCAGTTCTGAGCAGACCATGGTCTCCATCCAAACTGACTTTAGCAGCAGCATCTGTGTCAAGAAACCAAAGGGGGCTAAATTATGGACACACCTTTACCCCCTTTGTTTAAGAGATACCCACTACCTTAGATTGATTTTGTCAACTAGCATTACTCCAAACAGATAATACAGCCTGAGATATAACAGATAGTCAATTTGCAGAAGGCTCCCACTGTATCTTTGGGGCTTTGAGCACCTTGTCTAGTGGCTGGTGTTCCATGGTAGGGGGATTGGAACAAGATGATCTTTAAGGACCCTTCCAACTCAAACCATTCCAGAATTATATGATCTTCTGGACTGCCTAAGAGAGTTATCTGGGCCAAGACAACCTGCCATGGGCCATGTTACAGTTTCCCAGTACAGATCTATTTCCAGTTCCTGTGCCCCTGACTCTATTCAATTACCATACATATAACCCCAGATACCCAAATTATTTGGGCACAGACCAGGCCAACATATTCACAAGTACCATAGCAAAGTCCTCAATTCTCCAAGTGCCAGGCTGCTCCAGCTCAACCTGCACCAGCCAAAATGAGCAGAAGAGCAGAAGGAACTCTCTATACTTCCATTGCAGGTGAAAGTAGGGCATCAAGATTGCAAAAGCCTCTTTTACGTGGACTTTTTGCAAACCATAGGATGAAAAGTTATATCCAGGGGGAAACGTTGCCTGCTGGGACTGCAGCACATCAACCATCCCATCATTTAGCTGAAACCAAAATCTGGAGCCTATCCACTCTAACCTCCTGCCCAAAGAACAGCCAGCTTTGATGTTACATCAAGTTGCTCAGGAATTCACCCAAGCAAATTTTGAAAATCTCCACAGAGAAATATTTCCCAAACTCCTCAGACACTTGATCCTGGGCTAAGCCTCTCTCTAGGTGAAGAGTTTTTTCCTTGTATGTAATCAGGTTTCTATTGCTGCAACTCGTGTTCATTGCTTTTGGGTGCTCATCTTCTGTTTTCTTCTGTGCATTTCTAAAAAGGTCTTCTGTTGAGCCAGCTATTCCTTAGTAAAAAACAGAAATAGGATCCCAGCCAGAGCTTTCTCATCTGGAGACTGAACAACCCTGTGTCCCTCAGTATTCCCCCATGTGCTCCAGGCCTCTGACCAGCTTGCTGGAGCTTCACTGGACTTGCTCCAGTTTTCCAACATTCCTCTGTACCTGGAGAATCCCAAACTGGACTCTTCAGTGTTCTAGTTAAGCTGTAACAAGTGTCCTGCCCAGTTTGGTACCTCAGGTCACTATTGAAGATTTCAAGCAATCTCTGACTGCTTTTAAGTGGCTGCCAGCATGACTTCAATACAGCACAGTGGAGGTTTCTTGTGCTCCATTTTACGTCTCTTGCTGCACAGTCACAACTTGGGAAAGTCTTACTGTTTTCCCTGACCTCCAGACCTTAATGAACACCAGAATCTGGAGAATGCAAGAGTGGCAGAAAGTCATCTGAGGTATCCATGTTACAAGATCCAGCTAAACTCTACTGACAATACATTCTGCCACATGGTAAATCCAAATACTCTTCTCATTTTCCCCATGGTAAGACCTGAGCCATGTTCTTGGAAATAGTCATATTTTTCTAGCCCTGCATAAAAAGAAATGGAGTCTAGGCACAAATTCTGACCAAGTGTTCACTTCAAAGACTTCCTTTTGCTCACTACAGGGAATTTTCCCTGGTTTTGCTCCCACACAATTTCAAAGCAAAAGTGCTTTGTACATTCCCATAAAGGCCAGGGCAAGCAGCCTGCAGTGTTTAGAGGGAGGACTACACCAACACTGAAAATAACTTTGTCTCCCATCTTGGATTTCTTGGTCTGTCAACACGCTCATCCTCCACATAACATACAGGACTGGAAAATGTAAGAGCAGCAATCAAAACCTCCAAATGGGACCATCTTCCTTACACACTTCAAAGGGTTGCTGATAAGGAGTTTGTTTAGTTGGGTGCCAAAATGTCATATTCAAGCATCTTTACTCCCTCTCTAATGAGCACTGAAGATGCCAATAGTACATCTGAGAGGTGGCTGAGTGATAGATGAGACTACAGTACCTTCATAAATCAGTCACCACCATGTCTAGAAGGGACAACATGGTATTTTCTTTTACCCCTGTGTCTCAGGTTTTATAAAAACAATTATAGAAGCATTGCATTCAATCCTGTTGGATGTTATGGAGTGCACATAGGTAATTTAACTTCCAAATGTAAATAAGTCCTTGGGGAGCCCATTGAAGTGAGAGCTCTAATTATATTGATATCTCTTCAGAAGGTTATTCCAGGTCAGAAGTCTTCACCTCCAGGGGCCCATCCTCAGAGTGGCAAGAAAACAGAGGGGTTTTATCCATAAATCATTCAGTTATCCTGCCAAAGAGATGCAGGGAAGCCAAGCTCAGCAATGTGGTGCAGCCAAGCTGGGCTGTGGCCAAATTAATTTTTTCCAGGTCTTCAGAAGTGGGAGACTAGACATGGCACTTATTGTACCAGATGTCATGTTTATTCAGGGCAACACTACAGTAGGACTAAATGACCTTAGAGGTCTTTTCTAACCTTAATGATTTCATATTCTATGATCTCCTTTCCTCTTCTGCTTCTTTGCTTGCTAAATGCAAATTCCAAATGTTTTACAAGATACCACTCTGGCACCAGTAACAAACAAGTGACCCCATGTGTCACAGATGTGGGAAGGATGCTCACAAATGCCAACATCATATCACTGAGTCTGAGGTAAGCACTGCTAAGCAGAGCCAGGCCCCTGCTGAGAACCTCTTAAAGCCCACAAAGCTCAAATCCCATGATACAGCAATAAAAACTGCTTTAAGACCTCATAGCTGATAGAGAGCCCTCATGCAGAGGTTGGGTCAGAGTTACCCTTGGCTTTCATTAGTCTTGGATTGCTTCAGTACACTGCCAGAGAGCACATACAAATCCTGGCTATGGTGAAAATTTCACATGTGAAAGCGTTTAAAAGTATCATCTGTGCTTTTTAAAAATAGTATTTTCAGCTGAAGTTGGGGCTGTGGGGGAGTGGGATCAGCTCACTTTATTCTCTTTACCTCTGGCCCCACTTTCTAGAAGTTGCACATCCCTCCAACTTTGCTCCTGGTGCAAGGTGAATTTCGTTTCCCAGGATCAGTTCACAAAGGCAGACCACAGGCCAGCTGGATTTCATAACTCTTAGTCTGAGTCCTCAGTGGGAAATTCACCTTGCCAGTTGCATTTGGTATGATGTGATTCCGCGATCTACTCCTTCAGCCCAGCCTCTGTCAGGGTAAAAACCCAAAGCAGGGCGACAGAGCCACGATGGAGGACTTTACCAGCTGCAGCTTGCAGACTGTGTTGGCTTTCAAACTGGAATTGGTCTCGGTGATGTAATGTCCATATCATCAAGCTCACCACAATGAATGGATTTTAGTCAGTCTAAGGCTGCTTCCCAGCATGACTATTTCTTTATTACCTCTTCCTGGTGAAAAAACAAAAAAAAAAAAACCAAAAAAAAAAAAAAAAAAAAAAAAAAAAAAAAAAAAAAAAAAAAAAAAAAAAAAACAAAAACTGGAGCCAATGCCTATTAATCATAGCCTTAATTTTGGTTACTCAGCATTACTTGTTTTTCTCCCGTAAGGGTGACACATTCAAGTCTGAAATCCAAGCTATGCATTGCTCCTTTTGATTGCAAAACCTGTCTGGGTTTGAAAGAATGATTCCAAACTCTTTATTTTTTGCATTTTTGTAACTCTTAGATGCTCTGGTGGAGACTGGAGCCTCTTCTAAGGCAGCAGCCATCACAGATGGATCCACAAACAGATTTAAACCCCACGTTTTGAGAAGGGTGACGAATCCCACAGTGAGGTTGGGCATATGGCAGATGTTCAAGAACATCTGTTCATCTGTTTATCTGCTCGTGATCAGACTCACGTGGCACAGCCACGCTGAACCTGCAAAGATGGGTTCCTGCCCAGATGAGACTCCACCCACTCATAAGAGGATGAGTTAGACTCTCTAAGTCCGTGAATTTTCAAGAAAAATGGAGTACTCATTCTACTTTTTTCAGTCAAGAAAATATAAGACCTTGAGGTGTAAAAAGGACCAAATGTTTGGCCACAAGTAAAGACTTCAGAAAGGGGATCACTGCAAAAAATACTATTTCCAATAGTACATACAAAGTGTTTAGGAACTGAAACAGAACTGGTGGTTCCTGTCCAAGAGACAGATTCTGTGGGATGCTTTGGCTCAGAGTAAAGGCATCAGGAGCAGCCCCAAATCTCGAAATTAAACCATCAGCAGAACCCTAGCTTTCCGTGCTGTCTTTTGAGAAGCAGGTGAAAGGATCAACTTAAGATAAGTTTTCCCTTAAGGGAAGTAATTTATAAACAATTGACAGCTTGAGGAGGACACTTCTCCCAAGCAGAGGACAGGATTTTTCTCTAAAACAAGCAGCCTGATTTCCTGCTCAAGAACAAAAGAGGAAAAGTTACTTGCTGGGAGCTATGAATGCAAGAGGACAGAATGAAAGATGGAAGGAGTCAATTAACTAGGAGGAGGGAAATTTATCCTGCAAAGAAAGCTGACAGATGTCTGAATCAGTGCTGTGGTTATCCACTCGTCTGCCAAAAGAGAAAGCAAATTTCAATGGAATGGCAGAAAGGGCACAAGCAGGAAGTGACTCCAACCCTTCAGGTGAGGCAAATTCCTAAATTCCTTCATGTTTTACCTAGGAGGACTGCCTCAATCTGAAAAAGAACCTCTATCATGAGCAGGAGGGAAGGAAGCTCTCCAGGTTTGAGGCAGTTTCTCATATATTTTAAAGATGTTCCATTAGTTGTGGTTGATACAAACATCAGCTCCTTCATACAGGGGCAGCTGCTAGAGGTGCCTAAGCCTCAGCTTCAGCCAAAATTAGCCACCCAGCAGCCTTGAAGGATGTCTTCACAGAGTCAATGAGTCAGTCTGCACTCTGTGCAGCACATCAAACCCCAGGCATTTTCTATTTAGCCCGTGCCCATTAAGTTTGATGTTCTCTTTAAAAGCCAGTGCAGAAGACTGTTAATAAAGATGGATTTTGTCCACTTTGTCTCTCATTTAGCAACCTAGGGAGGTAATTTCTTTATCAGTGTAAAGTTGTCACACAGTTTCAGTTGGGGGCAACTGAAATACACTGGATTTCTCTCCCCTGCCATGGCACACAAGCCTCAACAGAGGATAAAAGAAGTGTGTTGGGACTAGATACACAAAACAAGAGGGAAAAAATCAAACTACAAATACTTAAGTATCCCTAAGACCAACCAGTGTGAAGTTCAGCCAATAGAAACCAAAGACTGCCCTTAAACAAAAAAAGGTACAGAAGCAGAAGTCTGTTTACATACACAGAAGAAGCTCAGGAGCAGGAACCCAAAACAATTACAAGGTGAAGTTCCCTGCTGGTAAATGTAAAATGATTAATGGTCAACATCACATTACTGAGAGTTGCAGAGAATTTCACGTTGATACAGCTGTATATAGAACATATGTCTTGCACAATGTCACTGAAAACAACTGGCTAGAAAGGAAATCTATATCCAAACATTAGCAGGCTGTGCAGAGAAGGCCAGCCTTATATTTAAAAAGTATGTTTTACAGAAAGAGAGAGAAAAATTAGCCACCACACAGTTCATAAAACTTTGGAAACTTCAGCAGTAGGCCAGAAAAGAGAAAATTATCTTAAAAGAAACCATCACATTTAGACACTGCAACTGAAGGATCAATTACAGATTTAATTACAGATCCTATAGTTACATTTAGAAACACTTGGTTTATTAATGTGAACTTAAATCATCTTCTCACCCTTGTATCTGGAACCAGAGCTCACATAAAATACATGAGCTCCAGTTTTGCAGGGACTGACTCAGAGTGTGCAAAACTGAGCAAATTAAAAACATTTCTCAGGTTTGGGTGCTGAAGTAAGAATCCAAGGACAGCTTCAAACATGGCTCCAAGAAGTCTCAGAGAGCAAAGAAGATTTGGTGTGGCAATGACAGTGACATTTTGTAATTTAATTTGCAGCAGAGTGGATCGTGGGCTGTAAGGCCTCCAAGGAAAGGTAAGAGCTTTGGCATCACTCTGTAAAAGATAGGGATAGTGCTTTCAATGTGTCTACTTCTCTGTGAAATCCTTGAGTTCATTTCTCCTTCCTGTTCATTACAACCCAAAAAAGTCTTTTTCTGGATGTGGGGATACTCAGTAAATGCCTAGACTAGGCTGAAGCAAAGTCTGGACTTCACAAGCTGCAGGACTGGCCCATTTTCTAGAGAGATTACCCAGCTACACAGCCTGCAAGTCACTTCTTGCCCTTGGTTCCTAAAACAGAGCATGGAGTGCCTGCAAACTCACAGGTTTCACCTTTCCTTTGTTTCTCAGGCTCTCATCGTGGCAATTTGGCAATATTCTTGAGTGACATCTGAATTAGTTTAAGGGGAACTTTATCAGTTTTGAACAAGTTGCACTGGTTTTCTTTCAAAATAACTCCATGGAAACAAGCTGAGATGCTACACATTTAAATCTCCTAAACTTTGCCCTTTTATTGTTAGGATTGTATTTTGGGGTTGCTTTTAACTAATAGTTGGGCAATAGGCATCTTTTATAAGATCAGCAACTAAAGAAGTTTATATTACTGATACAAATACTCACTTTATTTCTTCATACCAATAGCATCACAGAGCCTGCTAGTGCTATTTAAACTACTAGTTTCAGAATTTTTAATTACAATCACTGCATGGGGTCATACTCCACTGTAAATAGCATTTCAAAACCAACTTGGTTTAGAGAAAGATCTTGTCCAGACTCACATTTGAATGGGCTTTTAAATTTTTTTTTTTAAATAGCTATTGTGTGCATATAAAAACTATTTCATATAAATCATTTTTAGGGCTCTGTGGAATCTAACAATAGTTGGAGTTTTCTAGAAACAGCTGTAAAGTGATTTTAATTACCTCCTGGTGTTTTGAGTCAAAAAGTGAAACACATAAAGTATCTAAAATTGAAGAACAACTTTCTGAAAGCAGGCTTTGTCCCACTTTAACTCAGCATTCTAAATGGGAACTGCATTTCAATTTAAATTTAATAAGGTATGATATGTGAATTAAACTGCAACTGATATGTATTTAGCCTTCAGATTTGGATATTTATGGGTTTTATTGCATACAAACAGATTGGCCTCTAAAAACATGTTCTTAATCATGAGCTATACACATAATAAAGTAGTTTCTGCCCTGAATGTGAATGAAGCATACAGAGTCACACCTGCAGGAAGGGTGCTTTGGAAGCCTGTGCTCTGTAGAGAGGAATGACGGGTCTGACCCTTCCAGCTGCTCATCCCACAGACCCAGCACTGCAGCTGCTTTGAAGGCCAGACAGGGAACCCAGGATGGGGCACCAGAGTCTTTCAGCCTCTTGGATCTGCAGAAGGGCAGCTGTGCTACATGGCACTGTCTGAGCAGCACAGATGTCTGTCCCAACCCTTCCTGCAGTCCCAGCCACCCTCTGCTTCCCCCATCAGTGCCAGGAGTTACCACTCCTCATTGCTACATCTCCACATTTTAGGGGCCTTTTATTTTCAAGCATTTGACTTAAGACTAAGATTAGAGCACAACCTTGTCCTGATGAAACAGGACAGAAAATGGTCACAGATGGTGAAGCAGAGGAGAGCCAGAAATGCACAGCTGGAGGGGCAGCAGTTTCTTAAAGCCACCTCTTGTGCTGGCAGGAAGATGTACCCTGGAATAAAATGGATTTTTTACTGCATGTATTTCAAATTCATTCACAAGCTAGATCTAGTCACAGATAAAAAAACTAGAAGAGTCCATTATTTATATGATGTAATAAATATTTATATGAGGACTCTGCTTTAAATCTTATATACATCTGCATTAAGAGGGAGAAATCAAAACAAATTGGGTTGGATCACCTTCTGTCACTGCTTTAGAATGAAAAATGCCAGGGAATGAGCACCCAAAGCACAGACTTATTTGCTGAACTCCATCCTCTGCTCTTCCATTATCCGATCCCACGAGTCAGAGAGTGCCACTGACCATCTGAGTTTCCTCAGGGCTTTGTAAACACATTAATTTTTCCCCTTTACAGAGGCACAGGAGACAACTTGTATGTTAAGTGACAAGGATGTTTCAGTCTCAGCAGAGTACTCAGCTTAATCCACACCCCAGGACCCAGAGCAAGGCTGGGGAGCCAGAGCTCCCACGATCTTGAACCAACTCCAAAACCAAGCACAGATTCCTTCTACCCAGGATGAGCAATTAAATTGCTTTGGCTTTTTGTATATGTGATGGAGAAAGACAGGGTCCTTGAGAAGGAGTCCTGGATCCTATGTTCAGCTGAACACATCCATCTCACTCTCTGTGGCTTGTGAGGGGAGCTACTGTAAAAATTAATAATGTGAACAAGTCAGGTGTCCTGAATAGGACCAAAGATATTGCTTCACTAAGCAATAAAAAGGGTAATCATTTTACATTCACAATCTTCCTCCTCAGTCTCCTAATTAGATCACTACCTTGCACTCAGATACATGTAGAAAAAGGCCATTTTTAAATTACTTCTCTTGGAATAAACAAGCCACTTGGAGATGCAGGCAGAGGCAGCTGTAAACAGCAGGAAAAGGGGGCAAAGGGCTCACTTGGCTGAGGGATATTAATGGTTCATTGCTTGTAAATAGCCCTTTCCCCAGAGACCTCCCCATGCTCTGTGTATGCTCTCTGCACATGCTGGCAGCAAAGTGGAGGCTTTATTAAGAGAGTCACAAATAAGGTCAAATTCTTTCAAGAGCTTTTCAGAGTTCCCAAGGCATTTGGGGAGGGCTCCAGCTGTTTGCAGGGGTTTCCCATTACGGTCAGAGACATAAGGTTCAGCATGTTTCCAGTTGAAAGAGGGTCCTGAGAGATTTTCACTTTAACATGACAGCAATAGGATGGAGTTGTCCACCATAACTTTCTCTTCACAGATGCTAAGCACATTCATATAGATATTATAAAAAGAGAAAGCATGTGTCTAGCATGGCATGGCATGTGAAGGGTGACTTGGGGATCTTCATCACCAAAACTAGCACAGCAATAGCTGGGTTAAAAGGACTGCAACACCAGGATACCTCAGAAACCAGCTGAGAACCTAATGTAGAATTCAGGAAATTCACTGTTAGTGGACTTCATCTCCTCAACACTTCTACAGGACTACAAGGTCTTGTTTTTCAAGGCAGAACCAACACAAATTGAATTGGTTTACTTTACATATGCAATACTCTATTAGGCCACCTCTTCTGCCCATCTTAGAAAGCTTCACCTGTAGAAGCTGTATATTTTTTAATTCAATCCAAATGTCCATTTGGTTCAAAAAAAAGAAAACATGGAACCAAATTTTTCATCAGGAGAGGAAGAAAAGATAATCTTCACTGTTTTTGGGGCAAGTATGACTTCACTCATCAAGTAGCTCAGGCTGTGTGGATATAAATAGTCACTGCGAACTAGTGCAGAGCCTACTTCCCAGAAAAATGCCCTTTGCCAAGGCTCAGACTTTGCACAAATCATGAGTCTCATGAAATTAAAACAGAATAAATCTCCCATGTACAGAACATAGCTGGGTTCTGCCTTACAGGAACTGGATGTTGCTGCAAAGTCTGACTCATACAGTCATGTTTGTAAGATCAGCTCCTTGTGAATGTCTGGGATCAAAGGCTGGGAGCAGCCCTCCCCACATTGCAGGGCTGTGGAAACGTGCAGGGAAATGTTCTCCAGCTTGCAGAGGCTTTGATTTATAAATTGTGATGTTTCCACCTGCTCCTGAAGGAGCAGAGCTGCCTGCTGGGCTAGGCAGGCCCGTGAGAGGAGCAGTTTCTGAACAGGCTGGGGGACCCTGGGTGCTGCTCCCATCATCACTGCAGCTGGGAGCACAACCTGCTCCTGTCACTGCTGTAATGGAAATGGAGGGGAGGTTTGCAGGATGCCACAGGAAGCACAGGGTGAATGTGCTTTTTGATGATGTGGGTTGGAGGAGGATCCTACACCAGTCTCTCCTGTGGGGCCAAGAGAAGTGCAAACTACAGACACACCTTCCCATTCCTGCAGCACTGGAGCTCTGCCCCACTGGGACAGCTCACACAGGCAGATGAAGGGAAGGCTGTGAAAAGCAGAGAATGCCTCCTTCCAGGGGATCAGTGAGCTGTAGCTGAAAAAACCTGAACAATCACTCCCAAACATGAATGGGATTTAAGGGCTGGAGATGGTGAACTGGCCATGACCAACTGCTCACCCCAATTTTCTTCTAGTCAAGCTCACTCCCATCCCCACAATTCATTCAGGATTTCATCATGCAATAGTCTATCCTTCACCCTACACACACAGTGCCTAAATGGCTGGGAAAGCCTGGGGAAGTCACTGCTCCATGGTGAGTTCCTCAAATCTCCCCAGGCTGCAGGGCATGCAGCCAGCAGACCCTCCAGACACCCTTCCCACCCTCCCTTTCTTACACAGGCAGGACACACCAACTCCCACAGCAACCCAGGAGAACCAAACTGACCTAAGATACTTGAGATCCCAGCAATTCCAAATATGTGGATATTTGCTCCCATCCAACAACTCTGACATTTTTAGCATCTGTTCACAGCTTAAAACCTTGAGCTAGATTGTAGTGTAAAGTTTCCTCAGCATTCCCACCCCCAAGCTGGGATTACACTGTCCTGTACTGAGCCTGCTCATGTAAGTAGTTTCATTTAGGAGCTGACACTTGAGGCAGATCCTGCCTCGTCCCAGCAGCAGACTGTGTGCTGCACTCTAGGATCTGACACCTCATTTCCTTGGGCAAACATCCCAATTTGTAGTGCTCACAAGGCCAGTTTGAGAGCAGCAGGTCATACCGGTGCTGGAGATCCTATGGCATGTGCAGCCCTGCTGTCAGACCCCGCTGCTTGTTCTCCCTGTTTGTGCCTCCTGTCCCATTTTCTGGTCCCACATACCCTGCTGTCAGCCAGTACAAGTTTCATGACTTTGCAGCTGGGCAAAGAAGAGTAAAATTTTACCCTTTGTGGCTTCACATAGAGTTTTGCTTCATGCTGGCATTGAAGAGCAGGTCCCTGTGCTGGTGTCTTGTAACTGCAAGTGTCTGTTCCTGCTCTCTCAGCAAGGGCAACGGAGTGGGGTGCTCAGGTCTGCTCCAGAAACCCATCCTGTTTCACTGACTTGGCAAGTTCTCACCCACCACCCCAACCACCACAGTGCACAGACTCAGCCCATCCCAAACACCCAAAAGGTCCAGGCTAACCTGCCTCACACATCTTTTTGGCTTTGCTACCTGGCAACTGGGGAACTGCAGGAGCACATCCAGGAACACTGGTCACCTCAGGAGACCCTGCACAGCTCAGCTGTGCTGCAAGTGCTCAGATTTGCACAGATACACAAGTAAGACTCTGACCACACAGCACAAATAACCTGACTGGCCTCATTCCACCTGTGGGTTTCTACTGACACCCAGCATCTGAATATCACATTTCCAAGTGCTCACTTGACATGCTTCCATTTAACTCCTTAAGGGCACTGGATCAGCAGCTGTGGAGACAAAGATCCTTGGATATAGCTGAACAGATCCCAGCACAGGCAAAAGAACCAGATCAAGGATCCCTGTGCAGTCTCCTCTGAAGCCTTTCCTTCTCTGGGAGCAACTCCTTTGGGAAAATTCCCTCTCAGCTCTGCAGAGAAGAATTATGATGAATGCTGAGCACAGGATTTTGTACTGTGACTGTTGCTTTCTCTGCCACAGCCTAAAATGTTCAAAGTCATTTCACATCAGCTCAAGAACAGACAGTTCCAGTGAATGTTTTTCAATTATTTATCTTTAACTCATGACTGTAAGAGATCCTGATAGTCTGAGAGTAAAGAAAATACTTGAAGGTACTGTAAGCCAACCGTAACATTATGAAACTTAACAACTCGCTGTTTTAATTTGCTCCCTTGCTTTAACTTCAGTAAAAGTTTAAATGCAATGTCAAGGCTTCAGTGGCTGCAGATGTACATGCATTCCCAGATAATCTGCTCCTCCATATTACAGGCAGAGGCTCAGTGGATGAACCACCACAAAGACAGAAAACTGAACAAGAAATTCAAGCACCTTCAATAATATAATCAGATGAATCTGTGAAAAGCCTCTGGAGCTAGAACATGAAGCTGCACCTCAATTTGGTGCACATGCTGAAGCTCATTGCTGGTTGACAAGGTACCACACATCAGAAGCACCCCCATGGCAGGTTGCATGTCCCAGTTCTGCTTTTCTGACCAGGATCTGTGCCAGCTCTGCTGTGATAACAGTAAATGAAATCACCCTGCCCACATCAGCCATTCCCCTGCTTACCAATCATGGGCATCCCTAGGTTTTGGTATGGGCACTCCAGGCTGCCTCCTTGTGTCCTCCCAAAGACAGCAGAGTAAATGGCTATCACCATGCTCTTCTTACAGCTCAGCCTCAGCTTGTCATCTTCACAGGCTACTTTACTCTTGTATTCATCTGGAAGCAAACAAACACTAAATTACTCAGCTGATCCAGGGGTGGGCTCCCAGCAGGACAGGACACTCTCACTTCATGGGGTGAGCTCAGCAGAGGCAGCAGCAATTCTGGGACCAGGGGTGCACCTCAGCTCCCAGGACAACCCCAGCCTTAGAACAGCCCCAGCCTTAGCACAACTCCAGCCTTAGCACAATCCCACTCTTAGCACTGCATTTACACAGGAGCACTGATCTCTCCCATTGCCCATTCCCTCTGTGGCATTATCAACACATTTCATCAATGTATTTTAACCCAGCACATCAGCTCTGTAACTTCATTTTGCAGACAGATAAGTAAGGAGGCATTTGAGTGTTTTCTACATGGTAATATGGCAAGGGAAGGTAAAAGCCCATCTTTAGGAACATATCCCATCCATGAAGCAGCCCTTTATATACCAGGCATTTATTCACTATTACAGCAGCTCGAATGCAAACTTAATCAGCTCCATGGCTTTTTTTTCCACAGCAGTTCTTCCATGGCAGATCCAATAGAAGTTGTACTAAATTTGATAATTATGGAAGCTGCTCCTGCCTGTTGCAAACACAGATATGCAGAAGATTGTCCCCAAATCCATCTTGAAATAGGCATTCTTGCTCTTGTAAAGCTGGTACACACAGAACAATCACTCAGTTAACATCTCTCAAGGAGTCTGGACAGTCATTTCATAGGAAATCACGTGTCATTCCCTTGTCTTTACCATTATTATTTGGATTATGGGAACCTCTAGAGGTCCCAACCTAGAATAGGCCTTCCCAAGTGTGCCTGCCAACATACCACAGAAAACAAAAACAGTTTTGAAAAGCTGAGTTTTTACAGCAACTAATTTACACGTGTGAAAGAAAGAGATTAAGAAAATGGAAGTGGCATAAAGAGACTAAAAAACTTAAGTGGAATGTCTATGGACACCCCAGACAACTCAGGGCAGAGTCAGGAACACAACCTCAACCTCCCCTGCCTCTGTAGATTGACCTTCCAATTCCTTTGCTATTTACCATTTGAAATGTAGCCACAACAGCAACCAGATTGCTAAATGGGAAGGGTTTGTGACCCATGGTTAAATCCCAAGCATGATCAGTCATTTCCTCTTGAGTGCCTCTACTTGTACCAGGTCAAAGTGGTGCCTAGAGCACATGAGCACCATGCAGTGCCTGGGGCTGCCCCTGGCCCTGTGTCACCTACTGGCACAGACATGATTTGTGTCCTTCCCTTACATGGTTCTCTGTGTCTAATATCTCTCACACACACATATGTAGCTGTATATATTATCTATATATGTATGTGTGTATATATATATATATATATGAGAATTTATGCAGAGTCTGTATGCATAAAACTACGCAGCAACTGAGAACACTAGCTAATAATTAGCTTATAAGTTAATCCTTAAGTCTTTAGACCATGGCATTCAGCACTTAATGTGACAGTTTTTACTGTATTGTAACTGTAGGTTCAAGAATCATTTTTCCTTATTAGAGATTAAGGGTGATCTTTCCAAGCTGAATCACAGAAAAATTTAGGTTGGAAGACTTCTCAGGAGGTCATCTGGTTCAATCCATGTTCAAAGAAGGGCTAATTTCTACCTTAGATTGGATTTTTTCAGAATAAACTGCATGGAGAAAACATTATACCAAAACAGGGGCATTATAGTTTAAAAAAAATATGAGAGCAAAATTACTTTTCATGCTTAACAACTTGGAAATTCCTACTTGAAGCCAAAAACTAGCCTCCTCAAAATATCCAATTACCTGGTGATGAGAGTATCAACTGCAATGTGAAAACCCTGGTCCAAACCTTCAGTCCAGCTGAGAAGCTTAACCTTGGACCCTATTCCAGTACATCATTTTCCTTCACCTCTGCAACCTTTTTACAAAAATCTCTGAACATTTCTAGTTTTTATCCCGCTGCAGAGAAACTTTCAAACCTCTAAAATATTTAGTGAATGTGAAAACACCTTCTGATCCATCTCTCTAGATGAAGACACAATTAAGGCCTCACTCTTTCATGGGAGAGTCTGTGCAAAGAGCAGACATCCCCCAGCAGTAGCTTTAGGGATAAACCCACAAGCACTGAGGGCATGAAACAGTGGCTGGAATCAGAAATAGAAGCTCTTTGCACCTTCAGAGTAAGTAAAGAGTGAGAAACCTCATATACCTGTGTAGACTCAATGGACTTGATCATGTCAGGTTAATTGTGGGACTCGATGATTTTAGAGGATTTTTCTAATCCAAATAGTTCTTTTATTCTATGTCCATTTTATCTGTGTGGGTATTTCATCCACAGTCACCATGAAATCATCTGAAAGATACACTGAACACACCATAGAGGTTTTGTTTCTTCTGTAAGGGAAATTAAATCAAAGCTTTAACCTGCCTACACAGTAGAAAACTTAACAGAGTATAATAAAACTTTATCCACTTAACAGAATTTACTTTTTCCTTGGGGAAAAAACATGATTCAAGCTAAAAACACAAAGACACAAACTCTCCAATAGGACAAGTTACACATAATTCATGTGAAACCACAGTCACAGAAAAGAATACACTTGGCTGAAGTGGTTGAAATATGAAATAGGTGATTAAGTTTAGAAAAAGAATAATTTTGAAGTCTCTAATGAGAGGGTCCACCGTGAATGTCTCATTTCTTACAGGCACTAACTCAATTTCCTCTTTCAATTTGGTTATTATTAGCTACATCTCCCAATTAACAAGTATAACTGCTTAACTACACATCCTATGATCTCATTTAAGATCCTTAGGACATTTATTAAATTCTGCTGACCATTCAAAGTCAGAGCTTGTCATTTGGAATCTTGCGTGGGATTTAATCACAGAGAATATTGCACTGAGCACAGTAAACACTGGGATGGACAGACATCTGCCCCTGTGCTGAAGATCAGTCCAGCAGCCACGAGACAATCAACAACTTGCTCCAGTTCCAAAAGGGGCTACAAGGGAGCTGGAGAGGGACTTTTTACAAGGAAATGCAGTGAAGGGACAAGGGGGAATGGCCTTAAGCTGGAGGAAGGCAGGTTTACATTGGATTTTAGGAAGAAATTATTTACTGTGAGGGTAGTGAGGGGCTGGAACTGAGCAGCTGTGCCTGCCCCATCCCTGGAAGTGCTCAAAGCTGGGTTGGGTAGGGCTGTGAGCAGCCTGGGACACTGCAAGTTAGGCAGAATGAGATGGTCTTTACAGCCCTTTCCAACGCAAACTGTTCTGCCTCTCACACTCACAGCCCGTAGCCACTCTGGGAAGTCATGTTCAAGGCTTATGGGGAAAGCTGCCTGATGGAAAGCTCATGAAATCGGGCTGAGGAGGTGAACCCAAGTGCACATTCCTTGGGAACAAGGGCAGCTTGTAGGTGATGTGTTCCTGGCACTCTGCAGTGTGGAGTAAGAGGGCTGTGCCACCTGAGACAAGTGTCACCTCACAGTCACTGAATTCTGCCCCAGGAAACACCTCCTGAAGCTGCCAGTTCCCAAGGCTCTGGCTGAGTCCAAACTAGCTAGGGCTGCAGTTGGCTGGGCAGGCACAGAGAGGAGATACTGATCTGTTAAAAGAAAGGACAAAAAGAAAGTCTGAGATGCACAGTAGTACTTCAGTCTCCCAGAAGGATTACTTAAGCTTGACCACTGGAAAACAGGGAGTCTCAGTATTTCTGGGCTACCTTTCCATCTGAAAATCTGCATAAACAGATAGAAAGTGATGCTAGGGAGGACACGAGTACCTGAAATTATTTTGTACTTCACAGCATTGTCACCATCTCCATTTTAGCCAGAATGAAACCATGCCAGACACTCACAGCTCCCAGGCACTGGATGACAGTAGGGACTGCAGAGCTAAGTATCATCCATATATTTACTGGTACTTCACCCCATGATAGCCTTACATAAATATTGAAAAGAAGAGGGGCAGCGTAAGTGACACAAGAGAGCTGGAACTAGGAACAAAAATGCATTTTTCTCTCTCACTCTCTCAAGCAGAACTGGCCTCCTACAATCACTCACAATCTGGTCCTAAGCCTGCTCTAACTGTTACAGTCTGGATATAATTCAGGCCAAATGCAAACATTTGTATTAGTGGGTTTCATGTTTCACCCTGAAAAATTAAACACGCTTAAATGGCCTCGGAAAGGTGGCAGTGATATTCAGCAAATGGCTTACTCCACTCTAATCCCCCATGCAGTCATTTGTAGGGCAACAGAGATTTACCATGATTAAGATATTTGCTAAGGATAATATCCCTTTTATTACTGCCTGGTTTCAGAGACACTGGCTTAAATTTAACTCAGTGGAGAGAACCCAAGGAGGGAACAGCTGCAGGCTTCTCTAGACACGTTTTTAAAGGTCATTATATGACACAATTGTAACTTAGCTCGGACAGTTACAGGAAAACAATTATAAATGTTTCTAATAGAAAAATGGTCTCCCTCAAACAGCAAAGTCAATAAGAGGACCTTTAGTAACTATTGGATGTGTACAATAATATTAACCTGTATGACCAATAGTAATTACATCTATCCACTATCTTAAGAACATTTTCACTTATGGCTCACAAGAATTTTCTGAATGATCATACTTCGGAAGCTCAAAACTAAATGTCAATTGCCTCAATCTCTGTGAGACAGAAAAGCTCCTGAAGAGATTTTGCTTCTAACAAAATGATGACATGTATTAATGCCATCTAACAAAATAATGACATGTTCACCTTGTTTAAAACTGTATTTTTGAACAGAACTTGTGGAAAAAATTAATAAATTTGCTAATTGAAGTATTCATACTTCACTTAATCAGTGCATAATAGCTGACCCTATTTCCCAGATCAAAGAGCTGGAAATACATGTAAAGAGAAATCTGTTTTCTTCACAAAATCCTAAAGGATTTATATCTTAGAATTGAGGATCTAAGCAAAGGAAGTGAATTTGTAGGAAACAGAGATGCTTCTGCCCAATTCCAGTGAGAGCAAATGTCACCTGGACAGCATTCATTGGTACTACTTGCAGTGAAGAAGAACACAATTGTATTGAAGAGTATTTTCTAGTTGATGCACCACTTCAAAGCTTTTCTCCATGCTCCTATTCCTATGTTATATATTTACTTAATTTTCATTTCAAGCAAGAATTTATTATTTCAGTATTTTATCCTCTTTTGCACTTTGAAAGATACAAGTAGTTTCTGACCTTCAAAACGCTGAATGTAAATCACAGATTCATCAATTCCTAAAATGGTTTGGCTTGGAAGAGCCTTAAAGAACATCCTATTCCAACCTCCTTCCCTGGGTAGGGACACCTCCCACTACCCCAAGCTGCTCACAGCCCCATCCAGCCTGGCCTTGAACACTTCCAGAAGTGAATCAGCCACAGCTTCTCTGGGCAACCTGTGCCAGTGTCTCAACACACCCAGTGTGAAGGATTTTTTCCTAATATCCAATCTGAACCTACCCTCCTTTATAGAGTAAATTTAAATTAGATATGTGGTTTAAAACCATTCCCCCTCATCCTATCAGGGGACAAGTCAACAAAGATCAGAAGTTTCTCCCAATGACAAAAGCCTACTATTTAGATCAGTTCACATTTCTATGGCTCTTTTCTTTTCTCTTTTCTTCTAATTTTACTTATGACATGCACTTCATATCCTGAGTTTCAGAGCTTCCTCCCAATTCATGTGAACCTGCTGCTCAGGAGAACTTTCTGTTCATATCAGGATTTTAATAAATCCATATCAATCCAGTCAGCATTCCCTGAGGCATGGGTGGGTGCAGGAAACCTTTTCAGGACAGCACAGGTCTCCAGAGTCCAGCCCTCGCTATCACTCCCCCACAAACATTTTACTGTGGGCTACCTGGTGACTGCCTCATTTCAAAGGAATCCAAAAAGGATTTTACCTTTAATTTGGAGCATTAAAAAATGTTAGAGTGTCACAAATTCATATATTTGCATGGAAATATCTTTTAACATTATTTCAGTTCAATTTTCCCTTGAGAAAATTTTTGTGAAGATGGTCTCATTTAATTTTTAAGAACTGAAGTTTGCCACCCTCAGCAGCCTGGCACGCACCTCTTACTTCTACAGGAGATAATCTGAAACTCATAAAGATACAATTCAGATGACAGTCCAGAATTATATTAAATAGGCAGCCTGCCAACTTCAAAAACACCCTGAAAACCCAAGAGTGCCAAGTTTTGGAGGTCTGAAACCCTTTAGACTAGTAAGAAGATTGTTCTTTGCAAACGACCTTGTCAGATTCCCTTAAAATTACACTCCTGATGCACCCATCCAATTTGCAGTGTCTAAAAGGCACCTCTCCCCACTGTCACTTTCATTAGTCTGAAGTAGTTGTCCTTTTATATTCTCTTGTGAAAAGGCTGGCAGTGCTGCAAATTAACTGCTACATTTCATTTCCAAAGTAGAGTTCAGATGCACCTAGTTGCACTTTCTCGTCGGACAAAGAGAAGTATATGGTTATCTAAGGAGGAAAATAAATAAAAATAAAAATATGTGCACTAAACTAAGAGATGGGAGTTAAAAATAACACTTGGGAGCCCAGGACAAATTTAAGTCTCTTCCTGTTCCTACTGTTAATGAAATTGGGATGATTTTCTGAAGCAGCTGTGACTTACTGGTGCTCTGCTTCCTAAGCCTCTGCCTCACCCTTTGTTAGCCCTGCTTCCAAAGACCCACTGGCTAAAGATCAGTGAAATTTGACAGAAACATCAACATGGCAAATGTAATGAAGTCCCTGTACATTTTTTAAGAACTGGTAGCCAATTTCAACAGAGAGCCAACCAAAGCTGGTTGTAATCGTTGCCCTGTCCCACCAGTCAACCAGCATGGATTTACAACCTGAAAACCAGCCAAGTAATAAACTGCAAACTTGGCCAGCTAGCATGGACTTAAATCTGGACTAGCTGCACCATAGACGGCAACTTTTGTACTCCAATGAAAAGATGGGAGAGATGCTCTAAGGAAAGGTAGCTTAAAGATGTAAAACCAAAAAAGCTTCATTAGCACCACTGCTCACAGCAGTTTTGTTCTGCTCTTCCAGTGATTGTATAAATCTGGAGTAATGCTGCTAAAGTTATTATTAAAATAGCTGAAAGGGAGAACTTAGTCTTATACCATTAAACCAGTCTTCTTCAGATGTTAAAATAATGGTGATAATAATTCTGACAGAGGAACATTAAAAGGATACCTGATTGATATTTTTACATGAAACCCACTGGGTTGCCTAGAGCATAGAATATGGGAAAATGAGGTCTACTAGATTAAAAGCTAGTTCACTACTGTCCTAAATAATTAAATACACAGTATAATCCCCCAAAGGCTTTTTTTTAGAAGAAAAAACTGTAGCTTGGAGAAATACAGTAACCAAATTTCCAAAATTCGTCGTGGATGCTTTAGAAGTCCCAGTCCACAGACATGACTGGGTGACAACCTCCAATGCCTTTGAAGTAGTCAGAAAAATCAGTGTGTGAGAAGAGCTTGATACACCATTAGTGTGATAAAACACTGAAAATATTAGGAGACACTTGTTTTTTAAAAGTGTAGCTGATTTGCAAACCAAGTGTAGGACAGATATTGAAAAAATAATGAGGAAATGCACAGTAATTGAAAGAGTTTATTACCATGACAATACTCCAGAGATTTACGCTTCTCTGCATTTTTTCTTTTTTTTATTTTATTTTTTTTCCTAAAAGATATTTATTTGCGGAGAACAATTGGTCTATATTTACAGTCTTGAATAAGTCCATATATAGGATCTCCTGCTGTAGGAATTTACTTCTTTGCTCTGTGAGTCCTACACTCACAGTTTAATCTGTGCCACAGTTCCCAAGGATGGGCTGGATCTCCTGAGGAACAGGGAAGCCTCCTGGCACTGCTGTTAACTCACCTATCCCAACATGAAAAATCATGGTGTAACCCTTCCTTGTCCTTCACTTAAAATTCATGGCTTAAAAAAGGATATTGTTATCCCTGGTTTGTTGGGGGCTTTTTCCCAACCCCACAGAAAACTTAAATGACAATGGACAAGGAGGATCTGTAAAAGTCACAGCTCCAGAATGTATATAATTTAGGCAGATTTCAGTATATTTTTTTTAGTGGTCCACATCTGGATACTGGAGACCTGATCCAGCAAAGGCCATCCTTTTATCCACATAGTAGGAAACACCACGGTTTTCACTGACTCCTTATTATGTCAATCAGGGCTGACTGATTATGTTTGAAAGAAAAATGGGATTTTATTTTATTTTATTGTCTTTTTTTTAACTCTCTAAGATCCAGCAGCAATTTTCTTCTCTGCAGGGGCAGGAAATTATGATTATAATAAAAGTAGCATAATATAATTACATTAGTGATCTCATATTTCCATTTATTATATTAGTTAATATATTGTATTAATATTGCAATCATATTATAATTAAACTGACAGCAATCTCTGCATTTGCTGACACTGAAATCACATGTTCCTGTTAATCCTCCTCCTGGCAGTCCAGTGATTAATGTGCTAGAGAGATAGGGCAATTTGACAGCTCCTGAAAATCTCTGTGCATCAACAGCTTAAAACAATATTAATCATTAGCATTAGCATTTCCCTGGCCCCAATTGTGGGTTGATAGATCTGCCCTCTGTTGTTTACAACGTTCCTTTATTTACACCTTTTTATCCCCACAGTGCTTGCTGCCTGAGGTTTTATTGCCCTTATAAATTTCCACTCCTTGCACCACCTGAACAGTTCTGAAGTTAATACAGATTAGCAGGAGGGAGCTGGTACATGCAGGAGCCCAAAGGCTCCTTCTGTTGCCTCGGTGGCTGGGCCAGGGGGATGTGCCCATGAAACATCCCCAGTTCCATCATGCTGCTTTGGGAAGCCTGGCCCACCAAAAAGCAATGCAGCAAACAATGCAGTGAACTTCTCTTGCCACCAATAAACCTGTCTGATGAAGGAGATTAATGCTGTTCTGAAAGGGTTAATGGCTACTGAATCACCCATCTACCCAGCACTAAAATCAATCACCAGCATTAAAGCGAGCAGGAATTCATTTCGGTCCTTCTTTGCTCTCTTCTTAAACTTCCACAAAACCTCTGTACTTTCTATAGCCCTGTGCTCTTGCTCACAGCATTTTACAGATTCTGTCTAGGCAATGCAAGCCTTGAGGATGTTTGATGAGATGTGGCTTTTCAGGCCATGTTCACTGAATTTAACAGAACAGATGCAATCCCCAGCCAAACAAAGCCAACAGCAAAGCCCACACAGGATTCAATAGTGAAGGAATGGGATGTAGGAAAATTAAAAGTTGGACAAGAGGCACTCACTGCAAGCCTAGGTGGTCCTTCCAAAATGTCCTTTCTATACTTTCAGCCAATTCAGCTGAAATCTGATGAGTAGACCTGACCATTTCACCAAAAGAAATGAAATCACAACACGAAGCAGGACTCTTCACCTTTCTTTGGTAGCTGGAATATCTCTGGCAACATTAATGGTATTCTGCTGTTTGCACAGGTTTTGAAGTACGCCTGGCAAAAAAAATACACATCCTCACCAAAAGGCAGACACTCCTGGGACACAGCATGGCAGCACTATCACTGTATGATGAAAAGAATAAATTTGAAGATTACACTTCTATCAGAAGGTGATCTAATCGGAACTGATTTCTAATTGATTTCTAAATTCATGCTTTCTAGTTAAAGCTGCCTAGGGCTGTTAAGAAAAATAAAGTTATCTGAGTAAGATTTTGGTAAAGACATCAGGATGGTAATTCTCATGTTTAAAAAAAAAGTCATTGACTTTTCACAAGAATTAACTGGGCTTCTTACATTTTTGTCTTACGTTTTATCAAATCTATGGTGAAGAGAATGAAAGTCTGTTCTCACAACATGTTGATTCTCAACCCAAAGGTTTCCCAATAAATCAAAGCTACAGGATACACACCAGGACAACGGGACCTCCCTCACCCCATTCCCTCCTCCTAACTCCTCACAAGCTCTTGGCCCTTCACCCTTTGCCAGCAAATGTTTCCTTCCCAGATTCATTTCTCAGAGTCTTGATGTTCCTTTCCCAAATAAGCTTTTTTATTGTTACAGAGGGATTTGATCTGAAATTGGAGCCCAAGTCACAATCCAGGCTTTCTGAAACTTCAAAGGCTTCAGGCTCACATTTGTGAATAGACGGTAGAGCAGCAAAGTTTGGATTTACACTTTGCTACATCACTGGGATGATTAGTACAGGGGAGCTTCATATTTACCATCCTTCAATTATCACATCCAGCTGCTTCAGTCACATTTTAAAATGGAAAAAAAAAATTAAAAACTTTGGATGTAGGTTATCCCTCCCAAAGTCCTTGAAGTCATGATCTAAAGTAGTAACTGCCTAAGAGAAAAGTGGGAAAATATCACTATAGCATTTTATGGGAAGCTGCAACTTTAGTCTCTCCAGAGCTGAGAAGGAATCAGTGCATCCAGGACAGTGTGGTAATGGCAAAGGACACAAAAGAAAGGCACTATGTGAGGGTCTCATGGAGTAAGTCAAATTAATAAAGTAGGAGCCATCTCCTTTCTTGACAGCATTGCCTGGAAATGGCCACTCAGACAGCACATCTCATCCTGAGCACTCCCTCTGCAGAGCAGGGCAAACATTTAGGTCCCCATTTTGTTCAGGACCATTGACAATTTTGAAATAGCAAAGCCAAAAAAATAACCAAACAATCCAAAAGCCACAATGAGCAAAGAGCTGCTGTGCAGGGGCAGATGGATCCCTGCTGGTGCAATAGCCCAGAGCAGTGACCAAATCCAATAAAATCGGCTGCAGTGGTATTGTTGGGATGCAGAGAGGTGAAGTTATTTCTTAGCATGACTTGGGCAGCCCCACAGATCCTATTCCCAGCCAGGATTAGATCACACAGCCCCTCCAGAAATTCTGGCACACAGAGCAAATATTTCCTAGCTTACAGTAACACATGATCTTACACAGTTCTGTCTCTGAAGTGAGGGGGATGAACAAACACTGAATTGTTTGAAAAATATTGGTGAATCCAGATTTCAGTTAGAGGGAATTCATGTTAGACCAATTAAATAGCATGTCAATTCCCTCTAATTATCTGTTCCTGCAGCCCACCCGGTAATTACACTTAATGGGTCCAAATCAAATCAGCAGGTTACCTGGGAAATAATTGGATTTATGTGCAATTTTTTAATGATCCTGAAAGGTACCCTGGAGATTTAAGCCCTCTGTGTGTTCAGGGCTTGATCCTAGGCTTCAATGTACTTTGCATGTGGATCTCAGGATACATGGGCCCTGATAAATTGAATGTGCCCATTCCCTGGCACCAAAGCATGGGACCACCATCCTCATCAACTTTTTAAGTTTCTAAAACAAGGTGGTCATACCCAGACATCCCCCTGGAGCCCATCTCTGGCTATGGCTAAATGCCAAGGAGAGAACAACTCCAGGCTTCAGTGCTGCAGCAGCACATTCCCACCCTGAGCTGCAGGGAGCTGCAGGGGCTCTGCTGGACAGCAGGAGGATTGCAGAGGCATTCCCAAGGTAAGAAGTACAAGCTGTGCTCTGCTGAGACCTCTGCTGTGCCTTTGACCATTCCCCCAAAGGGTGGTGCACATTAGAAACATATAAGGCACACATGGTATAGAGAAAAATAAAATTAAACCACAGAATCATTGAGGTTGCAAGAGACCAAGATCATCAAGTCCAAACTTTGATCGAACACACCACGTCAACTAAAAATAAAATCTAAGCTTCTGTGCACTTTGGTGAACCTTGGCCCCAAAGTCACTTGGTAGTTTTCAGTAAATCTCCCTTGCCCCAAACTGAGACATCCTAAAGTTTAAAATTAAAAGTATGCACATATAGTGTATTTATTTATTACAGACACAGAGAATTTGCAGGACTGCAAAACTCCTGACACTTAAAAGCAGTTCCATGCACATATCTGAATCCTGTACATGCAAGATGAGTGTCTATCAGACCCCAGGTCCACCTGTTGGGTCAGAGGAGACCATGAATAGCACAAGGCTTCCCAAAAACCACACAAGCAAATTCATTTCTCACTGCTTCTAGTTAAGCATGCGCTTCTCTGAACTATTTATTTTAATTTCTAGAGGAGGTGAGCTGCAACACCTCTGTACAAGTTTTCCCCACTTCCAGCAACAGCAGTCTCTGAGGGGACATCCCCTCATTGCCCTGCTCCCCAGAGCCCCACCATCTGAAAAATCTTTGTCTTTCAGTTTCAGCATGATTTACTGTCCTCCTTGAAATTCTGCCCAAGAGAAACCAAAATAGCACCTTGCCTTGTGCATGAACCCCACACAGCAAGCGAGCACTGAAAGCACTCGATTTCAAATGCAGGGGAATGTCAGGGAGACAAAACTGCAGTGACAGTGGCTCCAGGGGATGACTGCACCATCTCATAATTCTTCAACAAAGGTACAAGCAAATGCAACTAACTTCAATTTTGCTTTCTTTCAAGGAAGTCTTTCTCTTTGGATAACTTCCTCTGTTCAGAGGCCTTTTGAGGCTTCAGCATCATTCTGACAATGGAAGAGCTTGGGTATCCTTATTTTGTGTTAAAGATTACTTGTCCAAACTCTGAAGGCCACTTCCCAAAATGCCTCTAACACCTGTATACAAGAAAATTCACATTCATTTTACCTAGGTGGGTGCTGAACCGAAACATCTACTTCAGTGACATGATTATAACATGTTCCCTCAATAAGCAACAAAAAGAAATAGATATCCCTATCAATTCAAGACAATTTAGACCTTAAATAGCTTCTTATCAAAGTACTTCTGTTATGCCTGTTGTTAAGAAAGACAAGTTCAGAAACAGAACCCAAAACATGTATTTGTCTTTTGATAAAGCTATGAATTGAGTCCTGTGCCAGGAATGAGCTCTTCACAAGGGCTCTTTGATTACAAGCCTGTGTGCCCACACTTTCTGGAACTCAACACTTCACAGGACCACAGTCTTAGGGTTCAGCTCTTAAGCATATATTCACTCAGAGCTCATAAACAACATTCAAATAGTCAATAACCCAAAAAGCCCACCAAAATTTATCATGGTCCTGTATTTTGCATCTTACAGATGCATCATTCCTCAGTCCCTTCATTGGCCTTCTCCCTAGAGAAAGAACTCACAACAGCACTAGAAACTGCCTGTGAGACTCAAAATTAACATTTTGAACCATCAGGGAAAGGCTGACTATGAGCTGGTATCTCTGGACAAAGCTAATTCTCACATCTTTCAAACATAGTTAGTTATCTAGTGGGTTCTGCATAAAAGTTTGCCCAATCACTAAGAAACAATAATTTCTGTCAGATTACCATGTTTCACTCTGCAAAATTTGAGCTGTCTGAAAAATGTCTTGGGGAAATGTTTTCAAGCAGCTTCCCCTGCTCTGTTTCAGGAAAATCACCTACTCTACCCACTGACAAATTCCTTCTTTTCTACCATACCTGTAATTCACAAAGAATGCCAATCCATAAATATTAATGCACATTTGGGTCCTGAAGTACCTTCAGCAGTTCAGCAGAGGCCTCAATAGTCAGATTTTTCAAGTGAGCTTTGATACAAACCCTGCAGGTTCAGGAGGACTTGTCAGAACACCCTGCTAATCACCCCTCTCAAGAAACACATTTCTCACCCAACAAGGGATGTTATAATCACTCGTGAAAATCCCACAACAAATGCAGATGCTTCATTACCTACTTCTGATTTGAATTCCACACAGACCTGGCCAGACCCCTTCACTTCATTAGCACAGGTCTCTGCCTGCTGGGGCAAAAAGTCTTTTGTGCTGCTGATGGCAGAGTCTGAATGTTTCTGCTTTTGTTTTAAACCTTTTCTGAAGTCAGATCTGGTTTTCTCTCCTGATAAAACTTTCTGTTTTTTGTTTCTTCCCCAAAAGTATTGCTGATGAGATGCTGGGGTCATGTTAGTTATATAATCTAAAAATCTTGAAGCTGAAATGCCATGTCCAGACTAATTACCACGACCAGTTAATTCATAGAATCATCAAGGTTGTAAAAGACCTCTAAGATCACTGAGTCCAACCATAAACCCAGCATTGCCAAGTCCACTGCTAAACCATGTCTCTAAGCACCACATCTACACATTTTTGACTTCCAACCACAGTGATTCCACTTCCCTTGGATACAGTAGTTTGTTCCAATGCTTGACCATCCTTTCAGTAAAGAGATTTTTCCATTTTTTAGATCCTATCTAAATCACCCCTGGTGCATCCTGAGGCTGTTTCCTCTTGTCATACCATTTGTTACTTGGAAGAAGAGACTGACCCCCACCTTGGTACAACCTCCTTTCAGGTGGTTGTAGAGAGTTCTCCAGGCCAAACACCTCCAGCTCCCTCAGATGCCCCTCATCAGACTTGTGCTCAAACAGAAATGGGTCCTGATCTCCAGCTGACATCAGTGGCACAGTTTGTCCACATCAAACATGATTTGTGTTCAAAATAATGTATCTGCTTCCAAAGCCCTGATGGAGAATGGTGCCTGGGCTGTGCTAACTCCCCAGCTGGTCCAGGAATTGGCTGAAGTTGATGGTTGTCCTGAGCCAAAGCTGCCCTGGGCTCACTCCACTGCAGCACACATGACTGGACCCCCAGCATCCAGCCCCATTTCATTTAAACACAGCTAATGAGATCATGCAAAACACAGCCTGATCTGGGAGCAATTAAAAGCTGGTTTCTGGCACAGCTGGGCAGGTGAGCTGCTGTCACACCACCATCACCAGGGCTGCCTGAGGCAGACAGCTCTGAAGGAAAACTTTGTCCAGGCAAGGAGCTCCCACTGCCCCTGGAGGGGCTGGAGGAGAAAGGACAAGTCCCTCTACCCCACCAGGACAGGAGGGTGGCTGCAGTGGGGTCAGGAGGAGCCCACCCACCACTGACAGCATAAACTTTACACTGGCAAAGGCTGGCACTGGCACCTGCAGAAACACTCTGAACTCTGCTGGCAAGCAGGAGGAGACAGAGCAGGAGCATCCCAGCAAGGCAGCAAGTGATGGGGAAAGGGGAAACGCTCCACACTGGGAGTTATCACACTGAAAATAGAGGTGGGAGGGAACAACAAGTCCTAGAAGGCCTCTCTGGTGAGTATTGAGCATGAAAATGCTTTGGTCTCAACAGAGCAAACAGCTTTGATAGAGAAATACTCACTTGGCCTGCACTTGTACCACACCAGGAGGTACTTGCCGGTCCCGGGGCACGGATCCATCCCGAACAGCCGGCTGTTGACGAGGAACTGGCAGCTCCGCCTGTCCTGGCACTCATCCAGCATCTTCTGCAGCCCAGGATACCACAAGAAACAGAGAAACAAAAGCACTTCAGTGTCCCCACTAAAGGGAACGTCAAACAGACCAACTGCAGGAAGGCAGGGCCGTCCTTGCACATCCATCCACCGCCAGCCCTGGCAGGAGGCAGGGGAGGATGCTCAGCACAGTGGGTACCACAGGAACCGCGGACTCGGCGCTCCTTCCACTGTTTCAGGAGCAGGTTTCCATCCCCTGGCATGGGTGAAGAAAGGATTTGCGCTGAGATGGTCACAGAGATTTTGAAACACTTGCATGCCATTTAATCATAATATAACACAGTACAATGCCAGGAAAAGCAGCTTTGAGGACATGGATTCACCTTGACAGTTAAAAGTAAAAACTCGAAGTCTGCCACCACCAATCTGCTTTAGATTTCTCTGGAAATGCAGAATTTCAAGACAGTTCTTGTCTCAGTTATATAAAAGCTGGTATAAATATATATATAAATTGCTGGTATTCCAATAATTAGTAGTTGTGGTGGGAACACTGTTACAGCCAACTGAGTCAGTTTTTAATAGGGTTCATTCCTCTTCTCCCCATGATTATTACATTCTTTTAGCTAAACTCAGGAAGGGGCTATGAGTCAGGAGGTTCTCTCACTTGCATTTTGGGTCCTACCCCCTTTCCTGCTTTTCCTCTAGCACTTGCTCCCCACTCCCCCATTCATAGCACTCACAAAAACTCCATCTCAGAATCCACAGGGGCAAGACATTCTGTCTCCTGCTAGAAAATAGCTTCATTAAGGAAGATTAATGATTTCTTTTAACCCTGTGATCCTCTAAAGCAATGGGGGGGAGAATATTATTGAGTGGGGCAGTAATTAAGTTTTAAATTCAGCTGGATGGCTAGGGTGGTATTTATGTACTCCTGTAGAGCCCCTAAAGCACTGAAATTACCATAATGTTTGCCTGACACATGAACCTGTCAGAGCATTTTGAGACCACAGAGCGAGGTAATCCACCAGCCTCGTTAAATCCCTGTGATACAGAGCTGTGAATTCCAGCCCCAAAACAATTAATTTTCACTTGCAAGGAAGCACTGGAAAATCCTTCCTCAGAAATTCCCCTAGGCTCCCCTGGTCTCTTTTGTCTTCTCTCCGTTCATTTTTCTTACACCCACCTCGATATTTGGGTTTTCCCACAATTTTCTCCCGGTGCCATTAACATAAAGGCTGTTCCTGCTCTACCATGTGCCACCCAAAACAATTTTCTCTCTGCTTCAGTGACTGCTTTCTATTTTTGAGTTCTCCCTGAATGTAATATATAGAATCTTTAGCATTATAACTCTGAATGTCACGCTCTGAACAACAGCTGTTCCAGTTTCAAGTGCAATTTGAAGCCGCCTCATTTGCGGTTGCTCGTAACTTCCTAAAGCTTTCACCTTTTGGGCTGACACATGCAGGAATTCATGCTTGCCTCAAGTCTGACCTTTATTTTAAAGTTCAAACCAAAACAATCCAGGCCTTTTCTACCAGGCAGAGAACATATGCTGTTGTTTTCCACTCAGAAAGGTAATAAAATGCAGGCATCTTGTTTAAAAATACAGGATTTAGGATGGAAAGGCTGAGAGGTGAACACTGAAGGAGGTGCCTAGGAGCATTAACCCCAGCTTGACCATCACATAAAAATGCATAGAAACAGCATATTCTTTCCTCCAGGCTCATAAGGGCTGGCTGCTCACTCAGCATGTGAAATTTAATTTAATGCAAAATCCAGTGAGTTGCAAAGGAATTCAAACAATGATCCAGCACTCTTTTCATCTCAAAAAGCAAAGAGCAACTGAAACAACTCTGGAGGGCTACACATATGGAGAGAAATTCTCTCCAAACCATTGTGCACCTGAAAGGATTTTCTGGTACTGGACAACCATGCTTACACACAACTAGAACTAAGAATACTGAGCAAAGGAAAAGAAGCAGGACCCCAAATGTTTCCTTTCCCTCTAGGGAAGCTTTCTTCCCTCAAAGGCAGTAGACTTGGGGTTTTTCTCTACAAACCTGTTCACAGCAGACAGATGGGCACTTCAAGAGCCTTCAGTGCTGTGTCATGGGTGCTATAAAAGCCAGCTGGAAAACCTCCCTGGGTTTCAGAAGAGTCTGAGTTAGGCCAACAAGGAAACAACTTTGAAAACCTCAGCTGAGACACCTCAGCAGCACTTGTTCATCTGTGCTTAGGCTCAGCATCAAGAGTGAAGACACAATTCACTGACCTCAGAGAACCACGGGCAGCCTTCAGGTACTGCCACTTTGTCTTGGCTCTCCGCTAACTTTTGGCAGCTCTTGCTTATTCCTTATATTCCACGTAAGTGAAACCTCCTGAGTTTACTTCCTGTGGTATGCAAAGGGTGGAACAGGGCAGCAAAAAACAAAGCCTTAGGGAGAAACTTGTAACTAAATTAAGGAGCGAAAGTCATCCTTGACATTGTGAGACTTGAAGAAAAAGGTGAAGTGTTCTTGGGTCTCAATATGTCATTTACTAATTTGTTATAGTGTTTAGCTACAGTTCCAATTTAATTTGACAATAGCCATGACTCTGAGAAGTTTCATGGGGGAAAGAAATCAATATTTCCTTTTCATTCACACAACTCTATTTTACTTCCCCCAAAGGGCAATGTTTTTCTTGAAAATATTAAAAAAAGCATTAAGATTTCTGATTTCCTGTATACTGTTTGAGTAATGTCTTATGCATAATGAAATATATCCATGAAGAGTAAAATAAAATTTTAACAAATTCAACCCTCAGTGAAATACATGGGGGAAAAATGCAAAGAAAATTAGCTGTAGTTGATGGTACATTTTCTTGATTAAAAATTAAAAATATGTTGTTGCAGCAGTCTTAATGTTAACTTAAAATATTTCCCATACGACTTTTACCTGTCCTTGCATGCACAGCAATTTTCTTTCCTGCTGCTTTCATCAGTAGGTGCTACGTACCAGCATATTCTTAAACATTGTGCAGAACATGTGTGACCAGATGGTCCCCCCACTGCCGGTCCAGGGGCTCTGGTGTTTACCAGAAGCCAAGACCTTGGCCTTGTGGCCTCACTCTCAAAAATCATACATATCAGAGCTCTGGCAGATGTCAGATGTTTTTTGTGAAGTATTGAAGATATTCAGATAGACTGACACCAGGAAAGCTCGGAGTTCACTTGGTAGTGAGGGAATGTCTTGAGCTCACACAAGTTTTGCTCAATGGATGGAAAAATGTAGGCAATTCATTCTGTTTTCCTTGTTGTTCTGGTTGTCACTGTCTGCTGAAAAAGTGGGAAAACACAACTACAAAACCAACCAGAATGAGGCCCACAAACAATCTGGACTTGCACAGAAATAGCAATAGGCTCACAGAGCCATCTCTAACTGAGATATACATTCAGGTCCTTATGTCTCCAAGTCTGGTACATCCCTCACTAAAGCCAAATAAAGTCACCTCAGTTCAGATTATATTATAAAAATCACTCCAGCTGAGGAAGGTGGAGGAGGAATTCAGGAATTCCTGTCTGGCATGAAAGAGGAGGGAAGACACATTAATTGCACTGCGCTGTTTTATAATTGCATTACAGTGGTAAATCAGGCCTGAGGGCTGACAGCCAGTGCTCAGGAGGGAAGTTGTGGCTGTTTAAAGCCATTCCATTCCCTGGTTCATGACTGACATAAGAAGCTGCAAGATTTGGAGGAGATAAGAGAGCAAGAAAAGTGAATTCAAGTAAAACAAACACTAATCTAACCCCTGTGATTTATGCCCTGGATTAATCTCCCCGCAATGACCCGGGTCTTAAAGCAAGGGCAGCCTCAAGCTCAAAATCATGTCTTCCTAGTGGCCACTGCAGATGAAACACATTTCTCATGCTCATTTTGTTGTGCTCATTAGCTAAGTAATTGCTTGTGCTCATTAGATAACAACCTTTTAAATGAGGAGCTGGATGCGAGCTCTGCAAGGAGGCCATCCCCAGCCATTCCCAAGGGCATGCTCGTTTTTAGCCTGTCTCTTCAAATCACTCTTCAAGAAGTGCTTCCCCTGCACACTTAAAATGAACCACAACTGAGCTTAACACCCAAGGCAATTAAACTTATCTCAGTTCTTGGTCCCCCGGAGCAGTTCATAGATTCAACACGCTTGGGGTGAAACTTTGGACCCATAGAAGCCAATGGTGAAACTCAAAAAGAACAAGGACTTTGCCACAGGGCTGCTCCCTGTACAGCCTCCACCTTCAAAGGACCATAAGGATGACTGCAGGGCATGTCAGTCATGCATGAAATTACACAGAGGAGCACTACTAAATAATTGCCCAAATTGTGTGCTGCTGGGGAGGGTAACTCACAGAGCAAGCTGCATGAATGTACCAGAGCCATGTGCAGTCAAATGAAGATGGACAGGAATTTGTACTGAGAACTTGATGCAAGAAGATATCAGTAATTTTGAGCATTTTCAGGTCAAATCCAGTTCAGGCATGGCTATTATGGTGGAATTACACCAACATTTATATTGCTGCACCTTCAGAGTTTTTGCAATGGGAAGAAGTAAATACAACAAACAGGGGAGCAGGAGCTCTCCCTACAGCACAGTGCATTCATAATGGCTTCATGTCACATTTCATTTGAATTTTGGTACTCTTTTATGTACCCTTGAACACTGGTAATACTTTAAAACACACTATAAACTTAGTGCTTTTAAGTTGAAAACTTAATTACAGGTCCAGTTACTGGACACTAACCATTCATCTCCATTCATGCAAATTACTGAAGTCCATAGAGCAAGAAGACTTTCCAAGAATCAGCAACAGGGAAGCACAGACTACACGAGGAAGTGAAATCCATGCTAATAACGTGCCTGCCTGTGGTTTCATCAAGCCTGCTCCACTAGAAACTAGTCCAGCTTTGCCCAAATTACTGCATTCCATCTGTGCATCACTTGAAGAAGAGATCAAAGGCCCTGAATCCTGACCTATAGCAGGTTTTAGGATTCTACTATCTCTTATCACTCTCCCATGGACCTTGCAGTGCTCACAGCAGAGTTAGCAGGACAGAACTATGTCCATATATTTGGTGATTCACATAAACATACCAGACTGTGAAATAAAGAACTGAAAACTGGGCATGCATTCCCTGTCACCAGCTCTGCTATGGGAGTAGTAAATGCCAGCAGGACAGCAGAGCAGACAGCAGTGGGCTGGGATGTTAAAACACCAGCAGGATTCACCAGAGCTCCTCTGGCAGGCCCTTCAAAGAGCCCAGAAAAAGCAATTCACAAAGAGCAGCAACATGTTCACCAAATAGAAGCATCTGATAAAAGCTGAATTACAAATATCACCTAATTAACATTACCTACACTTCCTAACAGTAGGAAACTTAATCTGTATGCAGGGTCAACTTCAAAGGGAGAGGAGGTCTAAGCTGAAGAAATACAAAAGGATGCATAACCAAAAGTCATGGGATTAAAGCTTAAAACACAAAGTGGGAAAAAAAAATCCCTGCGAGCAAACCATTACACTGTCAAGCAGGGTCTTAGTGGCAATGATGGAAGTTTAAATTTAGAGTAAACAAAGCATTAGGAGGCTTACACCCCGGGGAGCAGTCCTGCCTCATCAGGGAGACAGGCTGCACTGGCCACCTCTGCCTCCAGTGCCTCTTCTCCTGCAGGACATAATCACTGTGCTCTGATGAGCTGTTTCAGTCAAACCAAAGATTTGAAAGACACAGCAATTTAGAGATTGTCTGTGACCTCTGAATCCACTTCTACTTTCAAATAATTAGCTGAGGGAGACACTTGCCAGAAGGTTCTATTTCAGCTTAGGCCAGATTCATGAATGAAACTGCACTGGTTCTGTGATTTTTACAGCAACTTTGACAGTGCTGTAACCTCTTCTGGACTCTGAGCTTACTGTTTACCATCCTCTGCAAAGTAATTAATATGGTCTAAAAAGGAGTTGCCCACATTTCTCTTTAGTTCACTGACATTTTTGAAACCTTCCTTGTTCAAACTGCCTAGAAACTGTGGAGTTCTAATATGCAACATAATAATGGGTTCTCCTCCCAGTGGTACTGATGACCATTATTCTTGCTTTCCACCAATTTCTTCCTTCTTTCCCCCTGACCATCATCATCTTATAGATGTTCAGTCATGAGAAAGGGCCCTTTCTCATTCCTGTTGAGGCCACTCAGGGCTGTGACATCAGTGGGACCATGCAATAGCTGGTGACCGGAGCCATTGGCCTGCCAAGAAAGCTGAAGCAGTTGGGAATGTTTCCTTTTGCTTGGTATTTTACTTTTAATCCAGAATAACTGGGGTAAACAAAATCCACTTTTGGAAACCAGCCCTCTGTTTTTGTGATCAACAGCTGCCCTGTGCTTTGAGAGCCATTTCTGGAAAGTTTATCTCATCTTTCCATCAGCAAAGAGGTCAGCTCCCTTTTGCTTCTTTTCTTTCTTTCTTTCTTCCTTCCTGGAGGATGAAAATTTTTAAAAAGGGGAGGAAGAGTTCAGGGACTCCTGTGGCCAGCATGCTAGGAATCTGCTCCCTTTTGTAGGGCTGCTGGAGCAAGAGAAGGAAATGGTGGCAGCAGAGGCTCTTACCCAGAGGACAAAAGGAAATACCACATCAGCAGCACTAGTGATTCTTGTCACCAAGGACTGGTTGTTCTGGAGAGTGTTGAAAGAGACACGAGGCACAGGCCATGCCCACAGGCCCTCCCCAGATTAGCTAATCTTTCTAAGGGGAGTCAGGATTCAGCTCAGAGCACCTTCCAAGCACAGCTCCTCTTGGGGAATGGGTGAACAGTAAAATACTGCCCTTGAAAGAGCATGTATCTGCTGATTTCAGTACCTGTGCATATGAAGAGAAAAGTTAGCGCTCAATGCCTTTGATAAATTTCAGGGGGCAGAAGCACAACAAATTAAGTGTCTCTCCTGGGCTTTCTGTTTTCCTTACAAATAAACTGTGGTTTTACTTTCTGCCAATTTATCAAAACGAGAAAATCACAGGGAATCAGCTGTAAAGTGTAATATAGTTTTCTGGTAATGAGCAATCATTTTAGCCAATCATTAGACATTCTTCCATACAGACCTAGAGTGGTTCACTGCTGAAAACAAGTGGCACCAGAAGTACTGATCCAGAATTCATCCTTCCAGTACATAAAGGGGGCTTACAAGAAGGGTCTGCAGCCATACAACAAGGGGGAGAGGCCTTGAGGTGAAGAAGGGTACATTTAGATTAGGTATTAGGAAGAAATTTTTTACTCAGAGCATGGTGAGGCACTGGAACACACTTCCCAGTTCTGGCTGTCCCATCCCTGGGAGTGTTCAAGGCCAGATTGGATGGGGCTTTGGGCAGCCTGATCTAGTGGAAGGTGAGTTGGAGCAAGATGATCTTTAAGGTCCCTTCCAACCCAGACCATTCTATGAATGTGTGATGAGTCTATGAATGTCCAAATTCTTTGTGCATTTGGAAAGCTCCCACTGAATCTGAGTTAGAATAACAGAAATGTGTAGTCTGGGGCCACTGGGTCACTGCATCAATGTCTCATACATACTCTCCCAGGTGGTCTGCAAACAAAAAACAAGTGACTAAAGCAAGTAATCCTGGCAGCCGGTCACATAAAGCTGAATTAGTAGTGGTTCTCTCAGTGTAATCAACTCCTTCTTTTCCCTTTTTAACATAGAAACAATGCCTGAACTGGATGTTTACAGTGCAGAGAGAGATTGTAAATGGGAGTTTACACACACAGCTAGTGTTTGCAGGGAACAGAGTCAGTAAATGCCCCTCACACTCCCTCCAGACCACTCTCCCGAGAAGCAGCAAATTTATACAGTCATGGGTTTGATTAGACACAGTGTTTTTATATACTTAGTTATGAAGGGTTTGGTTTGGCTGACTTTTTCAATTACTGACAACCAGAATATACACACAATTGGTCCAGCCTGTAGCAACCATATATCTGAGTTGCAAAACCACAAAAATACACGCAATTTCCTTGTCTACAGCTTTCCAATTTTCCTACACACATGCATTTCCTACCAGTGAGCTGCAGGCAGTTTGCCATTCAGCTTGTGGAGTTCCTGGCTTACCCCTCAGAGGCCTCACCCCCTCCAGAACTGAGAGAGGAGATGAGATTCATCTCTGGCATTCAGACTCATCCTACCTTGGACCATCACAATGCATGGAGGGATCAAAGCCACATCTGGGGGCACCAAAGAAGCTGGGAGTCTCCTCCAAAAAGACTCAGGAACTTGCCAGAGTTATTCCAAGAAATGTGTGGCAGAAGGGAGAACGTCAGCTGCTTTTCCAGCACATCTGCATCCCAAAAATGGGTTAATAATAGTGTTTTGATCTCAGTCATGTAACAAACAGACTGCATAAGGGATCTGCTGCAGGACTACCTACAGGGACCACAATTCTCACTCTGATAAACAAGGATTGGGAATTACAAGTCACCTAAGCATTGAAGGCAAAGCTAATGGGGAACAGGTCTGAGGACATAAAAAAAGTAAGAGAGGCAGGTAAGGATTTCTTTTCAATTCCTCCTACACATAAACCATGAAATGGAAAGCCAAGGGTAATATCTTCTCTTTTCTCAAGTTATTCCAGATGCCTTAAGTGGGCCACTCACCCACAAGGCTTGAGGCAATGCTCATAGCTATCAATCACCTTGGTAAATGAAATGTTGCGAGTAAATTTTTCAGTAAATCAATAAAAGAAGGAAAGGCTAGCCTGTGCCAAAGCATTCTCTCCATGTTCTTCCAACCTAAACCACACAACTGCTTCTCATCTGTTTCATTATGAACTTTGTTATCATATCTGGGAAAACCTTCCACTGATAAGGACCACATCCTCCCATACTACAGCTCAGTCCTTTGCTGTGCAGTTGAAGTGTCATGAAGGCAACTTCAAATCTGTCAGTTTAAGGGTTACACTGCAGCCCAACACCAACCTTGTGCAAATTCTTGAGAACTTACCACTGGCATTTAGAAGCCAAAGCACTCACATCAACTTTTTAAAAAATGCTGTAAATGTCTCTTAAAAACCCTGGATGCAAAAGCGAGAAGTAATGTGGAAAACTCTGGCCTTTAGCCAAATTATAAAATAAATTACTCACTAACCCTGTAGGTTCATTAATCTAGTCTGCTATAAATTTTTATTATGAGTTATTATTGATTCTAAGCCATAAACACACAGGATGGCTGAGAGCTTTGCCCAAAAGTTTCACAGTCCCAAATCCGGCACTTGGAAAAACTTGTGCTTGCTTCAACACCCAGGATCAGACCCTATTCATCTCAACAACATCAGCCAACTCATGTTTCTAATTTTAGTTGTTCCTACTGGCAGTTGAGCAACACTGGCACCTTCCAAATAATCCTTTCATTTCTTGACGTCACATGTGCTCTTGGGACGATACACAGAGACAACTTTCCCTGCACAAATGGTCAGAGCAGATTAACTACTGGGGGATGTTATGAGTTTAAGTGATGTATGACCACTTACAGTGGCCTAAGAGCCAAATGAGTCACAAGAAGTAAAGCCAAGGATTCTCTCTGGGTTTCAAGTTACCAAAGTAAAAGCCTCTTGAAATAGGATCTAAAGCAAAAAGAATGCTACAGCAATTTCTGAATGTGTTGAAAAAGCTAATAATTGGGAAGGAAAACTAGAAAAACAATGCTCTTCAAACCCAGTCAAACATAATGCAGTCTTGAAATGTAATTCTCCTCCAACCACATTCCTGAATTATTACTGATTAGAGTTTCAGGAAAACTAAGAAATTCACGACCAGAATCTAATTCAGTCCTGTCTAAACTACAAGGATGAATTATCCACTAAGCTCTATGAGAGCTCCTGTGCTGGGTAGCCCTGCTTAAGACAGGTCTGTGCAGCACCAACACTGAGAGCTGCTGCCTGGCCAAGGAAAGGTGAAGTTCAGAATTAAGAAATGTATTTTAACAATACCTGAAGAGAAGTGCCAACTGAACAGGCAACATCTTCTTTAATTAAAGTTGCATAGGAGTGGGGATAACGAGAAGGACACAGCTGATGACTCGGTACAATCCGGCCATAAAAAGAAGACTGGATGCTGATGGTGGTTCTGTGGGGACATCTCAGGGACACATATTCTCCATCACAGGCATGGTCAGTGTAATTCTTTAGTACCTGTGATATGTAACCTGCAAAAACCATGACAAAAGCCATCATTAGTGAAAAGTAGCTTGCATTTAGGTGATTTACAGCAGTGCAGCCAACAAACACAAAAGAACAGGTAATGAGGGATGTAGGTTTTATTACTCATCTCACAAAGGAGCAAAGGAGAGACATGATGACAGGGAGATCAGGGGCACTTGGTGATTTGACCTTCAGCCATGTTTCATATCCTTAGGGGAAGCAATATTTGGATGCTCTAAACTCTTAGTTGAATCATACAAGTTATTTAATCAGCATATCTGTCAAGTTTACAGGAAATGCAGCTGAGCCAGACTCATCATTTAGACTCAATCTAGATGTCACATACAATTTTTGGCACGCCAATACAAGACAGATTTCAAGAAACTGGAGTGAGTACAGAAAGCCACCAAAAAGCCTGGAAGCTTGAGCACTGAGCACTTTCCCTGTGAGAAGTGGCTTCTTCAGCCTGGAAAAGGGACATCTTTGGTGGAAAATAACAGCAGCCTGCCAGTATCTACTGTGAGGTTGTCAGAGAGATGGAGCCAGGCTCTTCACAGTAGGAGAATGAGAAATAAGAGAGTTTTAGACCAGATATATGGAGCAACTCCTTCAGAGAGCATCAAGCAGTGGGAGCAGCTTGTTCAGACAAGCTGTGCAGCCTACAGTATTGGAAGTTTTCAAGACATTACTGGATTAAGCCCTGAGCCACCTGGTCTGACATTCTAGAGCAGTAGGTTAGACTAAAGAAGATAAGTTCCTTCCAACCTCACTTTCACTATAAACCAATTATTATTGGCAAAAAGCCCCAAAAGCAGAGTCACTAAGAGGAAAGTTGGAGTACAATTGGTTGCATGAGGTCCTATTCCATCCCAGTACACCAGTCACATCTTTGATCTCCCTTCACATTATACCGTTTTAATTCTTCTGGCTGTACCTTCTGTTCTACGCCTTTAACACTTCCTCAGAGCTTTGATTCCTCTCTAATTCTGTACAGTCACAATCTTTTCTAAAGAAAACACTGGACAGAACCAAATCTCTCCTTGTTTCTTAGAGGATTATGTATCCACTATAATGAAGCTGTTGACAAGAATAAAGCAGGAGGACAAAGTCTCATTAAAATGACACAGAGTCAAAAAGGCTGATTACAGTCAGGTTGCCATGGAAGCACCAAAACAATCCTGATTTTGCCACACTCAGGGAAGCCTCCCTGTTGCTGATATGGAGACATCCATGCAGGGAGCACTACAGCATATTCCACATCAGTGTCAGCTGTGGTTCCATTCAACCTCACGGATCTCCCTGCCATGGGTTTGAAAGTTCCCTTCCCACTGCTGCCACCAGCACAAGCCTACAAGCAGCCACAATGCCTGTCACTATCTTCTTCCTCCTCTGTGGAGGAAGACAGAGAGGGGACCTGGTGGGATGGCTGCTGCTATACTCTTAAGAGATAGAAGAGAGAAAAAAGACAAGGCAATTAAAAGAAAATTCCCTGGGAAAATTCCTAAAAGGGAGCATAAAACTTGGTTTTCAAAAATAATGACTACTCTCTTGGTTACCCATAATAATAGAATTATTTAGGTTTTCACCTTTGCAAATCATCTATTCCAGCATTCTGGACTTCAAACCGGGGCCAGTTTAGTCCAGTTTTCCCAGTTCTGAACGTCCCCAAGGGTGGAGCCTCTCTCTGAGCACCCTAGGCCAAATCTAAACAATTGTCACAGTGAAACCTTTCAGAGAGAAGACTGGTTCCATTTTGTCTATACCTTTAGGTACTATAAAACTGCTTTCCTCATTTTTTACTTCTAGATGATCCATATCCAGACTTTTTGGGAATAGCTCTTCTTCCATGTGAACACCAAGACCTAGATCAGAAGTGCTGTGAAAGACCACTAGTTTCAACAAATTTCAAAGTGTCTAAAACAATTAAAATTACTGGTCTTAGAGAAAACCAACACACAGAAATTTAGCTTCATCATTCAAGTTGCCACTCTGGGGGCTGGATTCTCTGATTTCTCTAAATTTTAGCCTGTAGTTCTTACTTAACAGGTCTGTTGCTGCTGTGCCCCAAGGTGTGTGCCAAATAAATATTTACTCAAATCAGCATATTCATTTCCAAGTCCCAAGGGCAGCATTTGCTCACAAGAAAAAAGCTGAGACACAGCCCCAATTATCAGAGTGAGTGACAGGGCTGCATCAGATCAGGAAAAAGCACTATTTAATTTAGTGCCTTTATCTCACTTGTTCAAGGAAGCACTTTGGAACAAAATGAACTACTGAGGTGGACTTCCTTCCCCAGCTGGTAGAACACATGCCCTGGGGATGCTGCACACATAGTCCTGGAATCAGTTCAGCTCTCTCCCTCAAAAGTAAGGCAACTATGCAGGATGGCCATCAGGGCAAGCAAACCAGAAATGGAATCAGAATACAACACAAAATATTGAAATGCACTTTCCATGCTGTCACTCCAGTGCATTAGGACTTTTCCCTGAGGCCAGCCTATTAAGGAGCCAGAGAAATACCAACCAAAGTGCAGTCAAGACTCTTCTGTCTCCTCTGAATATTCAACTACTCTGTCAGAAGAGCCTCCTACGGCATGTCTTTCATATTGCCAATTCAGGATCAGGGAAGGTTTCAGCCCCTGCAATTAGTGCAGATCACTTGTTGAAACAGCTCCTTCCTCTCATCTTCCATCAGCAATCTCAAAATAACTTGAGTTCACTCAAGCTCAAGATATTGAAGGGATTGAGTGTTTTGATGGTGACTGGCTCATAATAAACAAAGCACAATTTCTGAAACTCTGGCACTGACCACTGTCAGAGAGAAGATATTGAATTAGGCACAGGCATGGTCACAGAGGAAATGGTGTTCTTCAAAGTGCAAAAGGCTGTAGAGAATTATAGCTCTTTTTTATCCTCTTTAAGTCTGTCAGATTTGTACTATTTCATTGGTAATTCTTTTGAAAGTGTTGGCATTTCATTATCCATTGATTCATGGTTCAGTAACCCAAAATCTGAATTACTTTCAAGGCCCTTGCTGAATTTTCAGCAACAAGTCTCCAAGTAACCTTTTATATACTTACATGTGGTACCAGGGAGGGAACTACTGAGACTCTTTGCTGAATGAAGTATTTACACATGAAGCCAATGGCAGGCTTTTGAGGACCTTAATGGCACTTGTACACCAGGGTAAGACATATTAGAGCAGGTGAGTTTTTCTTAAAAAATATGTATATGTATTTCATTTGAAAACATGGTAAAAGCAACAAAGAAATCTAGAGAATTAAGCCCATCAAACCTTTTTGAAACGCTTTCTATTTTGAAAACCTGAGATAACAAAAACAATCTCTAAATGTTTTGTGGATAGCACTTCTCTTTTCTTAAGGATTGTGTCAAGGATGTCAAATCAAATTAACTCCAGAGTTAAACATCTCCTTAATTAAAAAAAAAACACTGTCACCACCAAAGCAGGGATTTACAGTCTGGAGACAGAATAAACAACCAAAACAAATGCCTCACAAAAATAACAGAATATTTTTTTCTCAGAAAAAGAAGGAAATGTTCCCTTCAAACACCACTTGCAATTTATTTTTCCAAAGTGTGGGGTTTACCTGCTATCAGTCATCAGCAATTAGCCTACACTACTCAACAAACTCAGTGCTTAATGCTGACTGTAACTTTATCCCTCCCAGCAATGTCAGCCCCCAAGAATTATTTGAACCATTGCCTCTCCAGGAAACTGTTGATCAGTTCCCATTCAACAGTCAGCTCTGAATCCTAACACATATGGAGGAAAGGAAGCATAACAGTTTCATACAGAATATCACCATTTTACAGGAACTGTAAACCTAAGCATCCTCCTTTATTACTCTCATGGAGCTCCAGCCCTTCCTTTTTGAAACCAAAGCAGCTGATGGAGCAGTTCACAGAAGCACAGATGGCATAAGAGCTTCCACCCCATCCAGAAGTAGGAATATACAGACTCCAGTACACAAGGAGCTTTATAAGTCCAGAGAGGGGCATTTCGTGGGGGTACAAAGTGATAGGACAAGATAGAATGGCTTTAAACTAGAAAAGTCTCCTCTTAGAAAGAAATTCTTTACTGTGAGGGTGGTGAGGTCCTGGCACAGGTTGCCCAGAGAAGCTGTGGCTCCCCCATCCCTGGAAACATTCAAGGCCAGGTTGGATGGGGCTCTGAGCAGCCTGGGATGGTGGAAGGTGTCCCTGTCCATGGCAGGGAATTGGAATGAGATGGTCTTTAAGGTCTCTTCCAACACAAACTATGATTCCATCAGTCTATGATTCTCTAACTGTTCTATGATAACACCAGAGCTCACAAACATTCATTCATGTATCTCATTTAACCATGGCTGTCTAAAAACAGCAAGTTCTCTTCTCCTGCTTCCACTGAAACCAGTTCTAGTTTTTCTTGACAAGACACCAGCTTGCCAATCCTCAGAGCAGAGATTTTGTCTTCCACCAGGGAACATCTCTGTAGGAATGTGCTTGAAGAATAGACACAATCACAATAGAACTAACTCTTTTTACTGTTTGGATATGACCCAAAACTTCTAATAAATTACAAGAAGATTTGAAGGATTCTAATGGTTAATGAACTATCACATATAATTAATGCCAGAGCTTCATAAACATCTGCATCGAGCTATATCCAAGCTATTGTAATGCCTTCTTAAAATATCCCATTTTGAGCTCTTGTGGTTACAAATACAGGAGTACATGCATATCATAGAGACAAATCAACCTCTTAAAAAAAAGGGACTTTATACTTAGAAATAAGCGATTTCCCAATATCTGAAACACATGGAGCCACTGCAATTAACTGCTAGTGAATTAAATATTCCCTTGTTGCTGGCTGACACAGATTCTTTTATTTTTAATCCACTTATTTTCCGAGTCCATATTGTTTTTTCAGTATCTGCTGCCATTTTCTTCCAATTTCCTCAGCTTCCTTGCAGATATTATACGTATACTGAATGTGAAACTGAACCTCTTCCAGGAGATTCCTTAATCAGATACTTTTCTGGAGTTCAGACAGCCCCAAATCACACTAGTTTTCAGACAGGCTGTGGACTGGAGAATTTCAGCTTATTCTTTATGGGCAGAGCAGTGATACCCATAACATCTCACAGAAACAGTGCTGAGCCAGTGGAGTCGAGTGACAGCCACGAGGATGGGCCAACAGAGCTGAAATGTGACCCCAGGCAAGGCTTGAAGCCAGAGCAGGGAACTCAATTAATGCGTTTCATACCAGGCATTACTGATAATCCTGTGGTTGCAGCAGTAAAAGCAGCTCTCTCAAATCACAGAGCAGCCCAGTGCAGACAAGTGGGGTTTGTTTTGCTTTGTTACTAATGCTGGAGATTGAAATGTGCTATTACAATCCTTCTGCAGAGAGATTTGCTTTCAGTTCAGCTACTCCCCAAGCCTTTCACCTTTCAGATACCATACAGCTCTGAACAAACCTGGACATCTTGTAAGCTTATTTAGGAAAATATTTTTATTTTAAGTCAATAGTCCCCTGCCCACTATCTGATCTTCTGTATCTCAGCTACAGCTGCAAATAGCATCCAGTGTTAACTCAGAAAAATGGTCATGAAAGAAGAATGAATTTAGAACTGCAGCTGAATGCCAACATTTCAAGGTTAAATAAGGTAAGGTTTTGTAAATGCTGATCAGTATTTCAGAGGTCTCCCAAGTTTGTGTAGGGATGAGAAAGTACTGGAAGTTAGATTAGTGAAGGCTAGGGATGCTAGGAATAAAAACACTGTCATTTTCAATTCTGCAGGCATGAATATTACACAGAAACTATTGAGGATTGTTGCTAATTATTCCCTTAAATTCCCTAACTCTAA
>VRYO01001589.1:23939563-24013190 GCA_009812075.1 Sialia sialis | reverse complement strand
GTTAAAAAAAACCAAGCAACTTTGCAGAATATTTTACCTAATTTAAGTTGCAGGAGAATCTGAGCCCCACAATAATTGAGGAATTCATTTTTTGCAGTACTAAATTTCATAGAATGCTTTGTTACAATAGTGTCATAACTTCATAAATATTAATATATTACATAAGTAATGTGGCAGTGTTACAGCATTATAAATATTAATGTCTTGCTTTAATTGAAAAAAAGGATAACTTGCAGTAGTATGAATTCTGTGTGAAATACATAAAGTATATTGCACATAGTGCAATCAGATTTATGAAATGCATCCTATAGCATAACCAGGTTGTCTTGGGAAGCCTTATGGGGTTCGTTCAGTACTCAGAGAATGAGAGCTGTGATTTTGAGAGAGATTTAGCTTGTACTTCCAACAGCCCACAAAGATCAATTCCACACACTGTGACAAGCTGGGCACTATTTCATTCCAGAGATACAGCTGCAGTAAGGCTTAAGGTCATTGCTTTACAGCTGAGGGAAATGCACTGGTGATACTTCCTGAGCAGCTTCAACTGGATCCTTCTCCTTGGCTCTCAACCAAGTCCTTTCCAAAAAACTGTCATCCCACACATAAATCACAGCACTGCTTACTCTGCCCTTGCCACTGCATTCTAAGTAGCAATAAAAAACTTACCACCACCACGGCCATGCAGCTCTTCTAAATTAAGTTATAACAGATTTATTTTATTCAAAGGACAGTTTTATCTAGCTGGTTTATATACAAGAGATTTTTAAAGCAAAACTACAGTGATATAACTAGTCTGCCACAACTATACCCGTGTAACATTTCATGATACATGCATGACTACTACTGCACCTTTCCTCATGTATAAAAGTCGCACTGGTGTTCATTTGGACTTGAATTTCCACAATAAAGTCCTTTTGATCCCACCCCTTCAGCTGAAAAATTCTTATGAAAAATTCAACATTACAAAATTAAAATGCAAGTGGAAAGAGCCTAGCTAAGAAAAAAAATTTAAAAATCTCAAAGCTTGCTGTCTTCCTACAGACAGGTTTAAGAGCTCAAACAGAACCTGTCCCCACCTTCAGCCTTTCCTAGAAGCATCACAATGGTCCTTGTCCAGACACTAAAATTCTTGAAATCAAATTTGTGTCATTTGGCACCTCTATCTCCATCAAATCCCTTCTTGGGCCCTCAGCTATATCAGAAGTCAGTGCTGGCAAGCACACTGCCTGTCAGCAGCTCCCTGGTGCACCCTTATGCCAAATTAACGAACCATTTTATTTTATCTCTAGTATTTAGAAAGCATGGGATTTACCAGTTCACCACATACCAAAGAAAATTCGGTCCCAAATCTTCCCTGGAAGTAGGAATTATTTGGCATCTGTCATGAAAGCAGATTGTGCTCATCTCTGGTAAGGTCTGTAACAGTCCCTTCATGTCCCCACACAGTGAGACAATGAGAAGCAGAGCAGCAACTTGGGAAGTTTGGGGATGGTCCAACCTCACCAAAACCCAGGCTTTCACCATTGCAAACACACAGGGCAGGGTTTGGTTTTGTACCAGAACATGCAGCAAGGGAACTTTAAATCAGCCATTCTTTAACTCTGAGCCTCAGCAGAGCTACAGCAGAAGATGTTCCTAAAATCAGCCTGGCCTTTGCCCACAGCTTTACTGGGACTGACAGGGAAGTATCCCACTGCCACTCAAATTAATAGAAAGCTTTTGCACAGCATATCACACTGGAACAAAGAAACTGGTTATTTGACCATGCAAGTGACAGACAAGACTTTATGTACACTGACCAATTCTTTAAGCAAATCAAGAACTCAGCCATGACAATCTGACAGGGGCTAAGAAACACCAACACTGAAAACAGGTTTCTGCCCATTCAGAATAAATTATTCTGACAGGAGTCCAGGGCAATGGCAGATTTATGTAGACTGGGGTAAGTGGCAGGAGGGAAGGCAAAAGTGCATAACCCCATGGGAGCTGCTGCTAAAGCCATCACAAGCAGATGTGAGTGCTTTGCACGCAGTGCCAGGTGCCAGATCTGGGGCTCTCAGAGGGACCACACATCCCTGGAAAATGTAGATTTCAACTGGCAGGTGAAAATGTTGGACAATATTTGTAATCGCAGAGAGCAAATCTGAAATCCCATTACCTTGCATGAAATAATACAGTGTGACTTACCTGTGAAAATACCAACTTGGCAGGGAAGAGTTTTCCTACAGGAAAATTCTTCCAATCAGGTTGTAGCCTCCCCCACAGATTTTTAAAAGCAATTCAGCACTACAGTGGTCATTTTTATTAGAATCTTTTTTGCCTTGCAAACTAAAATTCAAGACCTCTCTCATCTGGTGCTGTGCAATGATAGGGAGGGTTGGCAAACTCCACACTCAGGGAGGTCAAATCACTGGATCGCTTTTCCACCTGGCAATCTTTCCAGTGAAAAAGCAGAAAAATTTGGGGGATAATGACAAATCACAGCCTATGTTGGGAAGGGCAGCTATTACTCACAGACAGCATGAGCTCTTCTGAGACACTGCAGAGAACCCACATTTGTGATTTCTCTCTAGACTAGAGACCTCGTGCTTAATTCTCCCAGACCTCACCTCCCAAGACAATCCAAAAGTTAGGCAAAAGCTTGTTTCCAGCACTGGGATTCTCACATCTCCCTTTTCCTTCTGCTTTACATTCCATATTTTATTTATTTATTCTTATTGAGGGTAGATTTGTCAAATTTAATGAAAGCAACAGCTCTGAAACCAACTTGCATCCTTTTCCCCAGGACCTGCAGTAAGAGCTACGATGCTGCCCTCTGCATGACCTTTGCCTGTGAAATGCATATTTCTCTTTGCTTTGGCCAGGCCTTGGCAGCTTTATGAACCCCAGGAGAGGAAAGAAAATGAGTACAGACTGAGACAAGATAGAAAAGGCTAAACAGTGAAAGGATAAAGCAGAGTAAGGGAAAAAGAAGGAAATGAAAAAGGGAAAACAAAAGAAGACACAGGTTAGAGTAGACATAAAAAAAGAAAAATCTCTTTCTCATTTGTCAATTAGAAATGTGGTCTCAGGAGCTTATCCTGAAGGATTGTGGAGACTGGGTTACTTGAAACTGGAAGAACAGAGAGCAGCCTTAAAACAGTAAAAAGGAGAAAAGATAAAGATTTTAAGCAAGACTATCCATTTGTAAGTGACCTGTCCTTACATCCTCACGTGATCTATTATTTCCAAATCATACCTGCTTGCTATAAGGTTAAAAAAAAAAATCCAGGAAAAAAATAGGAGTTTAGAGAGGCTGTAAAAAGAGGGGGGGGAAAAAAAAAAAAAAGGCTTTACATAAGATAATTATTCTAATAATAATTTCTGATGTGCTCTATCTCTGATGACCTGGCTACAAACCTCAAGTACTGCCTTAACAGTATCTGACACAAGCAGGCAAAACCTCCACATCAGCATCTGCTGTTTAAGACATTGACTTAAGCCAAGAGGGAATTTATTATTCACTAGCAACTGGACAACTTTAAGCCATGATAAATGTTGCCAGGATAGCAGGAACAATGATTTCACAGGTTAATTGCTCTTTTATTGTTTGATATAAACAATATTATCAATAGATTGGCATCTTAAGCATCAGCAGTCCAAGCTGTAACACTGCCCAGGCAGCCTGAAGTCACCTAACCTCAAGTTACCACATGTTGCTCCTGGAAAAGACAGGAAATTAGCACTTGGGAGTAAAGGCAGGGCCATCTCTGTACCTTGGGCTGAAGATCAAGTATTAATGCAGGAGTTTCTTTTCTACCTGCTACACAAGCTGTACTTTCCTGGTGGAAAGCTTTGAGCAACCTGCTCTAGTGGAAGGTGTCTGTGCTCATGGCAGGGGGTTGGAATGAGGAGGTCATTAAGGTTCCTTTCAACCCAAACTATTCTCTGATTCTGTGATCAAGATTAGTCACCTCTGGCTGGAAGCCACAGATGGACTTCACAGTACACTTCATCTGGTAACAGTTTTACTTGCACCTCAGTTTTCCAAAAGCAGCTGAGGATGATCCTACATCTTTATCATGGGAAGACCAGGGAAAAGAAATTCAGGGCCTGCGAATGTGAATTAGCAGGGGTCACAGAAAACCTGGGGATAAAGACATATAAATGCAGACTGATTTTTATTCAGGACCACTCAGTAGCACTTCAGGATGTGACAAAGGGCATGAAAGGATACACAAAGAGAGAGAACTGCTCCGTCTGGAATATAAGTTAATAATAATAATAAAGACATCTGACTAACAGAGAAAAGACAGAACAGCCCCATTCTACCACATCACCCAAATCAGCTCTATAAAGGCAATAAGAGACAACACAAAAGGTATTTCTCCCCACATTTTACTGAAGCCATTCCCCATATTTGCAACTTCTTTCAAGGACAGAAATAATATTTGGCTTCCCTGGCAACGAGGAACAAAGGGACAATAGGAATCCGACAGTGGAATTTATGAAGCTGAGTTACTGCACTCACCCCTTGTATGGGGACAGCAGTGAGGCAGGGCAGACAGGCCCCAGTGAAACAGCAGCTAGAAAAGCTTTCTGGCTAAAAGCTATTTGTGCTGCTTTGACACAGAGCAGTTGTTTTGACTAATAAGTTAGAGAAAGAGATTTCTTTAACAGAGTACACTTTGAAGGGGTCTTTGCCTCACAGCTGTAACAGCAGCTACATCCACAGTGCACGTTTTCCTTGTACCTATTGTATTCCAGACCAAAACACACCACAGGCTCCAACAGATTCAGGGGCAGCTGCTGGAAAAGTCAGTGAGGATTGTGCTCATATATGGACAGTGTTACAGTAAGAGGCTGTGATTAAACTGCAAGACCTGGGAGCATTTCTGAGTTGCTGCATCTGAGTGCGTGTCCCAGCTGTATCCCAACTCCATGCTGTATTCAGACACATCAATCCTCCCCAGAAAAGCTGATTTGGTTTTTGGCTTTTGTTTGTTTGGGATTTTTTTTTCCTCTTCAGACACCTTAGATTGAAGAATATTCCCTCCTACACTATCCTGGTTTGGGTCAGGACAGGGACCTGTACCCAGGTTTTCTGCTGTTGAGGCTAATGATATCTTTTCTAACACTAAGGAACACCTCTGAACCTGTGCATGGCATCTGCCTACTTGCAGATGACACAGAACAGGAAGGAGCAGTTGATAGACCAGATGGTTGTTCCATCATTCAGAGGGAATCCTGAAAGTCTGCAGAAATGAGCAAACAGGAATCTCATTAATTTTAGCTAAAAGAAAATGTCAAGACTGTTCATAGGGAGGAATATCCCTGTGCACACGTTGGGGAACAGCAGCCTGAAAAGCAACTTGGTAGAAAAGAACCAGAGTGTCCTGGTGGAAGCCAAGGTGACCATGAGCCAGTAATGAGCTCTCACAGCAAAGCCAGGCTTTGGCAGGAGCATCAGCAGCAGGTCAGGAGAGGAAAACCTGCCCCTCAGCACTGGTGAGACCCAGCTGGAATGTTGTGTCCAGTTCTGAACATCCCTGTGTAAAAAAGAAGCTGACACACTGGTATGAGTCCATCAAAGGGCCACAAAACTCAAGGGATGGAGCATCACAAGAGGCTGAGAAAGCTGGGACTGCTTAGACTGGACAACGGGGATCTTGTCCATGTGTATAAATGAATTGTGGGACAGGGAGTAAAGAATTCAGAGCCAGACTCTTCTTACTGGTATCCAGTGAATGGACAAGAAGCAATGGGAACAAATTCAAATACAGGATATTTAATTCAAACTTATATGTGTAACTGTGAGAGTGATCAAACTCTGGAGTGGCTTGCCCAGAGACATCATAGAGTTCCAATCTTCCAGATTTTCAAAATCCAGCTAGACAGAGCTCTGAACAACCTGCTGTAGGTGACCCTGCTCTAAGCAGAAAGGCTGGAAAAGATACCTTTGAGGTCTTTTTTGACTAAACGATTTTATGATTCTTTGATTTTCCAAGCTCAGTCATTCTTTGATACAATTGCTTCTCAGGATGCATTGACAAGCTCCGGTCTCCTTTAAAACAACTTGGGGGGGAAAAAACAACCTTTACTCAGAGTAGAAATTCTGTTTGTCTTGACCACAAGTGCATTTCAGCATCATCTCAGCTCTGCTCACACAGAGATACATATCAGTTATACTTGAATTGTCGTGCAACAGAGCTCAAGGAAGCAAGAAAAGGCTCTCCCAGGTATATCTCCTGCACAAGCAGCATCACTGGCCTTTACAAACCATGTTATCATTCAAGCAAACTGCTGCTCCAGACAATGGAAATGGCACTTGGCACTCTGGCTGCTGAGTAATCACTGCAACAAAATCACCTTTCAGGATTTGTTTAGTCTTCACATCTGTGTTTATTAATTAGATTTACTCTGATGCAAACACAGAGAGTGCTACAGGAACAGAGTTTAAGATAACGAAATCTGAAAAATTTGTTATGAGTTTTACATAATGACTTAGTGTCCAGATGTTTCACAACCAAAATCATTCCCTTGTAGCCGGTTTGACTACTCCTTCTGAAGTTCTGTGTCCAAATCTCAACAAAGGCCTTCCTGGATCACCACAAGCAATCTCTCAGCAAAAACAAGAAAAATCAGCACACAACCCAGCCCAGGTCTAAAGTGCCACACAGTGAAAGTTCTGCCGAGTTTACTGCAGTACTGAAGTTTGGTGCGAAAACCCAAATAAAAGATAATGTAAGTAAAACAAAATAACACGTGATGGGATTCATAGAGTAGTAAAAGTTCTGTGAAAATGTAAAAAACAATATTTATTAATAACCAGAAAAAAGTCCTAGGAACTGTTAGGAAGGAATAGAAGGCAATGCAGAAACCACCATGGTGTCACTGCACAACCATTCAATATTCATACGCAGATGAGTGTCTGCATTTCTAGATCCATGTCCCACCTCTCTCCCCACACAAAATCATGCAGAGAACTCAGAGACATTTAAGGGAAATGTGCTAAATTGCAGCTAACCCTCTTCTACCTGGAAGACAGACAACTGGGAGGTGAGAGAGACCACACAGGAAGTGAGGAAGGGAGATGAAGGGATTGAAAATGCTGTTTCTTTCAATTGAAATAAAAAAGTAAAACAAAAGGGGGTATTTTCTTACTGCCTGCAAAGCTAAACAGGGGCACTTGTGGCCACTGCACTTCTGCAGGTCTCAAACATTCATACAGACCAAAAACACCACAACATCCATGAACAGAAGAAAAATCCATCAAGAACCAATGAACTCACATCCAGCTCTTGATTTAAGAAGTTCTTGAGCTGAGGTTGGTCAGATGCTAGAACAGGTTGCCCAGAGTGGTCGTGATGGTCCTTTGGTTCAACCTGGTACAGCTGCTCTTGCATGATGTTTAGAGTGCATACATCTCTGCAGTGCCTATGCAGAGAGCCCAGGATCTCAGATGTTGAAATCTTCATGGTAGACTCAGAAGTTAGGCCAGAGAAATCCCAAGCCTACTTTGCACTGAGTTTTGCTCTCAAGCTACCCAAAATATCAGAAGGTAAAACAGCAATAATAATAATAATAACAGCAATAGTTGAATTCTCTTGAAATAAACTGGAGCATATTAACATGTTGGTACAGCAGAAAAGTCAATATGCCTCTATTATTAGCAGATAAAGAAATAGTGGAAAGGGACGTGATTGTCACAGTCCCATGAAGACTGGACTTTGCAGAGCACTTCAGAATCAGGTGGAGGTTTATTAACTCAGTCCATCAATCTGATTACAGTATCTGTCCCCATTTCTGTAGCCTGGAGTTGTGGTACTGAGGTGGATTGTATTAAGCAGAGTTAAAGACAAAAAAGGGGGAAAAGTGAAACAGGAGAACACTGGAAAGCATGGAGATGAAAGACACACAGGAAGGCATTGGATTAATGGACAAGCATTTAATTTGTGATCAGCTAATGCACAGAGATTAGCATGCAAGGCATTTTCTGAAGACAAAAAATAACGTCCTGTCAGCCACAAAGTGATGGACAAAAGACAAAACAGCCAAATGTCTAGGAAGCTGTAACTCCATCTTCCTTCCACTGCCTCTCATGCTTGAGGTGGGAGGGGGGTAAGCCAAGAGAAAGGTCAGGGATGAAAACAGCAGTGGGGAACTGGCAGAATGCCTGGGGTTCTGTGGAGCAGAACTGTCCCTCCCAGAGGATAAACCAAGGGCACAAATCTTGGGTTTCCGCATCAGCCACCGTAACAAGGAGGGAAACTTATTGGATACAATTTCAGTGTAGACATTACTTTCTGTGCATTGAGGAACAACAAAACTGTTATATCTTGGCTAAGATGTGGTGGAAAGCACCAAAAACCTTCTATAAATTGTTTTTAAAGTCATAGGGGTCAAGGAGAATTATTCTCTAAATAAAAACAGTGCATTTACATGGGATGGAAACGTTCCTCAGGACTCCAGAGAGTAGGACAGCAAGGAATAATTGCCAAAACTAAATTAACAATTCCAAAAAGCAGCTTCCAGAGCTTAGTGACGCTAAGATCTCACAAGACTGAAATAATTCCTCCCAGCAGCTTTTGTTCCCCACAGGAAAAGGAAAAAATGGTGGGCTCCTGGGATATTTCCCATCTGGGAACAACAGCTAAAAGAGACTGATCTGCTGCTCAGAGCCTCACATACAGCTCTGTGATCCAGGGATTTCCAAAACCAACAGTAATACAAAGAGCCTTTCAAGAGCCTGTCCAACCGAGGCAGAAGGGCTGGTTGGAAGAGTTTTAAAGTCTATTTCTTTCTATTAAGACACTAGACTTAACACTAAGAGTGCAATGGACTTATTCTTCATTCAGGCTTGACCCAGCCTGGGTATCAAGATGTTTTTCAGATGAGACAGAGGGGGGCAGGATCATTAATAATTGGAGCAACTCTCAGCATAGCTCACATGGACACATGGTTATTATCTCATGGTCACTCCAACCCTTCACTAGTTCTCAACCAAAATATCAAAGAAAGATTGTAGGGCACAATCTTCCCAAAAAGAGCTGGAGGTAGCTGATCAATCCTTCCAAAGGTAGAAAGAAGGCTTGTGAGCCAGAAGATTTTAAACTGTTTAACTAATATGCCCATCACTAAGAAGGGTAAAATTGACTCAAACCCAGTTTGATGTTTTCAGGTGACTTGGAGCTTTAAAACCACAAAAATCCCTTATATTTTAGCACCACATCACACTCCTTGAAATCAGTCTCAGTCATCAGGTGAAACATCCACTCATCTGAAAACTGGTGTATATCCAGAGTAAATGAAGGAAATGGGAATTTATCCAGTTCTGATGTGGGTGATACAAAACTTACCCACTTCTGCCTACCCTATTTGGAATACTGAACACATTTACCATCACAATACCCACACAATATCCTCATTCAAACACAAATTCCCACACCAATGAGCAAAGGAGAACATACCTGCTCTACCCTGCTCACATCTGACTTGCCACCCACCCCTACAGAAGCAGATCTAAGCCGTGACAGACTGTGTAAGGCATCAACCTCATAATGGGGCAATTATATTTACATCAAAATCTGAACTATCAATGTTTGCATCTCTTTAAAGTCAACAATGAGAAACAGTCACCTCCCAAGGACAATTTGTGAGCTGTCCCAGACCCTTTTACCATGAAATTGTGTAATCTCTGTCCTTAGTGTTGCTCAAAACCCAGCTGAACAAGACCCTGAGCGACTTCAAAACCTCTGTGGTTACAGCTTTGTTCCAGCTCCAGGAAAGCACTTAGAGACACTCCAAGCATGTGCTGAAATCCTCCTCACTTCAGCAGCCAAGGGACTGGTGATTCCTATCTCCCCAGCACTCATAGAAATCCCAGCCAGACAGAGATGCTGAAAAACTGAGGAGAGTTCACCCAGAGGACCACCAAGATGATTAGAGGGCTGGAGCACATAACACAGAAGGGTAATGGAAGTATGTTTGTTTAGTCTGGGAAAGATTAAGGGCAGGACCTGACTGCAGATTTGCACTTCCTAATGGAGCTGGCTATTGAAGAGAAAGCCAGATCCTTCCCAGAAGTGCACAGAGACAGGACAAGATGCAAAGGCCAGAAGCTGCAACAAGGGAAAACCCAACCAAGCTAAATTTTTCACCACCAGAGTGGGTAAATCCTGGAACTGGTTGCCCAGAGAGCCTATGGAAGCCACATCCTTGGGATATTTTCAGGGTATATTGGGCAAGATCACACTATCCTAACACAAATTTGGAGTCCACCTTGCTTTAAGCAGGGGCTTGACCTACAACACCTGCAATGGTCCCTTCCACCCTAAATCCACTGATTATTCTCTGACTGAATTCCAGCCCCTTAAAGGTGTTTAATTCTCTCATACAGGCACAACCACATGGTACAGCAGCTCTCCACAGGACAGGAATGATTTCCTGAGTCAGAGAGCTGTTCCTTTATCTCTTCTTTCTCCCACAAATGTTAATCAAAGCTTCTCTTGCCAAAAGATAGAATGTTTTATTAAATGTGTTTTGAATAATTGGGAGAATTAAACCCTGTAATAGCAGACTAATTTCTCCATCTCCTGCTCATCTTCAGGCAGCTCCTAAGATTTCCATAATTATCACAGTCTGCTCTGTTGGACTGCTGAGAATTAGTTACAATCTCCAAGTCTTAAAATTGTATTTCATACTGCATGTGGCACTTCTGTGAGGAAGTAAGCATTGAGCATGTTAGGAATCAGCCTAATGGCAACAATAGGAGCTTTTGTACCAGGGAATGGCATGTGGCCTGGGAATGGGCCAGAACAACAAATTGATATGACAGGCTTTGCCTGCTGTGGAAGTATTAAATCTCAGCTGATAGTGGAACTATCACCTTTCTCTGAAAAGCACTATGATCTGAGCTATGCTGTCCCTTAACATAAAATGTAAATGACCCATGGACACAAGGGGAAGCTGGTGTAAGCCCTATTCAGCCCGGAGGCTGGGAAGGTCATTTCCTAGACAGCTTCTAAAATTAAGCATAACAATATACAACTCTCCCAGTCACAGACAAGTGAATTTCTGGAGCAGTGAAGCACAGAGAATTAGATTCAGGAGCACAGGTCCTCTCTAAAAGCCTTTGTTTGCACATCAGTTCACTCAAGTCGAGTCCCTCATTAAAGCCAGGACTCCCTTACCTTAGGGCTATCAATTTATACCAATGCACACTTCACAGAAAGGTAAGGGCTGGTAGATTCAGCTAAAGTAGCAAAAGCCAGTAAAACAGAAAGTCCTCAAGGATAACAGAGCCAGTGTCACTTGGGTACCTCTCTTCTCCTTCTGCTTGGCTATTTGGATTAGTTCAGGCTCTGGAAACATCCTAAAGCTCACTCATTGACCATGAGGCAGCTCAGCAACAAGGCGTGTCAGTGGCTATCCCAGCCTGAAAATTACTTTTCCTCTGCCAGCAAGGTGTGGGAATGCATTTGGCAATGCACTGGACATGTTGCAATCTAGGACTTCACACTCACTTTAGGTTAGGGGGAAGCATTTTTAGGCATTTGTAAAGCATCTCTAAAGCCAGCACTGCAGTCCTGCTCAGGCCATAGCAAAGTGTTCAAGGTCACCTATCTAACATTGCCAGTCTACTGACCTAAGCAGGAGTACATCACCCCAGGGTGCCTCTGCTATCCGTGGACGTAGAAGGGCATTTCAGCCAGCCTGGGGTTCAAATTGGCCTCTTCTGCTTCCACAGATTTCAGGGTCTGCCCAGGACACATACATTCCTAACACAGACATTGTCTTTAAATACAAGAGTGAGCAGGTTACTTTTGCCAGAGCTGTTTAAACCTTTGACAGATATGAATTCAGCTAAAGATAAGAAACATTATCTGTTTCATGTCTGCGTAACAACTTCACAAATCTGAGCCATGACAGTATTAAATCTCACCCAGGTATTCCTAAGCAGCTAGGTCTAGGACTGATCTAGGATTTAGCTTGGGATGAGCCACCATGACCCTGCTCCTCAGAGCTGTACTCTGCACAAGGCTAGGATGAAGCTTCAGAATTATAGCAGACCCCTGACACTTCATCAGAAGTGCACAGTGAAAAGGAGATGGAAGCAGTTTGGGATTTTAAAATAAATGGGGGCTGGGGAATAATACCAGCCACACTGTCAGCATGCACATTCAATGTTCATCTATCTCCTAACTCCTTTTTCAGGAGAAAAATCATCCCAGCTAATTAGTCCAAAGGTTTATGGCAGAAATAAGTAAAGCAGACAGCCGAAAGAGACTACTCCTTAAATCTGTAGAGATAGCAAGGGAAGTCTCCCTCAGCATTAGACCATAAATTTCCCAGAACCAACCTTTCTCCATTATATTGCTGAGACCAGCAAGTTTCTTACAGCTCTTGGTAACAATGCAGAAAAATGTAATTAGCACACACTGCCTTTAATTAGCATTTCTATTCAAAGAAAGGTCCTCACCTATCAGGTTGTCATGATAAATAATTGTCCTTTTCCCCTTGGTCCAGGTGTGCTCGACCTGATCCCTGTGGCAGAGAAAGAAGAAGGTAGAGGAAGTGTGGGCAGCACCTGTACAACTCAGAGTCTTTCATCCAGTCCTTTCCCAGGACTGACAACTGGAACAGCAGAGATGAGAACTAAGAGGTGAAAGAAGGATGTGAGGAGACAGGGAAATCTGACCCATTTGTTTGCAAAAAGAAAAGTGTAGGTTTCATTAGCAATGAGCAAACTCACTATCCACTTTAGGCAAAGAACAGGAACATCTAATTTTCCCTCAGATCTCTCTCTCTCCCTCCCTGTGAAGATAAAGGAGGATTCCTCACAGAAATTTCCACCTTTTTTACTTCCATACATTCCTGAGACATGCAGCCCCTGAATTACCACTTAGACAGGTTAACTCAGTGCCCTAACAAGTGGGCAATCAAGAGCACAAAGAGCTGATCTGGGCAGTCAGGCTCTGGTTCCTTGCACAGTCAACACAGAGAAGAAGAGCCCATCACTCAGATCATCAGAAACAAGTGTCAAATGTATCAGTTATGGGAAATTTTCTCTACTGGCTAAATAAAGCAGCAATGACAAGTTATCCCAGAGTGTCCCCTCATATCCACCACTGTCAGCCAACAAAGCAAAAGAGACAGTAGGAGTTGTTTCAGAGGAGAAAATATCTCCTAGAAAATGACCAGCTTGCAGGAGAGGCAAGCAACGAGGTTTATAGCAATAACAGAGGATGTTGGAGAAAATTTGTGCCTGCAACATCAGAGCTCTTCTTCCAGTCTGTTTTGTACATTAATGACCCCTTTCATACAGTAAGGGGTTTGTGGCTTCAGAGAGATTCACTGTCCTTGTACTACATCACATCAGGTACAACATTTACAGGCTTTAAAAAAAAACACCTAAAAGCAGCACTGGTCTTTTTGGAAGCTCTTACCAATAAGGGAGCCTCACAAAGACTCTTAGGAAGGGGGATTTGCAGGGGATTAGGATTAAGCCAGTTTCAGTTACTGAAAAGTGAACTTCTGCTCAGGGAATTAGGGCTGGGATAAGTAATTATTTGGCTTTCTTTTGCTTGTATCTTTCACTACCAAACATTAGAGCATGCTAGGGAGACAAAGAAAGGAAGCCAGACCTTCTGAAAGTCAACATATTGCCTGAATGAGCAAAATGTGATGGGAAAAAGAAACCCTCAGAGAATGTCCCCAGGTAACCCTCTAGGCAAGAATTCCAAGGGCAGGGTCACTCCCAGGGCAAGGACACTTTGAGGCTGAGGGAGGAGTGAAGACCAACCTCCATCACTTCTCTTTGAAGATGTGCACAGAGTTCCTTGAGCATGATCATTACAAAGACCACGAGAGCACAAGGGACACCATCTGAGGTTCCCTTGTGACACAGCTCACCCCACATCACATCACACATATTGCTGCTATGCTAAGTGATATGTGAGGCTGCAACCTTAACAAAACATGAATGTGCCAAGAATGGGCCACTGTCCAATGGATAAAGGGATAGACTGGGTTTTTGTGGCTCTGGCCATGCTACTGAACAACTTTGTGGTGTTCTGGAAGTCTTCCTTCTTTTCTTGTAACTTCCCATTCTGTCCTCTCACATCATGCCCCACGTATTGTCCCTGAAAATCTCACCACACACTCCTACAGCATCTGTTTTGTCCCCAGTATTAGAGTACCAATACCTCAGCACCAAAATTATTTATTTTTGAATCCACTCTCTGCTGCAGTTGCCTTGCAGTCTGCAGCATGAAGAGCACACACCCACATGAAGACTAACACTTGGATTCTGAAAACTGTTAGGTAAGTTTTGGAGAATACATGAGTTAGGGGAGTCACACAAAAAAATCCAGTCTCTCATGATCCATCCACTCTTTGCAAGAGCCTTGTATCAGGCATTGCCTTCTGTGCAAAGGTGTCATGGTAATGTAAAAAACAAAGGACAAGTTCAGTGCCCAAGTTCAACAAAAAAAAAGTCTCCTGGTTTCAATAAACTTCGCTTGCTTTTCTCTGCAGGGGAAGTTTAACAGCTGCCCAGTGTTTGTCTTTGATTTTCTCACTTGCAAAACTTTATTTCAAAATCCCAAAGATGGTCTCTTCTGCTGTAGGTCCAGTGAAAAAAAAGCCCATTTATTTAAAATTAACCAAAGAGAAATTAATTTCACTCATGTAAAACAGCTTATCATGACAAAGTGAAAGCTTAAGCCAGAAAGGTTTCTAAACTCATAAACCACAAGCCTCTAACAAGGAAAGAATCAAGAGACTTTTATAATCCAGCTCTTTGCAAGAACAGCCACTGGAGTACATCAGGCCCCCTGAGTCACCCTGGGAGAACAAAACCACAGCAGAGCAGTTTGAGGAGCTAAAACTTAACAGAATTATTCACTTCCAGAGCCTTATAAATACTGATTGCTGGAGTAGTCAGAGTTTGATCAAGTGTTAAGTTCAAGAACTGGCATTATTCCTGACATTGGACTCTGTTTCAGCCAGAACCTGGTGCTATTAGGTCATTTGAGTCTAAATCCAGGCAAATATTTTATGTATTATGACCTCAACTCAGGCAAGATAAATTGCTTTTGAAAAAGTGAACATGCACTCACTCATGTCTCAGTAGGCCAGGGCCTGGGTCTATGCAGATCTGAGGCATTCAATCACCATCTCTGCCATGCTGAGTAAGGTGAACTCTTCTGCTTCTGCCTCCCAAAGTCTGTGAGATGCACCTGTTACCTGGCTCAGTCTAAGAAAGGCCATGCAAGACACCAGCACTTTAATTCCACAGGAGTCAAACCAACTCCCCACACCACACAAAGGCCTAACCTTCTAATCATCTCCTTCATGCTAATACTACTCATAAGTTTACAACAACAACAACAAAGATTAGGATCTCAGCTCCAGCAGTTTTCCATAGCCAAATATAACTGCACAAATATAACTGCAGCATCTTTTTCCTTGCAGATACTACTCTAACATCCTCTGACTGATGGCACTCAGTCTCACACATGCCAGGATACCTCTGGTGTTCCATCTTCCCTCTCTGCTTTCCACAGAGAGGAGCTTAGGCTGGCCTAGGGAGACTGTGGAACTGTCAAGTGTGAGAAAGAAGGGAGAAAATAGGATTATATCAGACAAATCCACAAATCATCCTAGGCACCTGCTCCCATGATTAGACTTAGAGAAAGTGTGAGGCTGTTTCATTCTGCTAATTAGAAGTGTAATCCAAAGTGGGACATGAAATAGAGAAAATGCCAGACAGCTAATACGTTGATCATTCATTTTCATGTATGAAGAGGGAAGCCAGCACAGCTGTCTTGCTTATCATACCACAGGTAAATCCTCCTGACTGAGTATCAGCAGTCCCTCTCCACACTGACCTCCTCCAGCTTTTGTTCCCACCTCCAGGCTCTGTATTTTGTCTAGCAGAGAGCAGGTGAGACTGACTGTGTGGTCTCATAAAGAAAAGTAATTTTTAGCCCAAACTTGCCTGCTTGATCCTTCTGCTTAACAAAAATAAATAAATAAATAAATAAATACAGAATTCAGCTTTCAGCACGATTTGCATGGGTCCTTAGAGGCGTCTTGGTTCAGAAAGCAGCAGCCCAAGTGCCCCTGGCAAGCAGGGCAAGAGATGTGCTGCCCTAACTGCCCCAAAACAGAGGATCTGGGGAAGGCACTCACATGCAGCCTTCAGCTGCTCTCTTGTTTCACTAAGCCGTCCACATGGCACCACAGCAGCTGAGTGGAGATCACATGCAAAATGTGGGAACATTTTAAATTTAGGTGTGCCTACCTGCATAGCTGTGGGCTGAAGAAATTAGAATCCATTAAAAAAAAAAAAAAAAAGGCAGCTTCTTCTCTGGGTAAGGATCCCAAGCAAAATGCCATATTTCCAAACTTCAAAACTTGTTTTCACTATTCTTTCATTTTGATGGGGATATTTCCTGACTCCCAAAGCAAGGTGCTAGGGCAGCTACAACCATAGGACAGCTGGCACAGAAATCCCTGGGCTGTCCTATACAGGATAGGTTCTTGTTCATGAATTCTCCATCTCAGGCAAGTGTCAAAACTACTGCAGTCTTATCACAGAGTCATCTTTACTGGAAAATACCTCCAAGACCATCAAGTCCAACCTTTGACAATTCCCACCTTGTCAAATAGACCATAGCTCTAAGTACCATGTCCAGGTCATTCCCTGAACATGGTGAAAATCAGGTATTATCTCATATACCAAAGGGATATTTCACAGGATAGAAGAGCTTCAAATGGGGGATTTAAAAACAAATTGACTGTATAAATTAAACCATCAGGCAGTTGTATATGGCTCTTACAGCTTCAATGCAAGCATCCAAAAAGAATGTTAATTCTAGAAAAAGTTTAAAGGGAAAGAATTAGCATCTCTGATTCTGAAAACGTTAAAGGATCCTCAAAGCCAAAAGCCTCAAAATATTTCATGACATACAGATTTGTTCTCTGTCCCTCTCTATCCAAGATGTCTCAACATGCCAAATCCCCATGTGGCCTTTGAAATGCCAGCCTTAACTTACATGAGCCACTGTTTCCCATATGTCAAATTAAGTCAAGTTAATTAACTGAAGAACGGCGAATAAACACTTGCTTAGATTAATACTGTTCTTTTTCTCATAGAGAGGGGCCAAGTTAGTCCAAAATGAATGATCCCATCTATCACTAACAAGTTGTTCCGCATTTAGTGAAGACTTGATCGTGGGTGACTAAGTGGCTTGTTTGAAAAGATCAGAGGCCTCCATTAGTATTCCCCCTGCCTGGCTGCCCTGATTCCCAACCATAAAGGAAGGGGGATTTTCTCTGTGTTTTTTTCACTTCCCTGTCACAACAAGAGTTTTAACTAGACTTCAAGTAATGTTTGGATGCAAAACAGATGTCACTTCCTCCTCACATCCCCCTGAAGGAATTTGGTGCTGTTTTCATGTGTGCTGTCTCCCAGGATCCTGGGGATATCCAATTTCCCATTCAAACACAGGCAATAGAAAAAGCTGAAAGGCAGATTCTTGTGGATTTCTCTTCTGTCCCATGCCTGAACCTGTAACATGAATGAGGCTTTTGGTAGCTTTGTCCTTCCTTTTTAATAACTACTTCATTTACCTCTTACAAAAGCCAGTCTTTCCTCATTGCAACCTCCTAATAAGATTCCTCCCACATCACTGAAGCCCAGTTGTACCCAGAAACCGGGTTATTCAGGAAACAAAAAGTTTGTATTACACAACTGCTGGCATTCAATGCCACTGCACCCCACCCTAGACAGCTCAGCTCTTCAGCTGGTAGAGATTCTCTTCCACACTTCCAGAGTGACAGGACAGCCACATACTTTCTCTCCCTGCAGAGTTTACATTTTTGGGAAAGAGAAATCTCTTAGGTGAGAAACTCAAATTCTACTGAGCTAACAGGCCATTCCACCTCATGCAATTACCACATGCCCTTGTCAAAAGTCCCTCTCTGGCTCTTTTGTAGCTCCTTTCGGCACTGAAAGCTGCTACGAGGTCTCCTCTGAGCCTTGTCTCCATCAGGCTGAGCAGACCCAACTCAGCCTGTGTCCACAGCAGAGCTGCTCCCTCTGATCACCTCATGGCCTCCTCCGGACTCATTCCAACAGGTCCACATCCTTCCTGTGTTGGGGGCCCCAGAGCTGAATGCAGCACAGCTTATGGGGTGCCACAAGAGCAGAGCAGAGGGGGAGAAACCCCTCCCTTGACCTGCTGCCCACTCTGCTTCTGGTACAGCCAAGAACACTTTTGGCTTTCTGGGCTGCGAGTGCACTTTGGCAGGACACATTTGAGCTTTACATCCACCAGCACTCAAAATCCTTGTCCCCAAGGCTGCTCTCAATCCATTCACTGCCCAGCTTGTATTTGTGCTTGGGATCGCCCTGATCCAGGTGCAAGATCTTGTACTTGGCCTTGTTGAACTTCACGTGGTTCACGTGTGCTCACCTCTCCAGCCTGTCCAGGCCCCTCAGGATGGCATCCCTTCCCTCCAGCTGTCACCTGCACCACAGCTCAGTGTCACCAGCAAACCTGCTCAGGGTGCCTCTGTCCCACTGTCCAAGTCATTGACAAAATGTTAAAAAGTGGTAATCCCAATACCAACCCCTAAGGAATCACGCTTTGAGTGTGACCATCCAGACCATTTTTTATCCATTCAGCAGTCCATCTATCAAATCCATGTCCTTCCAGTTTAGATACAGGGATGTCATGTGGGACAGTGTCAAATGCTTTGCACAAGTCCAGGTAGATTACATCAGCTGTGCATCCCTTGTCCACCTCTGCTGTAGCTCTGTCACAAAGGGTCACCAAATTTGTCATGTATAATTGGCCTGAGTGAAGCCTCATCTTTTGAAAAATGAATTCCCCCTTCTGTCCCAGGCTCCCTCTCAAGCCACAGAGGCACTTTAGCTGTTATGAGCAGCAGCTGAAAACCTGCATTTTTTTTTAATTAGTGTTTCCTCCTTCTATTTTTTTAAGAAAAGTTGCCTCCTTTTCTGCATCCAAATGCATTAAATAAAGAAAATGGAGGGATTTATTACCCCTGTAAGTGCAGGGTCTAATTCACTCTTATCATCTGATTCAGAGCAGACAATAGAGGCAGAGAGGAAGAGAGATACAGAGAGATGAAATGACTTAGGGAGTCCTCATTGCAATTCAGTGAAAGTACCAGGGAACAGAGGCCCAGCCTTGTGCCCTCCTGATATTGCTGTACTTATCTAACCATTAGACCATGAAATCTCCATTTTTTCATGGCTGAGAAGAGTTTGAGGGCTCTAAGCAGTAATAATAGGAATAATCCTTTTGAGTATCCTAATTACAAACTTTGATTTGGGCTTCTTACTGAAACAGTACAGTTGTGCCAGGTCACAGAATTTCTGATGCTGTGTCACACGTGGACATTCATAATAACAAGCACACTTCAGCCCACTTCCATCAGCTTTGATGTGTTCTTACACCAAAAAATGATTCAAAAGGAGGAGAGCAGCATTTGGCTACTCAGCATTTTGGCTGCTTTGAATTTGGCTGCTCAGTGCAGCACTGACAGCTTTGTAATAAACACAGCAAATGTTTTGCAATGATAGGCAGGACTTTGTGCTTGTTTCCTTGATCTGGGATTATTTGATTTCCATTTATCACGCTCACACAAAGCAAGGTGTGTAGACAATGCAGGGCAGAGAGAGGACTTCAAAGCAAATTCCTCTCCACAAGGGAGTGTGGGGTCCCCTCAGAAAGGAGTTGTTCCACTTGTCAGGCCAATTAGTGGCGGCTCTGCTGCTTTGGTGGGAGAAGTGGGGGAGAGGCTCTGGTGGGGAGGGGAATGAAACCCCTTCACGATTCTTTGAGTCACCCCTGAAATATCCTGGGAAAATCTGCATGCAGCAACATCTCCTCTTTCCTCAGACAGTCAACCCATGTGAGGAGGCTGCCAAGAAACACTGGGTTCATGGAAAGCCCAGTTCATGACTCTACACTGACAAGCAATGAGGGCCCTCCTCTAGAATGTGCCATGGAAAATCAGGGAGAAAGGCAATGCACTTCAACTGCTTTTCCAAACCCCCAAGCCTTTGACAGTTCTCCCCAGTAATAAACAATGTGATTCACAGGGAGCCACACACTAGCACCTAAATAACAAGTCTTACAAGGAGCAGCTGAGGGAGCTAAGGGCTCAGCCTGGGGAAAAAGGGAGCTCAGGAGGATCCTTATTGCTCTGTACAACTACCTTGTAGTTGGGAGGGGTTGGTCTGTCCCACCAGGTAACAAGTGACAGGATGAGAGGAAATGGCTTCAAGTTGTGCCTGGGGATGTTTAGATTTGATATTTGAATATTTTTTTCACAGGAAAGGTTGTAAAGTAATGGAACAGGTTGCCCAGGGAAGTTCTGGAATCATAATCTATCCCTGAAAGAGTTAAAAAAAATGTGTGGATATGGCACTTGAGGGCATGGCTTAGTGGTGAACATGGTGGTGCTGCTGGGCTGACGGTTGGACTTGATGATCTGAATGGTCTTTTCCAACCTCCAGCAATGTTATTATTCTAGAAGAGGCAAAGCAAACCAATTCCTTGCCAACCATTAGAACAGCTGAAGTAAAGCTGGTACTTGCAAACACTCCATGGAGCAAAGAGTGGCAGCTATGAGGACCACTGACTCTCTGGAAACAATGGTCCAAGCTTTTGTGTGCCATCAAATTATTTCTTAAGCCTGGCTCCAATAATATGTGACACTTGGGACATTTCCTCCCCAAGTTGCCCTTAGATCATGAGAGAAGAACCAGAGGAACTGTTCCTCCTACCAGAAGGTCAAGCACATCAGAGCTGAAGGCTATGTAAATTTAGCCCAATTCCTGAGCTCCTGAAGAGAAAAACAGGTTCTTTTCTCAACTGGCTGTTAACATGATATTATGTGTGAACACTCTTACACAAGGGCAGCCTTGATGCTTTATTTGAGGCCAAATTTGAGGCTATCCACAGAACTTCACCCTCTGCAATGGCAGCACCAGTGGAGCTGGTGATGATAGAGTCAGCCCCAAAAGCATTCTAAATTTTATGTTGTGCTCAGGCCTTGCTTATCTCACAGCTTTTGCCTTCTGCCCATCCATCCCATTCACCTTTGTTGTGAATGGCATAACATTGATACTGCCTGGAGGTCTTTCTGAAAGGGAGCTCTCACAGCCTCCTGCAAGAGCTGGAAAGATCCACAGTGCTGTGATTGCAGCCCACCCTCCAAAAAAAGACCTTCTCCAGCTGCCACACCATGCACTCACCCATGGGTACACAGGGGCCCCATCAGAGACTCCATAGTCTTCAGCTGACCCAGGTGATTTCCTACCCCCTTTGGGCTTCACATATTTGCAATCTGACAAGAAAGGATGCCCTGATCACTTTTTTTTCTTGTACAGCCCCAAAAATTATTAGTGGTGGATACCATTCTCTTGCCCTAAGACCACTGGCATGGCCTGGCCTTGGCCATGTGGTTAATCCCTGTAATCTTTAAAGACCTCTCCGGGCCTACCTGCCCATCATTAACTCCAGAAAATGGACTCAAAAGTGCCAAGAGACCTATCTGACAAATGAGAGACTATGAAAACACTCTGGCACTATTGTCATGATCCATGATTTTATCTATAAATCACAAGGGAAAAACAAGCCAGAGAGAGGATACAGCCAATACCAAAACTGTGGCTTCGCAGGAACTTCTCAGGAACACTTCAGTTGTTTCTGTACTTTGTGCAGAGTCTGAAAGTGACTGGAAGAAAACAATCCCCCAAATCTATGGCAAATAATAAAATCCAGGGAGAATTACAGCTTATAAAGACAGAACTCAGCACTTCAAAATATCACCTGCACACCAAAGCATCCCCCCACTGTCAGAAAATAACATTAAAGAACAGTGATATTGCACTCACAAAAGCAGGTTCCATTGTCTGAAGGTAAATCTTAATTCCTGTATTATTCATCTTCAGAAAAATGCCTGTGAACATTTCCAACAGCATGAAGCTGTCTGTTAATTTGATTTCATCCCCTAGATGGACTAATATGGGGGTAGATGTTTGGTCTGAACTCATAAAAACATATTCAAGTCTCCAGCTGAGTATATGTGAACATTTCTGCCTGCACAAGCAACAGCTATTTTTCAGGCTGAACTGACATCTTTTATAATCTTCACTATTGATTTTAGTGTTGGTGAAAAAACTCCTAAAGCACTTAAAAATTCATTGTGACCAAAGGCCCCTATCTGTCTTAGATTATTAAAAATAAAAAGAAATTTTAAAACGTGACTGTGCACTTTGTTATTGAATTTTCTTTTCTTATCACTTTTTTTTAAAGCTTTTTGAGAAAAAGTTTTTTGGTTTGTTTTCTTCATTTAAATTTGTCACCTTATTCAAAATTTTCAAATTCAAAAACTGGGGTGGGAAAAAACTCGTAGAAAAAAAAAAAGAACTTGTAGAAACCAAATTTCCTTTTTATTTAAAATAAAAAACTGTGTCTGCTCCTTGGCATTATGTTTTACAGTGAGGTGTTTTTCCACCACCACAATAATAATTGACACTTGTGAGCAGTCATTTGCTAAACAGCTTTGAACTATTTGGCTGGTCTGTTAAGGCTGAAGCGAGGTCATGGTCCCTCTCAAGAAGCAAAATTTTCCATTAACCCATTTGCTCAGTCCAGCAGTGAACAGGCTGGGTGTCTCTCCATCAAACCTCCTCCCTGCATCTGCTGAGCTGTATTTGTGCACAGACAGCTCTCCCTTAGAAAACAGCCCTTTGCAGGTAAAGCCCTGCTTTCCCAAAGACAGAGCACATCCAGGCCAGACAGGTGTGAGATGTTACACAGTGATTCATGGCATTATAGAAATACACCATGAGATCAATATAAACAAAAATACTGAATTCAAAGCAAAACATGTAATGAAATCATTATTTTTTCTTGTGTTTCATGTCCATTTGTTAAAATCACTTTGCTGTACTTTTTTTTGTTTTATGTATTTTTTACTTTGCCACTACAATCATGAATTGTATCCACCTTTTATGTATAAGGAAAAGCAGGCTTGTGTGAACAGGAGCAGATTTGTCACTGCTGATACCTGCTTGCTAGGAGTGTAATCTGACAACATGTTCCAGTCTTGTCCAGACCTGGTGGGGACTTGTGGCCACTGCTGCTTGAGTGCTAGCCAACATGTTCGGGCTTGCTGGGACTTGTACCCCTGCACAGTGGGCAAGTCACAGCCCACCAGAGACTGCCTATGAAAGGGGCAGTGACCAAAGGTGAGATGGACATGTTGGCAGAGCACAGACTCCCCATGTCCCCAGCGCTGCTTGCCTGTTCCTTATCAATGAATTAATAAATTGCCTTATTGATTAACCTACCCGATTTTGGTGAGTACAGTAATTTCACAATTATAAGCCACACCTTTTTCATTGAAGAATCCAGCCTACCCCAGTAGTGCGGCTTATATTCAGGTGCGGCTTATCTATGGACAAATCCCAGTGAAATACCAACCCAGAAGTGAGAGCCAGCTGGGGAGGGCACCTGGGGCTGCCTTTAAAGGCTTCGCTGGTCTATGAAAACTGTTTGCAACTTGAGCACCTGACACCAAACCCCCGCGCTGGCACGATTCTGTTACTAATTTGTTACTTTGTTGCACATGGATCCTCACTTAAAAAAAAAAAAAAAAAAAAAAGTGCGGCTTATATTCAGGTGTGGCTTATATATGGACAAATCCCCTGGTCTACCCGGCTGCCAGGACATGCGGCTTATAATCAGGTGTGGCTTATAATTGTGAAATTACTGTAATTTATAACACTGGGAAGGAGGGAGCAGAAGCAGCTGGGCAGGAACAGCAAGAGCACAAGAGCTCTGCTGCCCACAGGTCGGGCACTTCCCCCTTTCAGGACTTTCCCTTGAAAGCTGTCAGAGCCAAAAGAGAGCGGCCTATTCAAGTTCCAAATGCAGAGGGTCTCTTTGGCATAAGTATTTTTAATCAGTAAAGAGCAAACCTTAGCACTGTGTGCAACCCAATTACGGAGGTTTCAAAGCCAAGCAGTGCCACTAAGGCTGCTTAGCCAGACTTCCACCATAACACAGTCCTGAGGTGTTCACACGACAAACCCTTCACTGAAGCTCAGTAACTTCAAAAAGAAGCATTCACTAAGCAAACCCTTGCACTTTGGAGTGAAAAGCTCCGAACAAGCAAAAAACCCGTGGCATACCTTCATAAGCTACACTAACAGTTAATTACGCTCCTTGTTAAATGCTCAAGTCTTGTTTCCAGTGAGCATTACTCACAACTGGATACAGGCCCAGGCACTCTGTAGCTGAGGTAAATGAGTGTATTTTTCTCCTCTCAATTCCTTGCCCTACACTTCTGGAATACAAAATGAGATCCACTCATGGTAATTGAGCTGTTGACAAGTCTTCCCAGCCAGGGACCTAGAATTAGTGTTGCTAACCTTCATAATTTAAATTACAAACCCAACAGTAATTGGTGTTTTTCTTGGAGCTCCATCTCCTGGAGACAGGTGATTATGGGAGAACCCTCATTTTACTTACTTTCAAAGAACATTTTAGACACCGTGGAAAAATCTAGAAGTGCTTTGAGTAACCCCAACAGATGTATGGGTACAACCACAGACAGATTGCATTATTTCTAGCTTTACATATTTCTCAATAAAGTAATTATTCTTGCCATAGCAGATGTCATAATTTGCTGTTGTTGAATGTTTGGAGGAAGAGAAACTGCAGTTATCCCCTAGACAAGTAAAGGCTGAGAATATAAAAAACCAAAAACAGCTCTTCTTCTGGGACTGAGAAAAAACAGGTGGCTGTGAGTTTTGAGGCTTGGACAGTCACCATTGGCAGAAATAGCACAGGCACCAAGGGAGCTCACAGCAGCACTGCTGGTAGCTCTGGGAGATCAAGCATCAATTCTCATCTCTGGAAACATCCAAAGACTGCTTTGCCAAAGGAAATCTTCTCTAGCCAAGACCTACAAAAATTCTTCCCTGTGAGGGTGTTGAGGTCCGGGCACAGGTTGCCCAGAGAAGCTGTGGATACCTCATCCCTGACAGTGTCCAAGGCCAGGCTGGAAGGGGCTCTGAGCAGCCCCATCTAGAGGAAGGTGTCCCTGCCCTTCACAGAGGGTTTGGAACTAAATGATCTTTAAGGTCCCTTCCCACCCAAAGTATTCTGTAATTCTATAGCTATATGCAATATCAGCTGAGATCCAGAAAAATCACCATGCACCTGATCTGAGCATGTCAAGGTAGATGCACATCCTGCATACTCAAAAGTTCTGATATTAAAAAGCAAGTGTTGGCATAAGACATGCAAGTTCTACACAGCAACTGAGAAATTATGACTTCTATAAACTATTGCTGCAACTACTTAATGATGATTCATTAACCGGAAAGGACTTTTACTACTTTATTATTTGAATTTATCATTTGATTTGAACTAGTAAGTTTAACAGAAGGCAACAGAGATGTGATTGAAGCTTTCATACAGGCTGGTCCATGTGGATTCTGAAAACCAAGGCAAACATCTTTTACAACACAGGGTGACCTCCACGGTTTAATAAAAGGCAGCACCAAGTAATCTGCAAGAGCATACAGGATGTTCAGCTTTCACATTCCTCACATGTTTTTCTTCTTCTGAATCCGCACTGTCAATGTTTGCCTCCCAGTTCAATTTGCCTCAAGGGTAATATAACAGTCCTGGGGTTCCCAAAATGCACAGGGTTAAGTCAGGCCAATTCAATCAGTCTCCCACTGAGCTCAGACAAACAGCCCACCCCAGGCAGGAGGGAGCCCACTGCTCCGAGACTGACTCCACACCATTAGTAGCAGTTGACACCTTCTTCTCTCAATAAAGTGACCTTTTCTAGTGTCTGCTGTAAGCATGGAAGGTATTTTCTCTGGGAATTCAGCCTCCTCTCAGTATGAGAAAAATCTTAGTTCACATATAGCAAATTTCTGTGTTATTTTTTACTATGCAACAAAAATTTCTATTCACTCAAGGCTTGGTAAACAGATTATTTCCCAAATTAGTGCTCTGCAGAAAACTATTTGATAGATTAGCTCTTCCTTAGATGTGATCCCAGGAGATTGTGTCGGAGGTCTCCTCTGAGTAAATGCTGATTTTCAGCACTGTAAATGTGTCACCCTTTTTGCTTGTATTTGCTTTCAGTGTGAGGCAGGCAGAAGGTAATCCCACATCTGGAATGTGGTGCATATTCTCACCATGTTTTTATGTGATTTTCCCATTTATCTCTGTGCTGTATAAAGTCCCACATTACCTTCTCAAGCCTCATCATTACCAGAAAAATTTCCCCACTGAGTCTTCACTCAGCTGAAATCCCCTTGATAACCCTTGGTATTGAGGTAGCACATATCTGTAAAAGGTTAAATCATCTTTAATTTTTTAACTGTGATTTCCCTTTATCTCAAAATACAGTGCAGGTGGGAAATAACTAACTTCCACTATGCTGCTTCTTCAGCAATGGCATCAAATAGGAGTCCACCATAAATCTCTAACTTACAAGCACATTTTAAAAGCACCACTTAATCCTTTTAGAAGTTTAAAAACAAGTTAAATATTAACTTTATATGTACGTGTTTTAAAAGTTTATGCTCCTTTGGCTTTTTATTTCAAAAGTGAATTTTGTGAAAATGAGAAATGTTTTCAAATAAGAAAATTGTAATTTGATTTGGCTGAACCACTGCTCGGTTTTTTGTAAAATTATATAAATAATTTATTTAGTTATAATATATGCAATTATACTTATATATTGATATAGTTATATATATATTTTTAACTCCAGATACACTCCAAAATTTAAGATTTCCAGAGAACAATTAAATATTATTTGAGTCTCAATCTCCTTTACAATGGCAATGGACAGCATAAATACCTCAAAACAGAGAGGGATAAATGAGGAATCCAAGATTGGCTTTCAAAAGTAAAAAGAATGTATCCTCCTCCTAGAAGTGTCAGATGGTATCAGCTTCTGGCTACATCTGCAAATGGGAAATGATAGTGGAGAATGACAATTCCTAGCTGCACTTGATCAAGACAGCATTTTCAGCAGTGACAGCTGAAAACACAGCAGGATGGATGGGAAACCTTCCCAAAGGCATGTGCAGAGGCATTAGGCATCTGTTTGCTTTATTGACAGGGCGGGCTTTGTTTCAGAAGAATAGCAGGCATATTTCATCTTCATGTCAAAAGACACAGTGGCATTAAAGGGTAGAGAGTTACCTCAGGAACAAAACTACAGTCTTTAATCATCCCCATCTGCATTGTCTTGGTCACTGGAGCTGGATTCAGTAACTTCACCCTTGTGTTTTACTCCACACTTTACACCTTGCTGACTTGGAAAGGTCGGGAACTCCAGCCCTCACTCTAAAGGTGGTAATTACACTAAACCGGCAACACCAACAGATTCTCAGAGTTCCAGGTCAAGTAACACCAGAGAATAAGAAGGAGATATTAATTATAGAGAGTGGATAATTGCTTCCTTAGCAGCTAATCCTCCCATTTATCCACCCAAAAGGTCAGATACAGAAACCCAACACCCTTTCAAAGTACAGTGAATAATCTGACCCTGTGGCCCTATGCCAGAACTCTTGGCTATGCGTTAATCTGGACTACTCAGGGGCAAAGAGCCTGCGTCAGCATTTAAAGAATATGTAAACATTCATCTTTCTTCCTGGCCACCTGAAATAGGCTCCTCAGAACAATCAGGAACAGGCATAAATGCAATTCATCACAGCTCATTTCTGTTGTTTAGCCAAGACAAGCAATATCTCAGTGTCTCATTATGCAAAGACAAGGCAAAACACGAGGGCTGCCAGTCTGTCTCCACATAAACTGGTGTGGGGCACAACCATGTTTAAATAAAGATCTGCTGGCTGAGGCATTCATTTCCTATAATAAATCCTATTGATTAACCACCTTGGACGTCCAATGTGTGCAGAAAGTCACAGCAAGGTCTTTTAGGCAAAATATTCCTGGTCTTTCACCACTCTGAGGAAACCATAGCACCTATCACACAAGCAGACCTGCTCCACTATCCCTAGCTCTTGCCTCCAAGCAAGTGCTCCATTTTATTATGGTCAGACTATTTTACATCTCCATGCACAGGCCCTCTCACATGGCAGGCAGAGGGGCAGCAAGCCACATACTGGGGAAAAAACATGGGGCCAGGAAACAGCTGGAAATCTGCTCTCTACTGTGATCCCTTCCACAACTCCTATACACATTTCTCTTATCCCAACTGCAGAACAAGACCACACTTCTGAATTAATATAAAATTAAACCCATCAAACTCACTTTTAACAACTCTGAACACACAGAGCTCTTGTATTACAATGCTCAGCATTTTAAATCACAAAAGCCATAAAGTCAGATTTCCTTTTTGGTAAAATTAGACTCCCACAGCAAAGTTTTGTTCCATTCCTTATTCCAAAGCCAAACCATCTCGTGACTTTAAGACCCAGATTCAATACAATATTTGGCTCTTCAATCCTGCTTGGAATCCTTACTTCCCACCAAAACACAACCAAGAAGCCAGGAGTTTAAGCAAGAGCTAAGATGCTACTTGGTTAAGATCCAACTTAAGTCTCAGTTCTTCAAAGTCTGTTGGAGGAACTGACTTCTGGAGCTGCACCTCACTCCTTGTTGTCCATCAAAGCAACAATAACAAAACTGAATGTGGAAGAAGCTGAAGTCCAGCCCCCCAGGTAAGGAGGTATCATTGCAGAGCAGTATTTTCACACAAGAAAAAAGAAACCACCTCAGACCAGGGCAGAGCAAGGCAATTTCGCTTTATTTCCTGTAATGCCTAGATAATTCAAATACGCCTCAAAAGATTTTTATACAAAATTGGAGAAACAAAGCAATGGGACTCACACTAAAGAGCTGAATGAATGCATCAGGCAGACAAAAGGATGTTCTCCATAACATTTTTAAATTATGTAATATACTTTATTTCATTTCATTTGTTGTCAACAAGTCGTATATTTTTTTTCTTTCATTATGCGACTTTTTGCACCCCACACAGAGTATCAATTAGTTATAGGAAAACAGTAGCTTTTTGGTTTTGACACTTAAAATCAGCAGTTCATTTGGCTCACATGGACAGTATTCTAAGGCTATATTTTCCAGTCCTTGCTCTGTTTACTGATCTGAAAGTGACTCTGAAGAGCAGGGGAAAGCCAGTGCTTCAGCAGCAGCTGAGATACAGGCAGAGATACAGCCTGCACTTCCCTCTTTAGTTCCATCTCTACTGCCTTGGAAAGAGAGAGCAGGAGGGAAAACTTCACAGCCTCAGATCTGGGCAGAATTTGATTTTCCCTTCAACAAAGGGAACACCATAGAATCAAACTTTGTAAATAATAAACCCAGGTCAGTTGTCAGCTACAACCCTGTGGCAAAAAACTCCACAATCTGAAAAGTGCCAATTTTGTGTTTGAACTACACATTTAAGGTGTTCTCCCTGGTTTTAGACTTTTTAAAACTCCTTTCCCTCACCCTGCTTGTGAGTCAGTCTCTGCCTGTAACATTCCTCAGAGAAATGTCTTTGTTTTCTTTCCTGTGAGGAAAACGCCTGCCATACAGTGGGTAAATTGGCACTTTGTTATGCTTTTCCACTCTAACAGCTCCCTGCAAGCCATCAGCTGCAAATCAAGCTACAGAGGCTGCCAATTAATTTACTGGGCCATTAATCAATGTATTCTCTACTGGTAACTTTCAAACAGATAAAAGCCATGCAGGACCAGAGCAGAGGTGCCAGACTGCCTGTGCTTGGCTGAACTGTACTTAGTTCAGCTTCTTCTAAGGGTAGAAAGGAAGAGGAGAGGTTGGAAAGCAGCTGGGAAGGCTCCAGTAGATGTACTGTGGTACATTAAAATCAGATGTTGAAGCTATTTTTCTGCTTCCCCTCCTATGATGGAAACATCCAATTCACTCCAGAAATTGACAGTTCTTATTGTGGTTAGTTGAATAGGTGCCCAGCCTTTGGCTAGGGCAAATAGAACAGGCTGCTTATGCCAAACAGCTTTATTTACAATACAGATGCAGGACAGGACATGAAAATCATACCTGAATCCCAATATTCACATTTCTGTCCTGTATATATAAATGACAGAAGCATTTTGTATCAAATGACACTTGGAGTGTCCATCAGTTGACATGGGATCGAAAGAGTCTTTCTGTAAGACTGCCACAGGCCACAATAATAGTTCAGGTGGCCAGAAGCTATTCCCTTGTCCACACATTTAGTGGACTCAGGAAAGATGATATCTGGGAGCAGAGAAGGTCCATTTTCCTGCCAGAGGTCTTCACTGCAGGAAATTCAGGACACATCTAAATGTCTGCCTCCTGACCACAGGTCCCCAGACATGCAGCATACTTACATCTTACTTCCAGCTAAACCACTGGGGCTGGTAAAACTTTACTCCAGGTCACTGGGCTGGCAGAGAAGTGTGGGAACCCTCCTCTGCCCAGGTGAGCATCACCCTGTGCTGTACTCAGGCTGCCAGGGCACAGTGCTGGGCACAGAGGGGATTTGCTCCAGACACACGCTGGCAACCACCAACCCCCAAACATGACCCATCCCTTCTGCAAGGGACCCACAGTGCTGAACAGCACAGTCCCAGGACCACCAATAGAGTGCTCATGGGGGCTAACTCCAGTTAATGTTTATGTGGGGTTTAACCTGACTACTTCCTTCCAGGCTTTTACTACCAGCCCAGTCTGAATTTCCACTGTTCATTGACACAAGTGCTTGTTACCAGAGAGAGGAGCATTGAATGTCTCCAAGCCCCTTTACCCTCCACCTCACAAGGTACAGGGTGGGGCCTGTATAAACAGGTTTTTTTGTTTGAGGGCGCCTGACAGAGCAGAGCCTGACCTTTCCCCTTTGGGGGAACAGCAGTTTCAATCAAGCCTTGCTGAGAGTTGGGGCTATTTTCCCTTCTCGAGGGTCAGGGTGATGCTTGAACTTTCCTTGCCTCAGCTTCCCCACCCACCCCATCAATCTCCCCTCTGCCCTGTATGACATCTGGGGCCACTCTGATTTACAACAGCCCTCCCCACAGCTGCATCTTCTTGGGGACTTTCTCTGACACTGCAGAGTGCCTCTGCTCACTGGAGTGCCTGGCAGTCATGTCCCCTTACAGCAGCACAACCCAAAACATCTCTTGCCAGAGTAATGTTTTTGACATTAAATTCTACATGGCCTGCTCTTAGGAAGGCATTAGGTTGGAAATGGCTAAGTTGTATGTATTGTGTCAAAGTGCTGCTGTATGTATAGGTTAAAAAAAGTGTTGATTTTTACCCATGATAACATAAATAGGACTCAAGATGAGGGCTAAGAAACTACAGCCCTTACTGCTCTTTGGGGATGGAAAGGATGCAGCTATGTTTAACCTGAGGAACTCTCAGGTTGTACAGATCATCATCACTGCAGCATCACTGCCTTCAGACACACACTGCTGTCCATTTGCTGAAGATCCAGCCCCTAGAACTTTCATAATACCAAACATAATAAACCACTTTGAAAAACTTCCTCCTTTCCCTTCTGCCAGGAAATGCAGGTGCTGACTGGCTGTGTCCCAGTTACAAGTACATTTTTCAATAAGGATTCTTATCATAAATAAACTTTTCATTATTTCATGGCCAGATGAAGCCTGGACATTGCTTTAGAAACTAAGAGCTCTTATCAGACTGTTCCAAGTTTGGGCACTCCTCAGTAGAACTGTTGTAGTGGCCCAGAGCCCAGAACAGGCTTTTTCCTGTGCTGGATGCTCACTAAAAGAAAATAGCACTGGGGTGTTGCCAGATGAAGTAGCCAGAGTGTGCAATTTGATTTCCTCAGCTTTTGTTTTAGGCAATAGACCTAAGCTTGGCAAAGACTGTTCATTGTTTTTTTTCCTGGAAAAATATTGGTGAGGTGGGTGACAGAGGTAAGGAATGAGTGTTTGTGTTGAGCATAGAGCAGTGGGAAGGAGAAGGACACCATCCAACTTCTTTCCACTTACCTGTGGGTATCTCTTGGGCCACAGCCCCCCAGAGAGACTCAGCATGTGCTGATGCATCAATGTGTACCAAGAACACAAAAACGAGTGGAAATTAAAGGAGTCTCTGGGTCCTTTGTGAAAGCAAAATCTGGTAATAATACCTCAGGTTGGGCCAGGCCAAAGCAGAGATGTTCCTGTCTCAGAGGTCACTCTTGAAAACTACAGTTTTTTTCTTCTCTATTCTTTCATCTCTCAAACCTGTCTCTTTCTTACTTTCATAAGGATAAAAAGACTGATCCCAGAAAATGAAGAGCTGAGCCCAAAGCATTGAGCTGAAAGAGCCTACAATCTCATCTCCAAAACAAGTATCAATATTTCTGAATCTAAAATTTTACATATTTGCGGATAAGGGGACACCATAAACACAACTTTCCCCACAGAGATGTTTAAATTATCAACCTCTTCTAAAGGAATGAGATGTCAGGATTTCTTCTTGCTCAGACACTAAGCACATCCGTATAATGCCAGTGCCTCATTAACTCTTGCTGTAGGATTGTCTCTTACTGCCCAAAAGTAGTCTAAAAGGAAAAAAAAAAAAAATACAGCAGACCTGGATGGAACCCACAAGTCCCCACTCAGCTGAGAAATCACAGGTTTTTTTGCTCAGAGAAATCACATGCCAACTCTTGCTACAGCTTTTGTTCTTCAAAGCTACTATTGGCTCTCCTTCCTCCTAAATTAGTGGAACCACTATGCCAGGCCATCTGGCACATCAAAATTCATCTTCACATTTCTTTATCCAACCCACTGACCCCAGTGTTTCCTCCCACTGACTAATGAGATTAGCCCATCACCTCCTAATTGCAGCAGTTACACCTTGTCTGCTTTACAACACCCAAGAAAAACAAATCCCCAGGTTGTTTCAGAGTGAATGAGTGTCATTCTGTTCTTTAAACGAGCACAGCATTTCTAAGAATAGGGGATGGCACATACAAAAACAATGGAGAGTGAAAAATAGAAAACCCAAATACACTCATCAAAGCAGTACAGGGAGTTTTATACCTGGGGTTCCTCAGGATAAGGGAGCAATTGCAAGGCTAATCCTGCACAGAGTTCCTTGTAAGGGTGGTAGTCCAGCCTCACACCTCACATCCCTAATAGGAAGTTTTTAGGAAGTTTCCTGGAAAAAAAATGTCCTAAAAAGACAGTCAGGAGGAACCAGCAACCATGGATGGTATAACACTGATCTCTAGACGTAGCTGTAATGCAAGTCTGGTGGTGTATTCCCTAGAAGTCCAAAGCAACAACTTAGGTGACATGAAGGTCTGGAACAGTCAAAAAAAAAACAGATTTCCACTGTCAATGGTACAATCTGTGTACCACATTGTTCTCAGTTTTTTCATCTGTAAAATAGTGTTATTGGTATTTATTCTCTACATTCACTCTTTATGAAGGTTTAATGACCTCTGAGTTCCTCTTCATAGATGTATTGAATGTACTTGACCACATTAGCTGGAGATCTGCTGGAAATTCAGGACTAGAGGAAGAAGTGGGAAGAAAAATTACAACTTTCAATTAAAGCTAGAACATTTAGTAAAGTCACAAACAAAAAGCACCTGGCCTGTCTTGACTTGGAGGCACACCAAGCACCTAAGGTATTTTATTTGCAGCCTTGCCTTTTATGAATGCAGTTTTAAAGTTTCCAGAGCAATCCTAAAAGCCTCATTAGACACCAATAATTATTTAGCCATGAAGTACTAGCATGACCAAGCCATCAGAATAAAAAAGCCTTCCTCAGAGTGTTGAAAATACAGCAAGCTTTGCTTGTGCCTGGGCATGGGGAAGGCTGGGTCCTCCCCTCACACAGCCAGGTAAGATTAAGATGAAGAATAACCTGAGAGACTAAATTTTCACCTCTGTCCCCCAACTTTGTGCATGCTCAGGCTCTGTTTAAATACACCATCAGACAGATATTTTCCTACCTCTTCTCTCCACATTTCTGTCCCCATGCCTAACGGCCAAGAAAACTTCTTGCCCTGATTGCACATCTCACAGGGGCTGAAGCACAGCTGAGTTCTCTCATCAAACGAGCCAGACACCATCTACATGTCAGCTTCTCCTCAATGTAAATCAGGCTCATTGTCACCAAGAGAAAAAAACCCTAAAGGAAGTGATTGCCCCTTGATAGCCACTCCTTCAGAGCAGACAAGAGTGTTGATCTCACCCTCACTCCACCACCAGGCCAAGTGTTCAGAAAAAGACCTGATTTCTGTCCCCATGCACCAGTGCTGCCATAATGCTGATGACATACAATTGGGATGGAGGCAGCTCTGATGTTCTTCAGAAAACTTTACCAGGAAATGGGCCAGAAAGGGCCTGAAACAAGGGACCAGGCATCTGGCCAGCGTTCCTCCCCGTGCAGCATTCTCTATCTTGGGCTGCTTTTTTAAATATTTCAGAAATATCAGGAAAAATATTTCTGATTAAAGCCATTACCTCTTGTCCTGTCACTGCAGGCCTTGGCTAAAAGTCTCTCTAAGTCCCCTTCAAGTACTGAAAGGCTGGGACAAGATTTCCCCTGAGGATCAAGATGGGTCAAGCTGATTTGGTCCTTAATAAGACAAAAATTAAGTTTGCACCAAGATAATTCTGATGCTCAACTGGGGAGCAGAAGAGGGTGGACAACAGCTGAAGTGGTGAAAAAATGTAGTAGAAGTGTTTAATTCTCTACCACCTCCACCAGAAAGGCCTGGGGACAACAGAAAAGGTAACCCAGCCCATCATTAGGCCAAGCTGACAAAGGAAATGCTCCCACCAGCCACATCTGCCTGGTATAGGCAGGCAGCCACCATCAGTCCTAGAGGCTGGCAACACTTGCTGCACCTGTGTCTTATTAAAAGCATTGCAAGCAACTTCACATGTGGAGATTCAACTCTCTGAATGCTGCTTTTGAGCCTACTTCAATGTTTGGGACAGCAGCAGTGCAAGTTTCCAGGAGAAACTTTATCCAACTAGTCACAGACAAGATCACTCAGTGAAAAGCAGAAGACAGACAGGACTATTTAACCATCTGCCTGAGTTATGTGTCTACTTTTGGAGACCTTTCTGAGAGGCAGCATTCATGGGGGAGTACACACATCATTCAACTTCTCAGCCCTCAAACTATTTAGAAGTCACCACAATTCAGGTAACTGTGGAATCTGGGGTCCAAGAAAACCAGCAAGGACTCCAGCTACAGTGAAAGACATATGGAGACAATCAGGAATCATGCAATGAAGAGGGACAGGTATGAAAACAGAGGCAGAGTCCCACAGATCCTAAGCTCTCACAGTGAGCTTCAGGGCTGTGTAGAGGCAGAGACAGGAGTTTTATGACAGTCTCTTTAATCACAGGCTACTCTCTCGCTTCAATCAGGCTTGAGGCTACAGCCTCAGACTTCAGGACACCCAAGGATTGTGGCTTCAACTGACTTTGTATTTCATTTCACTGCATGTGATTTCTTTCCCACATGCCTCATTCCCCTCTGTGCACATAAAGGATGGAAACCTTGGCAAAAAGACTGAGAGAAATTCAGGGTGGGCATTAGTTACTATTTTTTACAGCACTAAAACAATATATGAAAAGGGGGTTTTGGGATTTTTGTTTTGGTTTTGGTGGGGTTTTCTTGCTGTGATTTGTTTTCCCTGAGTTGCAGCTCACAGGGGGAAAATAGAAGACAATGTCCCATCTGATGGAGTGACAGAGGCTGGCTCTGCCACAGCACTGCAGAAGCTGTGCTTTTGGGAGAGTATTGTTTTTATTTCAGGAGGGGAAAAAAAAAGAGGAAATGAGCAATCCCAGAAGGAAAGGGTCTGAATGCTTCCTCTGGCTGTACCATGAAGAAAAGAGATTGTCAGAGGGTGTTTCTTTGTTCTGATCTTTCTTAGAAACCTTAAAATATATCCAGAAATGTAACAAGAACAGAAAACAGATCTGTTTCTTTGGCTGCCTATTTCCAGTCTGCCTGGTGACACACAGACTACAGCTTAGCAATGCTAGTTACCCTGGCTAACCCTTGTTCTTGATAATCACATTTCAAAATTCTTTTTAAAAACACTTTATGCCCATCAGGAGTGGGCATATAGAGAAGCCAACTTTCCCTCATGAGAAGAGCTCCACTGATTTTTAGTGAATTACTCACCAAGTCAGGACTCCTCACCACTTCAGCATCAGCCCCCAGGCTAATCAATAGCAACTAGGTACTAAATAACAAACCAGGCTCCTTTTTCCATCAGTGTCACTTTCAAATATCACACCCACAGTCTGTCCTCCCTGCCAGATTGCTTCAAGCACAAACTTCCATCCAGGAATCAAGCTCCTGGCAATACCTCCAAGATAGAGAAGTAGGACATATGAGAGATGCAAGGGCACAAGGAATTTCTTAAGGATCAGAAAATGGCTTTTAACCCAAGAAGCAGTGGGATTTACCCTTCTCAGCATCTTTAGCAAGGCACCATCTCATGGGAGCAGCTGGAATCAGCCAGGGCTGCACCTCTAATCTCACAGAGCTAAGGACCCTCAGCAAGAGGAAAGAATTGCTGATCAGATAGATAGATAGAGGGGATCCCAACATAGCTCAGCACTGCTGCTGAGCCACAACATTTGCCCAGGAGCCTGCTGTAGGCACAGCTGTGCTGCTCTCTTGCTGGCACTGGTGTCCCAGAGCCAGCTCAGGACTCTCAGTCCCACCTGCTTGATAAAGCAGCTTGGACATGGCTGCAAACAACCCCTTAAGAGCCAAAACTGGCACAAAGAAGGACAGACACAGGTCACAGGTGAAAAGGTTTGTCTTTCTTTGCCCCCAAAAAAGAGTTTCCTGTGCTCAGCTGTTGGGGAGGTTGGTGTGAATAAATTCAGATGACAGCAGTGCTGAGAAGGTAGAAAAGGATCATCTTCCTCACAGGTCAAAGCAGTGACAATTGGCCTTTAATCTTCAGTACCCTGAAACACACAACTTAATCAGTCTTGTACTCCAATGACTTAAAAAGATAAACTTTTTAAAAACACCTTATCATGCCTATTGTGATACCACGCTGGCCAATCAACTTGTTTTTCAGCCTCAGCAGGCTTTACTTGAGCAGAAATAATCACCTCAGCTCCATCACACAGATGCAGGAGCGCTGGGAAAATGCAGAGGAGGCTGAGTGAACAAAAGGCACTTCAGGCCTGCTGGGGTCAGAATGTGTATCTGTTTGGGAGGTTGGACTCATCACTAATCCAGCTCTCTTTCTAATGAGACTGGTTCCCATTAAGGCAGAAGGAGATCCATGGCTTAATTTGCCAAGGGGACCATTGTCACGCAGCTTAGGGAAGCAAAATAATCTTATCAGTTTGAACTTGAACCTTGCCCTCCAATTATATGGACAATGTTTATGAAAAGAGAGATAAAGAGATTTTCATTTATCCAGCAAGAAAAATGGATTGTCTGACACCAAGCATTCAGTTTCCTGCAGCTGCTGATGGATCTTTATTATCCAGCCACTCAGCTGTACCATTGCCAAATGCACTACTATCTGTGCACATTAACTCTGGACCAAACCCAGGGCAAATGGCACCAAACACATTTATTGTGCAACTTATTGGTACAGCAGAGTCTCTGTTCCTGTAGTAAAACCAAAGTGAAAGCCTGGGGCCATCAGCTAAAGACAAGAAAATCCAAATGAGAAAAATTTTTCACCCCTTCTTGCTGAACATCTTTCTGCATCCCTCTCCAATCCATCAGCTCCCTTGGCTGCTATAGAGGCCATCGTCTTCTGGGAGTTCTGCATCCCCCACATAGCAGCTAAAACAAAGAACATTATGGCAAATAACAGCCAGGCTTCATCTATTCTTTTTTCTATACAATTCATTCCATCAAAGTTGTTTAGCCGAACAAAACCCCAGCGCTATCCTTTATTGTGAGGCCAACAATAAACTAACATGTGAGCACAGCGTGGGTCACAGATGTGCGGTTCCTGCATCAGCTGTGGAGCCACTTCCTCACCCCACTCACTTTTACAAGGCTTTAACCTCTTTGAGCTGGAATTCAGATGAGCACATAAACCAGGAAGCAAAGAGTGTTAACACAACACAAGTGGCCCCTGCACAAAGGATACATGAAGAGGCAGACATGCTTTGGAAACAGTCAGATCAACAACCTCGGTTTCCAAGGGGTTACCCACACAATAAAAATCCAGAGAGAAATAAACTGAACAAATCCCAGAGGATCTATTTTAGCAATATCACTTGCACTGCAGGATCTATGTGGGCCTTTGAATAGACACACTTTTTTTTTTTTCTTTTATGGAGGGACAGAAGCAAGAAAAAAAGATTTGGAGGGGAAAATGTCATCAAAACTCATCTTAAAAAGCCTTTTAGAATGTGTGACCCCAAATTTATAACACGATTTTAAGAATTCTATCTCATCCCAAATAAAGTAACCCTCAAAACATGACTTCTCCAGAAGAAAACAAAACAAAACAAAAAAGAAGAAAATAAAAAAAGGAAACCACATTAAAATCTATGCAAAGCAAGACCCTTCTCCCAAATGCACTTTATGGCTCAGATCATATCTGCCAGCTGAAGGTTTCCTACGATATCAGCCTCTAGTTCATATTACACATAAAATATAGGTGCAATGTTGCCCTTTCCTTAGTGTACTGTGTCTGGCTGTGATGGAGTTAATTTTTTGGTAGCAGCTTGTATAGTGCTGTGCTTTGGATCCACAACCAAAATAGTACTGATAATATATTAATGATTTTGCTATTGCTGAACAGCTTTTACACTGCATCAGCACTTCGTCTGTCCCTCACTCTGTCCTCCCAGTGAACAAACTGTAGAGTGCACAAGATTTTGGGAAGGATACAGCCAGGTAGGTGACCCCAGCCAAGCAAAGAGATATCTCATGCCATGTAGTGTCATCTTCAGCAATAAAACAGAATGGGGTGGGGTGAGTCAGCTTGGGAACTGACTGAGCATCAGTCTGTCTGTAGGAGGCATCACTTATTTTACTTTCTTTTTTATTTCTTCCACTTCTCTTTCACTATTTTTATGTCATTCCATGAGTTTTCTTGCTTCTACTCTTCCCTCCCTCTTCTTCCCCTCCTCTTCCTCTGTCCTACTTGGAGGTAGGAAGTAGAGGCAAGCAAGCAGCTGGGCAGTGCTTGGCTGCCTGCAAGTGTTAACCCACAACACTCAGTTATGTGCACTTGACTTGGCAACTCAAATATTAATTTTAACCTGTGCAACCTATGTGCATTGGTACATAGATATTATAATATTGGAGAAGGAACTGTGTTCTGGATACCACATGTTTCTTCCTGCTTATCACAGTTAAAGAGAATAGATTATGGGCTGCTCCTGGAGAAAAAGGTAGATACTGAACAATCTCTGAAATATTGGGCAGTTAGAGCTCCTTGGATCCTTGTGTGCAATGCAGGTAACATTCCAAATTCATTCCAGAAGGGTAAATACATCTCTATCAATACATCCCTCACAACAAGCAGAATAGGGTTTAATCAACATAATAGGATTTAAATACCATTAAATATACAGGAAATAAGGCCCCAGGGCCATAAAGAATGGAAGAATGAAGAAAAAAGTTTTAAGGCCACTGTTCTGTGCATTGGACAACATAGAAATCCCAAGGAAGTAGAGAAAAAGAATGTTCTCATTAAAAAGTAACATAAACACCCAAAGAGCTGGACTCAAGCAGTTAAAACTACCTTAATTTTAACATTTCTCAACTTCCAAATGCTTGATTGGAATAAAAATACTGTTATTTGAATGTTTCCCACAAAAGCTAAACTTTTTCAATACCAAACTGCAGATTTTTGTCCCATAGCAACCTTTGGGCACCGCCAGGGCTACAGCAGCATGCACAGGCCCCACACAGACCTCAGAGGGAAGAGATTTCCCAAAGACTGAGGCCCAAAACAATAATCCATAACCCAGCCATAGGAGCTCAAGTTACCACCTATCACTTTAATTGCACTAAGTGTCTGCACTCTTGGCCCAACACAACTTTTAGAAAAAACATGTGCGCCAAAAGCCTCTGCAAAATACAGCAAACATGGGAAATTAATGTCAGGAATTGCACCTGCTGGAGAGCACCCTTAATATCAACACCAGCCCACAGTGTGATACAGAAATCACAGAGGAAACATTAGCAGAAAATCCCCACACTGCTGTGTTTGTTTTCATATTTGCTAGTGGGAGTAAAGCCCGCTTTAAACCCTTGAGGCTGACACAACACATGTTGATAATATCATAGCAGCAAACCACAGGCATCTGATAGCAGATGAAAATAAAATAACTCAAGCACACAGGGGGTCTCAGAGTAGGTGGTCTGAATGACCCCTTCTTGACAAGCAGCACCATCAGGTACCCAGTTTGTCAAGGATTTTGTGTATCTCACCTGAAGTCAGCGTCTGTCACACCCTGAGGATTGTGATTCTCATATGGGCTGCTGAAGGAATGAAAAATCCCTCTCCTGGTAAATATTGATGTGTATTGATATCAGGTCAAAACTTGGTGCACAAAAGTACACAGTGAGGTTCTTAGATTGTAAAAGGGTGATGAATCTCCTCTGTGTCTCTACACCTTATTCTCTAAATGTATCATTAAGAAAAAGGAACTATATTTTTTTAATCTTTCTTCCTCCTCGTTAAGGATGTGGGACACTACCAACAGTTGCATGTGAGCTCCCCTGCCTACCACAACTAATGTGCTTGGACATCTACTGCAAATTCTTCAGCAGCACCTACATCCATCTGTTCATTCAAACACACTTCTGACACCTGAGCACTCAGGGGGTTGCTGAAACTGCAGGTCTCACACACGCTGCTCCATCTTCATGCAAGGATCCAGATGGATCCAAGAGGGATTGCTGAACAGCAAGCCTCAGCATCCAAAGGAGCCCCATCAACACTGACACCACAGCATCTACCAACACAGATCAAGAGCACAAAGCATATCTGAAAAGAGTCAGCCAAGATTTATTTTCCTGTGCAACCCAGAACTACCAGCTCATCATTGTCTCTCTGATGTGAGAAGACACACACTGGGCTGCAGGCAGCCAGGCACTGAACATGCTGAAAGAGGAGACATTCATCGTTTTAATTACTACAAATGAGTTCATACCCTCAGTTAGTGAGCTGAGCCAGGCACATTTGGGTTAGCCCAAACCCAGGCTGAGAGAGTCACAACTCACCATCCATCCTCGGGCAAAAGGAGCAGCTAAGTAAATAAATAATAACATCAGGTAACCCAAGCAGCTCTCTTAAACATGTTCCCAACTGGAACACCTACACTGGCTTTAATCTGCAAGAAGATGAGTTGGGATTAACTTCTGTGCTTCTGTTCATTCTGCACAGCTCTTGGCAAGTCAGCAAAGCTGCCTCACAGCTGAGCAGATTTTGGCCTGTGGCTGTCTTTTGGAAAGAGCACAAAAATCCCAGACAACAGCAATGCTGGATCAGTGAGCCACAGCACTGGCAAGGACACAAGGAGCCTTGTACTACTGTATGAAACTAACCTGACCAAAAATCCTCTCAACTACTTTGAGGAGTACATTAGGTCTGCTCCTGCAGGGACACAATCTGTATAAAGAAATTGCAAGAACATAAAAAAACCAAAACAATATGGGTAGTTGCTTTAAACGGTCCCTGCCCCAGGGATTGGGATTGCTATTTTGGAACAGAAAATTCAATCTATACCTGCACAAACATGCCAAGCATAAGCAGTCAGTCTCAAATAAGACATACAAACAGCCTTGGTGCTGGCCAACAAAATCACTGTACACACACCTAAACACAGCCCAGGCCAGTCTTCAGCTCTGAACACTGAGCACTTGGGAGATCAGGCCATGTTTAAATTAGCATCAACAAAAGGATCAGCATGAGTGCCAAGTGTAAATACACAGTTTTTTCTCCTCCTGCAGAGACTAAGCTTATTCTCCCCACCCCCCAGATTAAATTGTGAGTTCAGCTTCCAAGTATCTCAGTTGAAAAAAGGATATGTCAAAATTCTCACCCTTTTTTTTTAATTGACCAAACTATTTGTGACATATAAAATCTGCTTTCTCAGTGCCTTAAGCCAGGGAAAAATTTTACCTGAGCATTTAAACAGTTGGTTTCTTTAATTCTACAGCATTTGTGTATCAGCACTTGATAACCCACAGACATAGGAAGAATGCTGCAAGGAAAATTTTCTCAAATTGTTTGGGCATCTAGTGGGATATTGGGATACTTTGAAGTTAATAAAATTACCACATTAATTTTTTTCCCTTTTTTGTTACTATTACTAATTAACTAAAGTGTTCCTGGTACTAACAAAAGTCATCATTTTCTAGATTATTACTATCTAATAGTAATCTACTACTGCAATTAGTAGATATTATAAAAATATTGCCAGTCATCAGACAGATATTGGGATTCCTGAGGTCCCTTGGATCTTGCTGACAGCTGTGATGGCTAAAACAGTGGATTTCCAAGTGACAGGAGCCACGTGCACACATCAGGCTCTGGAGCTTGAAGTCATTGGTTCACACAGATCCCTCATGAGATACCCTGGCATCCACAGCAGCCCCCTCCATCCCTCCCTGTGTCTCCTTTCCCTGGTTCCACAAACACCAACCAGCAGCTGTTTTTTTGCAGCAGTAACAGCAGCGTCCCTGGTGACTGCCCAGGACCACAAACACAAAGAATTGGAAACACGTGTTTGTCATCCTGAAGCTCAATTTGGTCCCCTCAGCTGTCAGTAAAAGTAAATACTGAGTATTTTCACAGTCAGCAGGCACAGAGCCCTCCTTCAGCATTTTTATCACAACTGTTGGGAAATCCACAGTGTTTTCTGGAGCATGCCTCCAGACAGGGGTGGACAGAAACCTGTATCTCTGCTTAACATGGTATTTGGTCTTGGTAATATGGTTTTGTTGATACCATAAAGCTGCATCTCCTCTGATAAAACAGAACAACTCTCAGTTGTTCCAAAATAGCCCAGCCTCTGTGCTGATTCTTTCCCTGCCCTCCCAAGAGCAGCAGATTTGGCACTTTATACCCACCCAAAGTCCTACTGATTTTCTCCTCCAGCACCTCCCAGCTCTCTGAGCTCTTTAGACTCTTTTCCACTGGCAAACAGACATATGTGATACAAACCCTAGTTGCAGCTTCTGCCTGTGAGAATCCCTCAGCTGTGGCTCCCAGACACAGCCACCGCCTTGAGCTCCCATGCCATGCAGCCACATCTACAGAACATTATCAGAAGAGGCCAAGTGGTTTTAAAACACCTTTGGTGAGGTTTTGGATTTTGTCAGCTCTGCAAAGGAGAACTCTACCCCAGCACAGGCAGTTTGTCCTCAGTAAGCCAGACTGCAGCCCAGGCTGGGATGGATGGGGAAGCACACAGAGCCTCCAGCTGAGGAGGAAAAGATCACCTGGGGCAGGGACCTGTAAGCAGCAACCTGAGTTCCATCCTACCTCATCATACAGAGCCCTTCCCCAAAACAAGGTATGGAGCTGGCCTGGACTTGGCCCAGTCTTTAACCAAAGTCTAAAGTATGTCTGTCTGCCCCTGGGGTCAAAAACTCAACCATCATTACTGAGTTACAATTTCTTTTCCAGTGTGGTGGTGTATCTGACTTCCTCTTGAAAATGCCGTACTTTGCAGCCTGAAACCTTCAACACATGGAAATCCTGGATCCCCCTTGACACCATGGGCCCATTCAGGGCTATTAGGCATTCAGAAGCTGTTAGCATGTAGATCTTGATGATAATTTGGTGAATGGAGTTGTCAAACAAATTGCCTTTATTACAGACTGATTAAATGCAATCAGGGAGAAGTGCCTTTCCCCTCCCCAACTCCAGCCCTCATCACTCAAACAAACACACTGAGCCAATTAGCAGGGAGGTGGCAAAAGCAGCTTTCACTTGAAACCTGATATTCTTGGGGAAAAGGAAAAAAAAGCCCAACTAAGCACCACTAACAATAACAACAACAACAAAAATCTTTGTGCTTTCAAAACCAAGATGGGCCTCCAGGGAGAGGTTCCAAAAGCTACCCAGGGATCACCTGCAGGGTGTGGATGGGATTTATCAGAATTCATCTGGCTCGAGCCCAGATCAGCTCCCCTAAGCAAAGTGCTGCTCACATCCAGCTTGTGCCAAAATCTAATGCAAAGAACATGAACATTAAAGCAGGCCCAAGGGGAGCAGCACTACCGGAGCTGGTTTTTCTTTCAGCTGGGTTCTCCTGTGTCAGAAAAGACTCAAGCTTCCAGCCAAGCTGTTTCCATGCCTAGAAACCTAAGTTTTTGGCTTAAGTCCTTGCAGTGGATTCTCTGATATCTGTAAATGCTTGAGTTCACAACTCTTTCTGCAATAGTGCAGTAGTGGAGGGACCTGTCTCCATTAACAGGAAACTCATGGCAATCACATAGATCTGATGCCACTACCCTTCTGCCCAACCTGCCTGAAATCAGCGAATAAATGGGAAAACCCTTGAGGAGAACTGGAGCATGGCATGATAATGACATAAGTTTAATTCCTTGCAGGTAGGCAGCTGGAAGTTAAATGGTCACCTTGGCAGCAGTGGGCAGAGCAAAATTCAACATGTGTTTGCATGATTTATCTTCAGAGACAGGAACCTCATGGCTGAGCAGAGAGAGCACACAGGATATGAGCAATAGCTGTTAACTAAGCTTTCAAAGCCTGCATTTAAAGTTAGCACCAAAGCCTACTTTTGGCCCCATTTTCATTAACCTTGTCCCTCTGAGGAACCAGGCCTGAGCACTGCACATGGATCACTGCCTCCCAGAGCCCAAAGGTGAAGTTTTATCAAACAGCAAGGATTTTGGAGGATTCACGGCTGCTACTGCGATTAGGACTAGAGGTTTACGGTTAATGTACAGAGATTCAAAAGATCAGATTCTTACCCCACATTTCATCACAGTCCTCAATATCACCTTGAACATAAGGGGCAAGTGACACATCAAGACAGCAGGTTCTAAGCCTTCAAACAGTCCTGAGCACAAGAACAGATCACAGGATGAGATTAAACCAAGAGTCCCAAGCAGCCACAGAGAAAAAGTCCAGGTCTTCTTAAGAAGTGGCTGCAAAGTGCCTGATAACTCCACTCTCTCCCTCAGGATCTGCTTCCTACCCCCACACCTTGCTGCAAACATCAATGTTTAAAAAACTATTAAAAAAAACAACTTCAAAACTCTTCACATAGTTCAAATACTTCACTTTAAAGGAATTTGAATTCTTACATCTCAGATTGCACCAGTCCCCAGCAGGACACGCACTGCTCATGTTCATTGTGGCGTTTGAGCTGTTCAAACAGGAGGGATGGAGCCCCAGTGTGAGACTGTGTGCTCAGGGGTTAGAAATCCCCACTGCCCTGCTTGTGCTCTCTTGTGAGAACTGAGACTCTGTTAACCACATCTCTGGGCACCTTCTTGGTGTGTCTTGCCATGATCTACATAAAAATGAAATCTTCCTGCAGCTGAGAGACACATCCCTTGAAGATCCCACCAGTGGGAGGGTACTGGGAGAGCAGTGGGATGTGGCTGGGTGTGAAGTTCTTGGTAAATCTTTTATCCGGCCCTATTGCAAAGCTGCAGCCTGAGAGTCAGGACAGTGCTGCTGACTTATGATCTGCTTCAAGCTCAAGACTGGTTGACCCCAAGCTTTCCTTCCAGGGCTGGATCCACGCAGTCTGGCCACAACCACACAGCCATGACCTATTACAAACAGCAGCACATCCTTGGTAACGCGGAGTCAAACCAAACTGAGAAGCCAGAGAGGTTTTTCTGCTATACAGGGTCTACAGGACTGAGTTTTAAACCCCCATTCTTCCCCAAACAGCATCAGTTGCTGTATCTGAACAATACTGCTATTCTTTTGCAAGCTGGAAAAGCCTTTACATCCCAAAGAGCTGTATCATCTCCCTGCAGCACCAAATGCTACAGAAACCTCTGTGGGATCCCAGCAAGCCTTACATTCCTCAGCAGTAATACCAATGCAAATCCACTCATCTCCCTGGGGTGCAGACAATTTATGTTTTGGATTCACCACTTCTAGGTGGGATGGGCTACAGTAAAGCTATAACTCTTCCCCAAAGATGTTCACTTGCTCAGTTCCAGTCATGCCAGAGAAGAATTCAGGACATGCTGAAGTATAGAAAAGTGTATAACAGGCCAGAAACAATTACAGTCAAATAATGTTAAAAGGTTGCCCTCTTTCCATTCCTTAAACCAGCTGACAATTCACTTGTAGGGATAACAGTGACAAACAAGATGCTCCATCAGGTAGGAAGAGTTACCTGGGCTGCTGCTCCTTCAGAGAGGCACATGCTGCAAACCCTGATGCATTGGAGAGAGGTGAATGGGGTCAGTGCAATATGTGCTGGGAAAGTATAAAGTGTTATTTGGGAAATGCTGTACCTTTTCCTACCCCCTTTCATCTTGTGGTTACTCAGCTCCTGAGCTTACAAAACTATATTTGAGCTGTTACATACTGGGTACAGCCCTTTCCTGCAGCAAATCATGTTTCCTGTCCTGCAAGGTACAGTAAGTCCAACAAAACTGGGGACATTCGCCAAGCCTGCTATCAGAAAACATAGGTTGGACCTGGCAGAAGGTTTCAACAGTTATGGAAACTCATGGGAGGTTGTGCTGTGGGAATTGCAGACCCTGCTTCAGAGTACAGCCTTGCCACATACATACACAGCAATATAAGCCACCTCTCTTCTCCCAAAACATGACAGTTCAGCTGGATGCTACAGAAAACATTATTTTGTTATCAGCAACTTTCTTATCCATTTTTTAAAAGAACAGCATCTTCTCCCCCTGCCAGCACCACTGAAGCCTATCAAATTTCCTTCCACTGTTCCAGCTATGTTGTACAAACACAATGTAAAGCACCTTTGCCCTGGGACACCTGCAGACATTTTAACGCTTGGCAATTTGGCCTGGCTGGGAAAACTTTATCTACATTTCAGAAAGACAACTCCTTTCCCCATTGCAGCTTTTGCTCCCATCATTCCCACTCCATGCACCCCTTCTGCATCTTTGCTTGCATACAGGAGCACAGAGAAAGCTCAGTGCCAAGGAAAGGATAAAAGCTCACTAGAAACAGGGAAATGCCTCAGTCCTTTCCATTCAGAGGCAGATCTGCCTTGAATGAGAGCCCCCAGGACTGATGTGCCCCTAAAAGAGACTGAATCACAGGCAAGCCAGCCCCCTTCTATTCACATTAAGACTTCCAGCTACCGTATATATTCTTTCTCCCACCCTCCACCACAAGCTCCTCCTTTCTAACACAAATTTCTCACAGGCAGTGAGCAGCAGTACTGGGGTGTGTTGAAACCCAAGTCCAGTGAGGTTCAACCCTTGCAAATGACACTTTTTCATCAGCAAACTATAATTGGCAGCTCTTATCCACTACAAGAGTTTTGCAAAACACCCCTAGAGAGTATGCCAGGTTAGTTCTTCACACTAAGACCCAAAATTAGAACCAATATCCAAAAAGAAAAGTGGCCCTCACTGGGCACTCCCAAGCAAACTGAATAGCCCCGCTGAAGTTGCAAAATGAAATCTGTTATGTTTTCTCAGATCCACATGCACATCCAGAAAGAACAGAAGCAGAAACACATTTTTAAGCAACTAATGCAGCTATACAGTTATAAAACTTACATGGGACTCCAGATTTTCAAAGTGCTGGGTACTCACCTGCTGTGTACGACTCAAAAGAAGTGCTATCAACATTTTTAGATTCAGAAAATATTAATGAATGAGACACTTTCATGCAGCTTAAGAAAACACAGGCACAGAATATAATTTTTTCTGTGCATGCACCTCCTTTATCGCAGCTCAGGGGGCTTTTTCAACAATCAGGAGCTATGTGTTAAGGAGGAGGGAATCTGGCCCAGTACAAAATAATTTAGGCTTGCTATGTTAGCTTTATGTCCTAAACCTTCCCAGTCTCCTAATCTACCTCTTTTCACTCCTATGAGAAAGACAGCACAAAACCTGCTAAAAACTTACACCGTTTAATATCAGTCCTGCTACAAACTTAGACAAGTTAACACTATTCTTTTTCTTGTTTCCGAAGTTAGTGAGACTAACTCTTTAGAAATAATTTTGCTAATTACTGAGAAAGGTTTTTAAGAAACTCAAAACCCTCTCACGGAAAACACACTTCAGCTTATTTTTAAAAGATTAAAATTAGTCCCCACATAACTACCCGAGATCTACTCACATCCCCTTTCCCTGAGCTGCTCCTGAGCACTGGAATAAGAGCCCCCATGTACACGAAAGGATCGGCACTTTTCCCTACCTGAGAAGTCTGCAGAAGTCCTGGCAAAGTTGCTGAAAGCTGTCAAGCACATGAGTGCGAGGAGGAAGGTGGAGGTGGGAAACACATCTGGGCAGCACATCCTTAGGTGTCCTCACGGCTTGTTTTCTTGCAGAGGAAAAGAAAGCAGTTTCTGCCCCTGCCCAGCACTCCTCATCGCCCGGAGAACAGCGTTAGTCCCATGGCTTGGAAAGCTCGCAGCCAGCGGCAGGGAAGGAAAAGCACTCGGCGCACACACACACACACACACACACACATCCCTGGGAGTGAATGAATCCCGGCTGACGAATGAGACAGACCTACCTGAGCCTTGGCGGAGTTCCCAGGGTCCTAAAAGCCACCCCTCTGCCCAAATTTGCTGCAGATTGTTGGAGCGCAGCTGTCCAGCTGGGGGGCACTCGGGGAAAGGGGAGCACCGGGGGCTGGGCTGGAGGAGCCCAGCTATTGTTGGATTAGATCTGCAGGCTCTTGTCTCTCTGTGCAGACAGACAAAAGGATGAGCAGAGTTTTTAAAGGAGGGAGCCCAAAAGAAAGCACCTGAAACCACATGGATTTCTGGTATGATGGGTATTTGTAGCTGCTGCTGAAATCAGTGTGAGCAGCAGTGTCCTGCCAGGCTGGTGACAGGAACATTCTGTGTCCCTTGTTGAGAGTGATCCTACAGTGGAGGAGACTTTGCACAGGCCCAAGGATCAAACCCTCCTGGATCTCATTGCAGGACTGGGACTGGTATCAGCCACATACCCAAAACTCTTTCTTTTGACTGCAAAAAGCCATGCCAGGCTCCCTCTAACCCACTGGACCCTTCTGTCCTACATCAAACTCGACAGAGGGTTTTTTAGCACAACCAGACCTGTGGTTTTCATAGAATCATGGAATGGTTTGGGTTGGAAGGGACTTTATAGATCAACTCCAGCCTCCCTGCCGCAAGCAGGGACACCTTACACCAGACCAGGTTTCTCCAAGCCCCATCCAACCTGGCCTTGAGATCCGGGAGTCCTGGCTCCTTTCACAGCAATTACCTTAACCTCCAACTAGCATGGCCCTAGATGCTCACTGAGCACTGCTCACCCTGCAGAATTAAAGGAAGGCTCCAGCTCATCTGGAAGCTCATCCAGTATTTGATCTTGCCCAATTTTCATCCATATCCTGGCAGCACCAAGCCAGTCATGATAATTTGAAAGAGCTGAGAACTGGGGACACAGACTCTGTTGTCCCTTGGTACAGGAAGGAGGTCCTGGGCTTTGGTCACCAGCCTTAGCTGCAGCTCAGGCATGTATTTGCATATAAACAATGGATATATCCCACATCTCCATGCTGGGAAGAAGCTGAGTATTGGTGCAGACAGAGGAGGATGTATTTCACAGGCAAAGCCAACATCAGACATTTAGCCTGTGTATCCATACATTCAAACCTAAGGAGCTGCACTTTGTGGGGCTGCCAAGGGGAGATGTGGCCAAGCTCACACACAGCTGCTGAACAAAGCTGCAGCTCCCATCCAGCAAAAATAACCTCAATGGAAACATCCAAGGAAAACCACAAGTGTTTTTCACTCCTCTGTTCTGTTCCTCCACATGGAGTTAAGTGAAACTCTCCAAAAACATTGATTTTAGAGCTAAAAACAAGTGTAAGAAACTTCAGTGCAAAGGGCTCTGGGGCTTTTTCCAGAGTTGAGTGAACTTGTAAAGTGTTTCTTATTCTGAAATTTCTAACGATGTTTCAGCTGTTCTCAGATGAATATCAGACTGACTGCCTGATTCTATGTGAAAGACATTTTCAAGAGTACTGCCATGAATACCAGAGTAACGTTTTTTCCACCAGAAATCTGTCCTGGGATGGTCTCTGTAGTAAAAGCAGACCCCAAGGGGAGCTGTAAGTGCCCTGTCCCATGTAAGTGTAACTGTTCCATGCCCTGTTTGCCTTCTGCCCAAAAGGCCACATGCTCAAGTTCCAAACAGCCACACAGAGGATGACAGCAGTGTGGTAAATCTGGAGTTTGACCACAAACCCTGTCCGTGACCACAGGAGTAAGAGGCTGTTCTGGCCTGATCTGCACCTAAGCATCTCCTTCCTACAACACCTCGTCACACACTGAGTGTCTCCAGTGAAGCTGCAGATGAGTCTCCTCAAGGACAGTGGTGGCTCTGGGCTGCCCTGACAGCACAGACACAGCCTGAGGTCCAACAGGCTCTGTACAATCCAGCCCCAGTCCCTTCTCTCTGCAGACAATTCTGCCCCTTTACTTTTTTTGCAGAGGGCTGCTTAAGCAAGATTTAAAAAAACCCCAGGAACTTCTATAGGCTGCCTTGCTCTTTATTTCACCCAATACTTTAATCCCACCTGCCAAACCTCTGTGACACGTATTTTTCCAGGGTTGACCTAAGTTTTAAAGAGAAAATACCAGGAGATTTGACTCCTGGCATCTATGTATAATTCTTGTCTCACCTAGTTCTGCTGCCCTTGCCAAGAGGAAGATTCACCACTGCTGTCTTACAGGCATGAGATACCCATTACCAGATTATCAGTCAAAGCTCCTTATCAGCAGAACAAAGAAACAATAGGACCCCTAGAAATTTATCGGCCTCTGGAAAAGGGAAGCACTATTTGCTGAAAAGAGCCCACCCTGCTAGCAGGTGTTGATTTTACTGATTAAAGGGTAATTAGGTTTGACTGAGTCAGTATATAGAAAAGAGAAAAAAAACTGGTGACAAAGGGTTTAAGGCTAAACATGGGCAGTGTGCTTGAGCAGCCCTTTAGGTTATTGTGAATAAAGTCAAACCAAAGGGGAGGAAGTTTACATCAGTGTCTTGTCCTCTGAGGGCATGTTTTTAAGTAAGTCTGTACAGATGCCTTCCAAAAGGAAAGAAGAAAGCAACACTTGCCAAAAAGAAAAAGAAAATAAAAATTTGCTTTTGAGAAACAGACAATTCAGTTAAAGCCCATCTCCATAATGCCCTTATTCCCTGGGGCATGTGGGAACATCAGCTGTGTTTGGAAGGCAAAGAGGCCACCTGTCCCAGCACAGCACCAATAAAGGATGTCTGTCATGGACAGCCTCATGGGGCAAACATGAATCAAGGCAACACCAAAATGGAACTTGACTTTTAGGAGTAATAGCCCTTGAAATCCATCCACGTCTTCAAATAAGTCTCTGGGGATAGGTAATAACACATGTAATGATACACATTCTCTTGAATCCCTTGTCCCTGAAGCCACCCAGAAGTGGGAATAGGCTGGTACTGATGCAGTCCAGCATTACCTCTTAGCTTGGAGGAATGACATTTGCTCTCTTTCCCTCCACAGATAAACTGTGGAGAAGTCTCACTAAGATGCTTAACAGCTGTACCTCAGTCCTCCTTTTTGACTGTGTTACGTGCAATTTTCTCTCCTCCTATACTACTCTTTTGCAGACCCTCTCCTTCTGCTGCACATAAATTATATCTGTAATATCTGAAACATGCAGGCAAATTCCCAAAGTACAGTTAAATCCAACTGCAACTGGGGAAACTGAGGCAGTGAGAAAGGAAGTAATTTGTCATGCAGTTTTGTGATCCCAACATTACCCAGTTCATAAAAGGTAATTGGGAATGAACCCAGTTAGGATGATTCCCATTCTAATGCTGTTTGTGCTGTTCTTGCTTCCCTCCAGGGCTGATTTTTGGTAATGCTTTCCTATTTTTCACTGACCCAGCACCATTAACCTCCTCCTTGCTGAGTAAACCATCAACAGCCAAAGGCTGTCAATAGAAGAGCTGGACCAGGAAGAGCTCTCAACTGGAGAACCAGATGTGGGATTTAAGCCCTGTTTGTTTACACAGTCACAAGCAGATTTATTAGCACAAATGTTCTAAGACTAGTCTTTCTTTCCAACCCTAGCAATATTACTCACTTTTTTCATAAGGTCTCAAAGCACTCTCCAAAAGGCCCAGTTGCACTCTGCCACTTCCCACATGGACAAAGAACAGTCATATGTTTGAGGTCACTATTTCAATGTCAGCCAGGGGAAATTGACAGAGATAAGAAAATATTGAATACTTTTTAAGTCCAGCCAGAGCTCTTTCAACTTGGCCACATTCCTCCTAAATGAATGTAAATTAACAACGAAGTATATGTGCATTTATACCTACAGAAATATATGTAAGCTGGGTGGTCAGAGCTTCAATATAAAATAGGAATGTTTCCCAGCAGAGTACAGCTCTTTGTTTCCTTCTTTTCTTAATCTTTCCCCTAAAAGTGTCTCATGGAAACAGATGGTGTTACTCATTGAAGTAAGCACTGTTTGCTTTCATCAATTTGAAGGCAGAGGACTTCACATAATGTAGTTTTGCAATACAACACCAAGTATCTCACAAGTAAAATCCTCCTCTCTCTCCATATTCAATGCTAAACAACAGCTGTGCAGAATATTCAAACTGAAGAGCCTTTGAAGTTTTTACATTTTGTGTCGCTCAATCACTTCAGTTTACAAAATGAACATAAAACCTGGAGGACTTTGATCCATACAGGGACAGGTTTCAAGTGGGGCTAGTGCTTCAACCAAATATTGTGTAGAGCAAAAGCCCCAAGTGATGCACTTATCCCACTGAAACATTGGGAAACACTGAACAAAGTGGTGCAAAATCCTTCAACGCATGAAAAAGTCAAAAGTAAAATATTTGGAGACTTCAAAGTGATCTGCAACAAAGCTGAAACTTTCTCCTCATGTCTCACCAAGGAACTGGTGTTGAAACCTCTTTGAGTTGGCATTCTCTTTATTATAATGACTCCATGTTCTGCATTAGAGGATACTGGGCAATCTGGTGATTTTTCTGGGATTGGCATATCCAGTTTGGTTTAGTTCGTACTTTCTGCACAGGATGTTCTCAGGTTAATCACTGTATTTGACCAACAGGAATTTGGAATCATCTTGATCTTTATACTACACTGCAAGTCACATAACGGTTTAAAGAGACAAGTTCACTGTGACTGCCTTCTGATATCTGTAAAGTGAAACTGCTCTCCACTTGATCTGACTCATAAGTCCTCTTAGAAGAGTTTTTCTGGGTAGATTCTAGATTTCTCCATTAATTGGATGATGGTAGATACTGGCTTTACTGTCCACTGGCTTTTCCACCACTATCTTTCCATTCGTATATTCAACAGCTCTCTGGGAATGCTTCTTAGATGAGAGGCTGAATTTGGCACCTGCAGATACCTATCTCTGACCTCACTGGCCTTGGCTTTGAAGAGCAGAGACCTCCCAGCTGGTTCAGCAGTATGTTTTTCCTATTATCTCACCCATGATAATCAAGAGAGAATTGTCTCACTCCTGCTCCTATGTAGGCATGAGTCACATCAGGTTACAGACCCCTTCTAATCTAGATCTCCACTAGGTTCTTCCCTCTTATTTCTCCTGTTTTACTACTAACCCTGAAAAGTAATTTACATTGTCCTCAATTTCCACAGGAACCAGAATTGTTTCTCAGATTAACTTGTCTAGAAGTTCTCTGCCTGTGGGAGTAACATGCTATGATGTTATTTGATAAAAAAATAGGAGTCATCTCAATATTCATCCTTAAAATGGTACCATAGGCATTTATCCCAAACCTCCGTACTCCACTCTGAGGGCATGCAAAGGCAGTAGCATGTAGGACAACAAGAGAGTCCTCCAGCATTCCACCAGGTTCTTTTGTCCCCCATGGGCACACATCCTCTATACATAGCCCACCCTTACAGAAACTACTGTAATAATTTACACTGGAAATTCCAAGCATTGTAATGAAGCCTTTGCATAAAATCCACCTCTATACTAAATAGGCTGAACCACATAAGGGTCTGAACACAGGCACTACCACTCACATTTTGGACTAGTCCTTGGTTCACTTTTGATCCAGGCTGCCTGGCATCCAGAACATTTCTGAGCATGGCTTGGGAGCTGGCAGGAACTTTGACCATTCCCAATAGGCAAGAAGGAATTGTGGTTTGGAGTTTGATAGCATGACCACAACCAGATAATATGTTCTAAGAGACCCAACAGTGCTTGTAATATCCTTGATGAAGACACAGTGGCATGGGCTGAGAACTGAAAAAAATAACCCCAGAGCAGACTGTCTGCCAGTGCTATAGCATCTTCTCCTTCAGCTACCCTGGCAAGCCTGATTAGAGCTGCCCAGGAATGTCAGTGCATCCTGCAATCTCCAGACTCCAGCACAGGCTAAAGCCCAGGTTGCTATGTGTTTGTGCTCCCACCTATTTACAGTGATCAGTAGGACAGACCATTCCTTCAGAAACATTCAGCATAGATTGTGCTTAAGTTTGATCTGGTGAAGTCAATGAAAAAACCTTTTTGGCTTCCCTGGTTCCAACATAACTTAGATCAGCTTTCACCTCAGATTTATCATTGCCTCGGAGCAGAGGGTATTTCCTTCAGTTTTGTACAGACAGCAAATTACACAAAAAACCTCTGGCTCACAGATCACAAACTGGTAAAAAATCAAAGGGAATCAGAGGAAATGCTTTTCTGCTGAATGGGGAAAATTAATCCCAAGTGTAATTTCACTGGCATCAGTGCAAATTCAACAATGGACTACATCTACCATTTGCAAGAAGAACAGGTTTGTGTTCTCCTTTCACATGTACTTAAACATACATTTTCCATTCCTCTTCTAAATCTTTTCCATTTGAGAGGGCTGTTTCAAGAGTAACATGTGCTTTCACATGCATTTTAGTACTCAGGCCAATAATATCACCAGGTTATTTTTTTCACAGTGGTCCCAAGAAATGATTCAGTGACAAAGTCCAGGTGTGCTGGGCAGTGCATAGAGTACTGGACTATGTAATCTAAAACAACCTAAGGAATTTACAAGGGCATTGAAGTCCAAGAAGTCAGATCTAGCACTCTGTAGCCACAACACCATCATTAGAGAACTCCAGTTTACTTGCTTCTAGGGCAAGAGATGCTTCCCACTGCAGAAGGCTCATACTGAAATTTGGCTGCAGCATTGTTTTTGGGCACCTGGTTCACACAACACTGATACCTAATGGTAATGCTACTACGCCAGCTACAAAGGATGCAGAGGAAGAAAGGAAACTCTACAGGCTTTTACAGCTTCTTTACAAGAGATTTGCAAATGTTCACCAGGCTGGGCAGTGTTATGTGCAGAGCTCTGTGTGTATGGGCATAGCTTAGTGGCTGCATGCCACCAGAGACTACATAAAACAAGTATAAAAAATGGCTTTTCTAACACAGGTAACTTGCCTCAGAAACACCTCAGCAGAGGCAAAAAGAGACTAGAGCCACTTAGATTCCAAAACTTTTTCAGTTTTTGCTGAACTATCCTCCTGTGAAGTCAAGCCAGCATCACCCTCCCAGCCTTTCCCTGCCCAATACTCTGGTGCTGTGCTCTGCCCTGTCCTGCACTTATCCCCTGGGTGCTGTTTCATGCACAGCCCTTCCCTGGTCACTCTCAATCTCAGGTATTGTTGTCCATGGAGAATGTCTTACTTTTGTTACTACACTTTCTTTCTTGCTTCACTTGCTAACCCCATCTTGGACGTGCATAACTAACCAAATTTCCTTTTCCTTTCCCACAGGGAAAGGTAAAACAATTTTTTTTTCAGTTCACTGAATCTGTCCCAACACAGAACACCAGCTCATCTCCACCTAATGCTCCTTCTGTAAAATGTACCTTCTGACAGTAGAGGAAAAGCAGCTTTGTCCATTAAAAGGAGTCTGATGTGAGGCAGTTTGGTTTTTCACCCAAAGATCGCCACATATGGTGCTATGAGTAACTAGGAGAGCTGAGACCTTCTTCAGCTGCTTTAGGAGGCCAGTGTCCAGAACTGCTGCTGCATCTGTGGCAGAAGAGGCAGAGACACAAAGCTTTTTAAGCCCAGTTCTCAGGTGAAAACACTTCTTTGAATCCAGAGGGAAGCAAAGTGAGACATGAGGCATAAGACAAAGCAGCAATTTTTCTCTCCCACCTATTTTCACACAATAGTACCATACACAGCTGAGCCAGTGCAGTGGAAAATATTGTTATGATTTCTAAAAGGCTTTTGCAAAACAAAGGATATAAGAGACATTTTCTCTTCAGGTTAGAGAATAATGTCACATCATAATGAAGAGCAAAAGCTGATTGGCTTTGTTAAAAATAATGAGAAGCCATGACTTTGAGCAATTTGATAATAAATTTTTTTACTTGCTTTTCCTACTGCTTATGGAGGTTGAGATGGTAGATAAAATTTACTATGACAAACCACCAGCATTAATGCTTTAATCAAGAAAAACAAATTGTCCCCCTTGAAATCTCCTGCCCACCTAGAGAGAGTAATGGGGTTATAAAAGGAGAAAGAACAAATATTGACTCTATGAAATGTAAAGGTACCTGGGAGTTCACCCATCAGTCTTTAGATTACACTTGCCTTTCAAGATGAATGGGATTTCTTTTATAATCCATTTCAATTGGGTTTTTTTAGCATCTCAGGAAACAGGAGGGGTACATCAGTGGTCCCTTTAGGTTCTCAAGGTGTCCCAGACTGTTTCTGAAGGACAAGACCTCCAGTTTCTGGAATGAGGTAGATGCTCCCAATCCAAGGCATGTCTTTCAGTTTGAGGTAAGTACTGGAGGAGCTGCCTGTACTAGTCAATGAGTTATTGGTTTAATGGTGTTTGTTGGGCAGTTTTCTATAAAATGGCTCCAAAACTCAGCCTCCATCACTCAGACTATAGAAGCTCAGAAGCAAGGACACCCCTTGGCATCTGGACCAATACAGGAGTCAAGAAGACCCAAGAATTTACTGCCTAAGAGAAAGACCTCTGGCATCATTTATTGAACTTAAACATCTTGCTCTTTTAACCTCTAAAGCAATTATATGCTTGTCTTCTGCACAGATTTTTGGATTAATTTCAATATTGGCTTTCATATTAGACACAATTCCTCTTTAAAATTTCTTACTAAATCAGAAAAGTAGGAGAATCAAGTATTTTATAAATCCTGAGATCAGCCAGTGTTGTTGTCCCTTCCATAACCTGTAAGGGTGCCATGCATCCCAGAGGAAACTGAATTCTGAGCGGGGATATAATCAAGAGCAAAAGACCCAAAAACACCTACAAAACCACACAGCTCAAATTCTCAATGATCTGAAATCGTCACAGATTCCAAAAGGAATTCAAAGACCTTCTGACTGAACACAGAGCCAATATCTACCGAGGCACAGGCAAAGCTAACAGACCAGTTCCCATTTCATATATCCCCTGCACCCCAACAGAAATCGTTGGCACACTATTTTTTTCTTCTCCCACACAGGTTATACAATAACAATTTACCCTCCAGGGCTGGAATGCAAGAAAGGGAAAAGGAAATGGAAGAGCATAGGTGTGCATGAGCATGGCGGTGATATGCTACAGAAGCCACGGCCACTGACAGAGGCCCTCTGGAAGCCTCAGGCTCAGAGAAGCTGGTATGAGCACTTTCCCAGCACTGCACAGAGGGAAGAACATGCACTGGTCTGGCAGGGTTAACTGTGTGTGGCTCCAGCAGGATGCAAGCTCCAAAACAATCGAGGCCCGGGGCTGTTTTGACAAAACGAGCAGAAGATTTTCTAGTCCATCGCTTTCCTGAGCTCAGTGCTGGGATGCTGTGTCTGAAGAACAGCTCTCCCTCTCCTCTTTGCTTGTTCTAGAGTAAGGTAAAAAATGCAATAGATGCTTGTTGGCCATCTTAATGAGCAGCTGCTCTATCCAGAACGGTCTGGTACCTGAGGTCATTTTAAGCAACATTTTGGTATTTCTCTGATTATTTTCATCTAGGTCAACCCACTTTAAGTTAACCAACAACTCATATCTCATTAAAGGGAAGCTTCCACAAAGAGTAGAACTGACATCAGATTGTTTAAAGGTTCTAATAAAATCCACTATACTCAAACCTTTCCAGAGTAGTTTACAGAGCTGCTTTGGTAGCTCGAATAAACAGGACACAGAGGAATACAGGCATAATGTCTCTGCTGACAGGTTTGCAAAGGAGCCTGAAGGATGCAGATACCTCTGGACAGTCTGAAAGGAGCTATGTCTGCTCCACCAGCCACTGCCAGGGCTACAGCAGCTATGAATAGCTTGACAGATGTTCTGAAAAGGGCACAATTTAGCCAGAAGGTGAGGTGGAGGGGCCCTCCATGAGCCAGTCCCATTTCTTTTGTAATCTGGGGACATCCAGCTGCCTCTTCTCAATCCCCAATGGACAACAAACCAGATCTCCAGAGCAGGTTAACCCCTCAGAGATCTCTCTTTCTGTTTAGAAACACAGTAATAACAGCAGGTGTTACCACTTTTTGCTGTGTTTCCTATAAAAAGACGTCCATGTTCCCTTGGGCAACATGAAAATTCCCTCCCTTCTTCACATCCTCTGACAGGCCACAGACAGCTGTGTTGGGACTGCTGCAACGTGGTGTTCAGAAGAAATCTCTGGGATTTCAGACTGCAATGCAGACTGTTTTGGAAGGTGATACTGACAGCCCTGATCCTGGTGGTGCTGGGACTGAAGAACTGCATTCCTGGGGACATGAATAGTTAAATCCAGGTAAGCAGGTCAGCTCAGGCCAGTAAAATCTGTTGGGCATCTCCACACCAGAAATGTGCACCCCTTCCTTACCTTCCAAATGCAGCAAATGGTCTGAGGAAGTCTGTTCTTCAGGTTTTGTTACAACAAAGCTGAGTTAAAGCACAGAAATCAAAAATGAGTGGCTCAGAGTGACAAAGAATGCAGGGAGCAAAACACAAGGTCTCCTTCCTCCTTAAACATTGGCCTTTCTTCCTCTAATGAGCAGCACCATCGAGTGAAAACTTTAGCAAGTGCAAAGAGGTATCAGTTGTACTGCTGACCTGGGAGAGAATCTATTGATTTTTTTGATACACCTGCAAGGACACATCAAGGGAGAAAGACACTGAAATGCTGATGTCAAAAGAGATTTGAGTTTGAAATAGGCTGGAAGGGGGAAGTTTGTCCAGCTGGATAATTGAGGGTGTTTGGGGTGACTGTGAGCACTGCTGAACTGCCGTGTTCAGTTTTGAAACAAATACCTCAAAAAGGGTGTTGAAATAAGGGAGGAGACTTCAATCATGAAGGATGGCATTCAATGGAAGATCCTGGGCACATCCTTCTTCCATAGATGAGAGAGGATCAGGCTAAGCACTATTTTCTACCTGTCCTGCTTTTCTTCCCAAAGAAACTCAGATTTGAGCAGTAAGGAACCATAAGTGAGCTTCCCCAGGATTGGACAGGAGGGACTAGAAATACATTCAACAGTCAGAATTAATTCAGAGAAGTACCTAAGTCTGTTTAGTCACAAAACAGGCTGAGTTTGAAGGGACCCTCAAGCATTACCAAGTCTACCGTGTGCCTGAGAGCATTGTCCAAACATTTCTTGAACTATGTCAGGCTTGGTGCTGTGACCACTGCCCTGGGGAGCCTGTTCCAGTGCCCAATCACCCTCTGGGTGAAAATTCTTTTTCTAACATCCAACCTAAACCTGCCCTGACACAACTTCGGGCCACTCAGTCAGGGGCTGCCACTGGTCACCACAGAGAAGAGATCATTCCTTGCCTCTCCTCTCTTCTCACCAGGAAGCTGTAATTGCAATGAGGTCTCCCCTCAGTGTCCTCTTCTCCAGGCTGCACAACCCTCAGCCACTTTGCATAAGGCATCCCCCAACCTTTGTTGCCCTCCTTTGTTGTATCACGTGAGAACAGTGATGTCTTTCATTTGAACCTCACCCTATTCCAGTGACTGTAAAGTGATCCATATTTTCATAGATTTTGTTATATAGGCAAGAATAGTAGGGAGGCAGCACTTCTCCTACTCTGTCTGATTGACAGAATGAAGAAACTCAAGGTGAGTGTCTTACCCCTGTATTTCAAACTCAAGAAAGCTATTCCAGGAAAAAGAGACCAAACAACACATGGTCAATGTCTGGATGCCAGGGTGCCTCAACAACCTGCAGAGGAATTGGGAAATACAGAGAGGAAAGTTTCTGGGCCCTGTAGGGCACCTCAAGGGAAGTGAGGTTCTCTTGGGAAGCCCTGAGCTCAGGGCAGTTCCAGCCCATCAAAATGGTTTTGTTAGCCTGCGATCCACAGTAGGTAGTCAGGGAGTTAAAAGTGGCTCCCTGACACTGAAACATCCAATTCTCTTCTTTAAAGACAGTTGTGAACTACAAATCTGTAGTTTTGCAAGTTATAGCCCACACATCTTCTTAGAGCTGTTTTGTTATCTTCTTGATCACCATTAAGTTATTGGAATTACCCTCACATGATAATTCCTCACCTCCTGATAAATATTAATCTACCTTTTTAATACTGTTTACATAAGGGATAAGAATGTAAAAAAGATATTAAACTTGAGAAGGAGTGGTGTGCTCAGTGCTGGTGGAGATTTTTTGTATTTTAAGGGTCAGAGTGCCCTCTTCTGTCCTGTCCATGTCCTGGTTATTATCTCAATCAGCAGAGCACAGAAATTCTGTGTCTGCACACCTTATCATTTTCTAAAGCACAGTTAAGAAACCAAGCACCAGATCACAAAGTAGGAAATTATTCTTGTTAATGTGGGGACTTGGGCAGTCCTCTACATCCAATAAAAGGGGCAAGGGGAACATCACAGCCAACATGATGGATCTCATTAGTTCACGAGGTCAGGGATATTTTGAAGTGAATCTCTGAGAAGTTTAAACAGCAGGGTGTTATTTGTAGACCTGCATTTAAAATTCATCTTTCTCCCACCTCTGTAGCCACTAATTGAATCCAGACTGATGGCCAAGGAAACCTTGTACCTCAACAGTACTTTCGCATATAATGCTTTCTAAACTAATCTTGGTGAAAAGCACTGGGACTGCGAGATATCTGATATATGGACAGAGATAACAATGGCCTCGAAAAAAACTTTTAGTGTAGTGTTTTTACCATGAAGACACACGCTTCTGGAAAACATACCACCACTTGGGTGTGGCAAAGGCAAAATTCATGAACTGTGGTGGATCCCTGTGATTCCAGGGGATGCACTGCGAGCTCCAGCTCCAGGACAGCACCTGCCACACCCAAATCGCCCTGAGGGATGGAGGGGAAAGGGGCCGCTTGTTTTCCCTTCATCCTTAAATCACAGAACGGTTTGGCTTGGGTCTTTAATGTCCTCCCACTAAATCAGCCCCATCCAACCCGGCCTTGATAACTTCCAGAGATGGGAAGTCCCCATGCTCTCCGCGCAGTCTGTTCTAGTGCCTCACCCCCACACAGGGAGGAATTTCTTCCCAAGGCCCAATCCAAACCCGTTCCGCTTTAGCACCGCCCCGTGAGGCGGCGCCGTCTCCGCGCTCCGTCCCGCCGCGCTTTGTCCCCCCGCGCTCGCCGTAGCGGCCGCGCCGCAGCCGTCATGGCGGCCGCCTGTGGGAGGCTGGTGCCGAGGGGTGCTGCCATCGTCCTTCCCCTCCGTGAGCACTGCCCGGCCTTCGTCCTCACCCCTGGCACCCCCGAGCCTCCCCGCTGCCCGCCACCCTCCTCCTGTCCTCCCTGGCCTACAAAGCGGACGGGGGAGGCTCCTGCCCTCCCTGGCCTGGAGGGCGGGTTGTGGTGCCATGTCCTGCTTTGGTGGGGGCGTTTCGGCTTGAAATGACGGGTGTTTTGAACGTTGTTTTGTATTTTACAGGGTGTTTTTCTTTATCGGGGTATCGAGTGAGCAGCGATGGAAAGCCACCGAAATTCCAGCCGCCTCCGAAGCCCGTCATTATTGACAGGAAGACGCAGAAGGAGGAGAGGAGGTGAGGGGGTCCCGCTGCTCACCTGAGCTCGTGGAGCCTCACCTGGGCTGTGCTCAGGCTGGTTACGGTGTGAGCACTTACTTGAAGAGTCAAAGCATTATTACGCAAAAAAAAAACCCCACAAAAACTCAAACCCAATACAGTTTGTAAAATTCTAGCAAAAACCATTTGTGTTGAAATATGTTCAAAACACCCTAAAATACGATTTCTGGAGTTTCTAAAAGCAATTAAACATGAACAAAAATGTAGAGCAGTAAATACTGGGTCAATGTGGGAGATTATGTCTGTTAAACGCATCTCTTTAGTTAAAGGCATTTATTTAGTGTGACAGGGACCCAGATCCTATTTCTGCCTTGGACCTCAAGGCCAGTTGTGAGTGCATGCATCACTGGCTGGGACATGGACCTGATGTCTCTGGTAGCCTTCATGAGATGTCTCATTCTGGGTATTTTTGATGTCACCTCAAGCCATTTACAGAATTGTTTGGGTTGGAAGGGACCTAAAGATCATCTTGTTCCAACCTCCACCCCACTAGATCAGGTTGCTCCAATCTCATCCAGCCTGTTCATGAACATTTCCAAGACTGGGGCATCCACAGCCTCCCTGGGTTGTAAACCAAATTTGCACTGCTTTAAATGACCCTGCAGTGCCGTGTTTGGAAGAAGAGTGATGGTATTGTATTGTTCACCTGCCCCCTCCAAAAAACCTCAGTTTGCAGATCATGAGTAGGTTTGGTGGTCTTTACAGCCAGAACCTCTGCTGCCCCCATAAGGTTTGCAGGGCAGATTTTCATTTGTCCTCCTCTCTGTTGGGCACTTCTCTCCTGGCCAGATCCAGGACTTTTAAGATGAATTCAACTGAATTGAGTCCACCTTCATCCATCCACTCTGAGGCCAGGTGGTCTTGCCACCCAAACCAGAGTGAGTACATGCAGATATCTGTTGGAAATGGTCCTCATCTCAAGGCAGTCCATGTCAGGAAGTGTGCACTCATCTCAGCAGTTAGATAACTGAGGTCCAGGCCATGGGGAAATTCTTTGGCATGGTTAAAATTTTTTTTGTGGCAGAAAATAGTTTCTCCAGTCCATTTAGGCTTCTGTAACACAAAAGGACATTTATGTGGTTTTCCTGTAGAATCAGTTTGTAAAAACTAATAGATTTTTCCATATATGTTATTATAAAGTCAACAAATAATAAGTGTTCTGTCATGAGGATTATAATTAAACCATGAAATAACCTGTTTCTAAGCTGTGACAGCACTAATTCAACTGTCCTCTTTTAGTCAGCTCCTCTGCAACCAACATGTAGTACTGGTTTGGGAAAAATCTGCTTAAAAGTACACCAACAAAAAAAAGCCAACAAAGCCATATAAAAATCCCAAACAAACATCAAAACCCACAAAAATTCCTTTTAGAAAAAAGGAATAATTAAAAAAACCCCAATAATTAAATAAAATTGGTGACTTCATAGACTGCAGTTCATATCTCTGAAAAGGCAACAGCTGGTAATCCTTAGGCCAAATATTTGAAATTGTCTTGTATTTTTATGTAAATGCTTTTGTTTCGTACTTCTAAAAGTTTGGCTTTTCTTACAGGTTCCTGAGCCCTGAATTTATACCTCCCAGAGGGAGAACAGATCCTCTTAAATACTATATAGAGAGAAAGGATATGATACAGAGAAGAAAAGTGTTCAACATCCCAGAATTCTATGTTGGTCAGTGTCAGCACTAAAACTTTCATAATTCAGTCAGTATTTTACATTGTGTGAGGTGTTAGAAAGTGTGGTCATATGTAGAATAGCATAAAACATAAAATCTCAGGTTAGATTGACTAAGATGTTTCTATACATATACTGTTTATTTTCATCTCATATTTACATCCTGATTCATTAAGAGTAATCTTAATACGTTCCTTATGTGGGTTTTTTATAATCCTGGCACTTTAGCATATGGTTTACCAGTAGAGCTAAAGAAAAAATATATTACATTAATTATATTCCATTTGGATAGAGAAGAGCAAAAAAATAACAGTGAAGAAAGTTTGCAATTAACCTTCAGTACCACTTCAACCCGTATCAATTCAGGTCACTTCAGCAGTTTTTTCTGTTTCTGGCAGTTTTGCTGGGAAACAAAAATATCTTCAAAAGGTATTTGGATAGGTGCACTTTGCCTGACTCTCCAAACATTTTGGAACATTTTAACTGGGACAGGCTGTTTATTTTATTCCATTTTTTGGCAGGCAGTGTACTCGCTGTGACGACTGCAGAGCCCCACGCCAGTGACAAATCCAAGCGGTTTGTTGGGATCTGCATCCAGAGGGGAGGGAAAGGACTCGGCGCTACCTTTGTCCTGCGGAATGTCATAGAAGACCAAGGTGGGGGTTCAGCTGTGGTAATGATGCTGCAAGTTCAGCAAAAAATGTGTTGTGATAGAGGAAGTTAGTCTGTGGGGAGGCAAACAGCAGAGTGAAGTGAAAGTATGAGTCTGCCTGTTAGAGTGCTGTGGAAGTTTAAAACTGTACACAGAAATGTTGATGTGCTCTGTACGTGAAGGCATGGAAGTGCACAGTAATTTTTAGACACTTGTGGTGGTTGTGGTTATGTCTGAGCCTGGGCTGTCTGTTGCCATGTCAATACCAGCCCAGTTTGAGCACTGTGTGTTTTCATGAACTGGGGATGTAGGTATGAGTTGTTTTAACAAGCAGCAGATTAGAATGTTCTGGTTCATGTTCAAAATCAAGGGCAGTGCAAATAGTGGAGTTCTGAGGGCAAATATAAAAGGGGTGGGTGTCTCTTCATACACCTCCACCTACACCTACACTGAGATGAATAATTAACAGCCATTGTAACCAAAAGGAAATAAAGTTTAAAACCCAAACTCATCTTCCTTAAATTCAAGCCATTCTGTATCAAAGATTTGATTTATAAAGAAGTGTTCACAGTGCATGAGTACAATCACAGGTGCACACACACAGCACTGCAGTCCTCTGAGAACTAAAAAGCAGTTTGCAATGATACAGGAATGGGTAACTGAAGCAATAGTGTTTGGCTGTTAGTATTTCTCCTGGATTTGGTTCCTTAAACCAGGCCTTCTGTCTCTAAGGGGTTGAAATCTGTTATGAACTGTACAGTCCTCGAATCCAGGCAATTGAGGTGCTGAAGCTGGAGAAGAGGCTGGATGAGAACCTGATGTACCTGCGAGATGCCCTCCCTGAGTACAGCACTTTCGATGTCAATATGAAACCTGTGCCTCGAATGGAGCACGAGGAGATTCCTGTGAACAAGGTAGGAGCCACGTGTTTCAGTGGGAAAGCACAGGATTATTTACATCTTCCATTTATAACTGTTATCCTGGCAGGCTGTAGCAGCTCTTTGCTACATCAGTTACCAGGGTGACAAAAGTAGGTAAAATCAGGCATATCTTTGTGCCATTTCTATAATGAAAGAATGGTGAAAATGTGAACACCTACCCTACCATCCTCTGGAGTTAGTTTTGAAGACAGCACAGAGGAGCAGCTTCCACATTCCTCTGTAGAACTGTGCAGAAGGGAAAGCTTTTCTTAAAGGAACGTTATTGTTAATGTAGTTATTGATTCAGCAGTAACAAGGTGAGAAAGGTGGAAGAGTCACCTAAAATCTGCATCTCAGGGAAGATCCAGAAACCATCAGACCCTGCCAGAGTGCTGTGTAGAAACTCAGTATGATAATTCCTCCCTTTCCTTCTCATGCTGCTTCTATTTTTTTCTTAAAAAAGGAAAAAAACTACAAAAGATGAGTTAGCTTCAATTTATGTTTCAATTAAGAACTCTGTGATAAATCAAGACAGTGTTAATTAAAAAGTTTTACAAGATACTACAATAACAATCCTAAAGTAGCAGTTAGGAAACACACTGACAGTTGGTCAGTTTTCTATTACTTTCCTCCTGTTAGAGCAGCAGTTGACACCTTTTGCTAAGATCACAATCAAAAATCTAATTCCTTAATACCATTTTATTGTTTTGGGGTTAATTTTTTTTATTCTTTCACTCTAGCTGCAGGTACGAATGAAACCTAAACCATGGTCAAAACGGTGGGAAAGACCCAAATACAATATAAAAGGAATAAAGTTTGAGCTACCAGAACATAAAATGAAAGCAGCACAGAAGTGGAGCCAGCCATGGCTGGAGTTTGACATGCTGAGAGAATATGATACTTCAAAAATAGAGGCAAAGATTCGGAAAGAACTGAGCAAAGAACTTGGAAAATAATGTTTCTTGCAGTCTAGAATTCCTGAGAAAATTAATATTTTTAGTTAACTGTATGAATGATCAATTGTCAAGTTTTGTATATACATGGGCAAAGCAAACAATTAAAGTTAACCTTTCCAGATTTCAGTGTGAAGAGATTTCTGTGGCTCTAGTGTCCACTGCCCTCCCAATGCTTACAAGTCATTACAAGGAATCTTTCTTCCAGAAACAAGCATCTACAGAGCCAAATTGTGATAGAACATCAATTACATTTTTGTCATAGCACAAGGCTGGTGCTAGAGACAAGCTGGGATGAGGCAAAGCAGAACAAGAGAAAAGCAATGAGATCATGAGCTTGTGGTGATTGCTGAGCAGCAGTTGCATTTTTGTTGGCATTTTGAGAAGAGAAACAGCAGAAATTGATTATTACAAAGCACTATTTGCAACACAAATCCTGAAGCTATGTGGGTTAGTGGATCTGGAAGGGGGGATTTCGTACATCTTAACATTCTTGTCACATGTTAAAGAACTGAACAATAAGAGTCATTACCACAGTAAAATGTTTTCAAAAAAAATTATTTTTAATCTTTTGTCTGTAATTATGATCAAACCTATTTACAATTAAAGTATTTTATAAAAATATATTATTAACTTAGAAAAATATAAAAAGAAGGCATAAGGATTAAGTCTACAAGAGTTAAATTCTATTCCCAGAAGATTTTAGAGAAATAGTCACAAACATACAGATTCTGTGATGCACTACAGTTTTTACAATGAAACATCCTTGTTATTCTATAACAATATTTATTGCAAATATACAAAATTATAAAACATTAGAAATAACATAATATCCTCATAAAGGATATGAAGAAGTAAAGTTCTATAGAGCTTACTGGGAAGCAAAGGGGGATTTCTAGAACTCCAGTTACTAGAAAGTAACTGAAGTTTTTCTGTTCTTCTCATCATCACAATGTCTGTGATGAAAATCCTGATTCCTTACCTGCACACTTAAACCCACCTTGTTTCTGCATCAGGGACATTGTGAATTCCTTTTCACTAACAATCACCACAAGCGGCTGCTGAGTCAGAATGGTATTTAGCAATTAATACTGAAAATGACTTGTCAAGTTGTCTATTGGCTAGCACTGATGAAGTTCACAGGCACTTTCTATTTGCAGGATTCCTTCCAAGAATGATACAGCAGTAAAGCACTGTGACACATTTTAGCCTGAACCATTGCTTTGACAACTGCAACTTCTAAATACTCCTGAAATCTAGGAGTAGATGGCAGTAAAAGACATTTGGAAAAAACACCTCATGTATTTAACACCAAGATAGTGATTATCACTACCTGGAGTAAGCAGAATCCACTAATTAAATTTCATATTAGAACTGGCTTAGCGTGAACCAGGCTTGTTTCAGTAATGTAAGATCCCTTCAAAGATTTCTATTTCCCAATCATTGCTTTAAGGTGTTCAAGTTTATGCTCTTCAATGAAGTCTTCTACAATATGCAGAGCTCCAATTTTCACCAGCAGGAGTAGAACTTCTTCTGTTTCATCACTATTTAAGAATAAGAAAAAAAATATAGTGATGGCAATTGAGAGACTTCTATGAACCTATCTAAACTATCATTTTTGTTTCATGACTTTGGCTTCTCTGATCATTTACAGCACTTCAAACTCTCACAGTAAGGACTGCTCAAGTGCTCCTTCACGTTAGACTCCATCTTTTCTTTTACATAGATACATATATAACATAAGCATACTTGAAAGTGTCAAAATATACGGCATTTAGGGAACTTTTAAAAATTTTAACACCAAATATTTGGGGTGGCACTTGAATCGCAAGGACAGCCTCATCCATTACCTGTGATTGTCCTTGTGTAGTGCATGGGCACACTGCAGCAAGTGCTGGCTGAAGTTCAGTAATTCAGGGAGAGTTGATCCACCCCTGAGATCTTGGAACCATCTTTCTGGGAGGCATGCAACCACCTATTCACACAATATTTGGGAAAACTTCAACAAGCATTTCAATATAACCAAGCCCCATAATTTCTGACATTCGCTCATTGGTGTGCTTTTTCCTTCAAGCCGACATTGATTATCTCTCCAAGTAGTTATGCTTGAAAACCTACAAACCAGTATTTGCTCTAAAATGCTCTTATGCAGCAAGGTTGTTAAAAGAAAAAAATTAAAATCACATATAAATGTCTCCATTTTCTTAAAAAAAAAAAAAAAGTCCATCTTTAGTTTTGACCCTGCTTCATGAAAAACAAAAGGCTTTCAGCATACACTCTCTTCCAATGAACATTATATTTTACCTTTTTACACTTCTCTGTATTATCCGGCCCTAGTGGTGTGTTTAGGATGTTCAGGAGAAGGTAACGATTCAGCAGCTTGCTCAGTCCCAAATCACGGACCTTGTCTTCCTGGACAATCCCATCCCAAAGAACCACATTGGAGAGCAGCTGCAGCAATGAAGAAACAAAGAATCTGTAGAGCTGCTGGCTCTAGATGTGCTAAAGCTGTTGCAAGTTTCATAAAAGAAAAACAGAGAGGTAATATGTGCATCCAATTCAAGTCCTCAAACTTTAGGATTTACACTCTCCAAACTTCCCATCGGTTAGCCACTAATAAAGTGCATAGAGTAAATATCCTAATTAATTTACAAATATATCTATATATATGTATAGATTCACCTGGATATGTGCATATATGCCCTCCCAAGGGTGGGAAGAACATTTTACCCTTCCAGGAGGTTGAACAATTTCCTAAGTACAGAAAGCAACTAAGCAAAGTGTCAGAGAATCAAAGACAGAAGTAAAAAAGTTACTACAACTGCTCAGGACAAGACTACACACAGTCCCTCATGACAGTTTGTGGCATCACAAAGATTTTTTTGTAGTTCATGTCATTATTAGGCACTGAGGCTTTTTTCTGTTGCCCCTATCACTATAAATCCTTACAATTGTGATTTTTGAGCACAAGGTGAGGCTGTGTTTGTGAAGGTACAATACCTTGAGGTTAAGTTACCTGAAAATTAACCTGCTCTGAATCAAGAAGGAGGATAGGCAACATGAATAGCAGGAAAGCTGGAATATAATGTTTCCAGTGAAATGAATTTCAGAGAGGACAAACAGAACAAAATCTGCACTATTTTCTCTACCTTAACAGCTGACCAAAACCGTCTTTCTTGAAATTTTGAACGTAGTGATGACTTGTCTTCCACAGTGCTGGGAAGAAAAAGTTACAATAAAGATTATTTTTTGTTTGATTTAAAAGAAGATAAACAGACATCTGATCTCTCAGACATGGATGTCTGCAGCATTTCATCTGTATCTGTAGGGGAGAAAGGTAGAGGAACTAAAAAATATACCAACTTAAGAGAGTCAGAGAGTCAGCTTACCTTTTAGGATACAGAGGAATAAAGACATCTTCCTCCACAGATTTCTTCATCCTTAGGACAACTGTGTTCATCAAATCCTATTAAAAAAGAATTATTAATGTGTCCTCAGAAAAACACTTTATATTCCATTTGTAACAACCTCAAAGGTTATTTATATTTAGTTCATCCAGAGGTCTGGTATCTTAGAGGTAAGTGCACTTGCCATTTGTATATAACACATATTGAGACCCTGAATAAAAAACAGAAACAGCAGACAAATTACAGTTGGAATTATCTATAGGCTTAGCCTAGAGGGTTTTGCTATATACCCCTAGGTGAGGCCTTCTTTTGCACATTAATCTGTAAGGCAGCAGGAAAACTCTGCAGATTAAAACAAGTTATACACATGGGAGCTCCATTAAAAGATATTAAATTCTATGTAAAAATAAAAAAAAAGTCACCATAGCTAGGATAGTATGCATTTTTGAGCAACATGTTTTCAGGTGCCATAGATTGCCACCTATGTTTTTTAAGCCTATTTATTTAAGTTCTTACTAAGATCAGTTGTATCACTTGACTTTAAGCCATGGTTTCAAAACAGCAAACTTTGGAAGGCATAAACATTTTCTTTAAAGTATTTATTTTCATATTCAGGGCCCAAACATCCATCCCATTTTTCTCTAGATAAACCTCCTGATTTACATCAGAATAAACCCAGAATCAGGCTAAGAAGGGCTTCCTAGAGTGACTGTGTATATAAAAGTAAATATTAAAAGATTGCTAGGATTACGTAGTAGTTTTTCTCTTCAGTAATTAACCAACCTTTGGGGATTCTCAAGTTTCAAAATTCTAGGCCTACTTTATAAATAAAAGCTTAAGGAATGAAGCATTACTATCATTTAAATCTCAAATTTGGAAAGATAATTAAATGCAAATCATTGTTATTGCAGTGAAGAAAGATTACATCTACAAACAGATTCTGGATAGATACAGGCAGAGTTTTCTACAAATAGTAGCTAATTTCTGCCTCATCGTCTTCAACAAGGAGAGAATCAGAGAGCTGGAAGTTTAACTGTTAAATCTTCTTAATATAAAGAAACAAAACAAAAAAGTAATCAGAACCAAACAACTTCAGGAGAATGTTCTCAGTGCCCATAGGAGCACACAAACTACAGACAGTGGGTGAATTCCCCTTTCTTGGTACCACAGCTTTTACCTCTCTTGCTGGGCTGGACTCATCTTTGGAAAGGATTTGTTTTCCAAAGATGTTATTGCAAAGCTGTACAAGGTTCTTTGTTTGTGAAGTAGATAAAGGATCCCACACACTCTTCACAAATGCTGAAAAGAAAAAAAAAGGAATTTATTTCATCCATAATATGCCCTAGTTTCAAGCCATTACAATGTAACAGAAGTAAACATATAAAAAGCTCAGCTTCTCACAATAATTTTGAACAGGCCACCTCAGCCCCACATAATCATTACATCTGTGATATCACCAATATTATTTTATATTATCATTTTTATTTAAGGTTTGATTGCATAGCTGCAGTGAACATTCTCAATACAGTCTTATCATACCTGTAATTTTGGGAAGAATAGTTTTTTCAATCACTCTAGGCAAAACTTCTTTATCATGATCATCATCTCTTTTTGATTCAGATACGTTTTCTGCATCACTGAATTCTTCTATAGCTCTGAACCAGGGCATCTCTTCCAACTCTGTAAAATTCTGTTGAAAGATGACTCCTGTTAGTTGTTCAGGTAGTCAGCATTAAGAGAAAAGCTCTATCCAGGAACAGCCCAAATTCCCACTTCATTTCAGATCCACTCTCATCATTGAACGGGCCAAAACAGCAAAACTAGATTTAAAGCTACAATAGGTAGGATTATTCAAGTGTCTTCAAAGAACCCAAGAGAAGAACTGTTTTTACAGGAGGTGAGGCAAAAGGAAAGGGGAAAGTTAAGAAGATTCCACAACATGGTTCAGTTTTTGAGACAACACAGTACCCTTCTTAATTTCTAATGTACTGTGTTATGTATAGAAAAAAATATTTTTCATGTTAATACATCACACACACACACAATTTTAAAAAAATTTCAGCTGATGCACCCACCTCAAGAGGATTCCAACTTATTAACTGAACTCTGATCAACGGATTTAATAGCTTAGGCAGGCAGAAACTGATGTAAGCATCACAGTAAGAGTCAGGAAACTTCTCTTTCCATTCCTGGAATTTCAACAGGATTTTTCTGATGTCACAAAAATCTGCATGTACATCTTCAAAGATTTTCCTACTATCCTCTAAAACGTTATCTATGGATAATATTCATTGGGAATAAAAAGAAACAATCACAGAACTTATTGAGGCATAAGCTGAAGAGTTTATGCATCTATAGGATATAAGAGATTTTTATGAGAATTGCATTTGTTATTTATCTTAGACACATCTGACATTGAATTGGTTTAAAAACTGCTCCCACAAAAACCCACTTTTAGAAAAAAATAGTATCAAGGAAAGGCAAGTTTCTTCATGATCTATTTTGCAGATTTATACAACCACTATGTTTCAAATTTTGTTCTAGAATTATACAATTTCAGGCATGAAAACCCTTCTGCTGTTATGTGAAAAAAAGGTATTATGCCTTTCTCTCCTCCTCTTCATCCATTCACTGAAGATAATTAAAACACCAACCTTTCATTCACTCTCCAGCTTCAGCAATTAAATTGACTGTACAAAACATGTTGCAGCACTGCACTGAGTACTGCCAGATCAGCTTCAGCATAATCTGACAGAGCTTACCTCTAGTTTAAAAAGCCATGTATAGTGCTGCCACCACATAACTGACACCACAAGAAATCTACAACCATTCTTTCATTCATTCTTCCAAGTCGTTAGTATTCATTCTTCCCAAGTCATTAGTCAGAACTGCCTGGGTGCATTTTTTTTCAACAGTGTGGAAATAAAAACATGGAACTCAAATGAAGTATTCCTCTACTTTCCCTTAAAAATCACTAAAGAAATATTGACAAGAGATCTTCTAGGACATCCAATTAGGACTGTCACTAACCTTTGCTTTTCTGGAACTCATCCACCTCTGTGGGAGTCAGCTCCTCATCACTCGACAAGCCCTCGTGGTGATCTCCTTCTCCTGACTGCTCCCTCGCCTGCCTCCTGCAAGTCCTGCATTTTGGAACGAACTCAGATGAGTTATCCTCTCCTATGTGTGCAGGAGAAAGCTTAAAGAAAATAATTCAACTTCAAAAAATGTACTTAAAGCAAGTCCCAGTCTAAGGAGAGGCAATAGGGGAGCAAGAGTGACTAGGGAACCAAAATGACTCCTAAACTGTGGAAAAAGGAGGGGATTTGGGAACTGACATCCAAGAGCTTAGAGCAGCATCTCTGACCTCCCCCATGAGCATGCAATAACCTTAACCTTCACCTCATCACCACTGATGAGGCTAACAACTCATCCCACCTGCAACTGGATCCTGTCTGACAGTTTAGGGTGTTTACTGAGCTCTCTGACTGTCCTGGCAGTCCTGGATCACTTGTTAACAACCTACAGGAAAAAGGTGATAGCAGCCATGTGCCAGCAGGGCTCTAAAAACTATTGCCATGGCATCAAGAAAAAGAGGCTGCAAAATCAATGGTTTGAATTTCTACCACAGGAAAATGATAAATCATATGGAAGTGATATTGCATAAATACTTTTTAACAGTTATTTACATCAATTAGCATGATAAGTTAACTGCTTTGAGAGGAAGTTATTATTATACCACTTTTATCCAGTAAAATTTCAAGTACAGTAATTTCACGAATATAAGCCG
>VRYO01001589.1:23819929-23938563 GCA_009812075.1 Sialia sialis | reverse complement strand
CTTATATTCAGGTGCGGCTTATAATCGTGAAATTACTGTACTTTCTGCTTCAAAGTACAGTTATGACTTAAGGTACCACTGCAAATACAAAATTTTCAAAGCTCCCAATAATATAAAAAAAAATTGGTACTGATCTCTGAACACTGGAACATCCAAAATGCAGCATCTCTCTAACCTACAATGACAACAGACCTGGGGCTAGAGGTTGATTTGCTTCACTCACCACCACCTCTCCAGCAGAAATAATTCTGGCCAATTTTGCTATTTATACTGTAATATATAAATTTATTTCTGTAAGAGTTAATAATATTATTAATTAAAATAGGAAGAAAAAAAACTCCCCTCATAGTTTTGTCTCACTTAAATTTTTTTAATTTAAAATATCCAGCTCCACGAGCATTCAGGTTCAAATCAATATGAAGAGAATGACATTAACACATAGATGGCTTATGTGTACTTCAAGTTTTGGAAAGCAAACACTGAAATATTTTTAGTGTAATCTCATTTAGTAATCCTACAGGTTTACATTCATGACAGAAATTCATTGCACAGCACATTTATCAGAGTTAAGTGCACCTCTATGTAAGAGTTACCTTCGATGTTCACACATTTCCAGAACCTGTGTCTTCTCATCACTTTCCATTCCACCTTTTGTTGCTTTGGCATTCCCAACTATCAGAACACAGAAACAGCCAAAAATGAAGTGGTAGGTTTTTAAAGTTCCTGTTTTCTTTTCAATCAGGAAAAAAAATCTCCTATTGTTTTGTGGTTTGTTGTTTTTTTTTTTAATTTGGAAAATGACCAACAAAAGAACAAACTTAATCAAAACTCTAACAGCATCCAGAGTAAGTCAGAGTAAATTCCTTGTAGCACTAATAACTTGTTGATATGTGCAAAACATGTCAAAGAGAAAGGGTTTACTACTGCTGAAGAATGATCATATAAGAAATAACAGCCTTTCTACAATATTAAATACAACTAGGAACATAAAAACACAATGCTATGTGCTGCTAAACATGCAACTACAGTCTCAATTGTAAAGAGCTGGAGATAAAATCATTTTAATAGCAACTCTTACTGTGGTATTATCCTTTTCTCCTTACACCTGCTGTCAGTTTGCCACACCATTTTACAAAACTATCTAGGCTGCTACTTACTCTCATCAGCAGTTTAACCCCTGAAGTGAGAAGACTGAACCCATATGATTTAGTATTTACCAGGATCCAGTGCATCTGGCCTCCATCTGTTCCCAGCAGCTCCAAGCATATTGCTCTCAGCTTTGCCTAAACAGTTTTAAAGGGTTTGGTTTTGGAGGTCTGATTTGTTTGCGTGGTTTAAATAGCAGCAGCTAGACATTCACACAGCATACAAACAATACCTTGGTGTGGAAAGAAAATACGAGCTGAGAAAACTGTACTAATTTTTCCTACAGTGACTCTGAAAGAGTTTTCTTTTAAAAAAAGCCCTCACACAAAGCAGCTTCTCTCCTCATGCTGTGCCACCTGTATGTCACCTCCTAGTTTGAAACATGCAATCTGAGCACACACACACTCTCAGGTAAAAGTGACATTGCCAGTTACACACTCAGCTTTTTCAGATATTCACAGAATTCCATAATAAGCAAGCTTTCTCCAACTTGAGATCTACTGGAAAACTGACTCACATTTTTCTTCACTCAGCCATGTCATATTCAGAGAAATTAAACCAGAGAAAAAAACAGTATCATGAGCATTATTGAGGTTGAATTCAAATGAGGTACAGTAGAACAAACCTACTGACAATGGGGAGATCAAAGGTGACAATTAAAATCATAACCCAAAAATTAACTGCATTTCTGCTCAAAGACCAAAGTTATTTTCTCACTGAGAATTTGAACTTTGTACTAACTTGTCAGATGCTGAATGTAAGCAGATTCATTTTTCAGCTCCTCTTGCCTTCGCTTCGATACTCTCACAGCTCGTTGCTGAAGAAGGGCATGTACAGCCCATTCCAGTTCATTGATGTCCTTCAGCTGCAATACAGGAAACACCAATCAGGCTTTCAAGGGATTTAAGTCTCACAAGAATGAACGAAAACTAATTCCCATGGGGTTTTTGTACAGCTGTGAAATCAGAACAGAAGTATCATAGACTGACAAGTAAGTTCTTGGTCATGGGAGTTTTTCAGGCTGAAAACACGAACTACATGCCAGTTACATGTCCAAGACTAAAATTTCATACAAAAGGGCTCACCAGGACACTACTGGTGTCCCTTGTTTTATTTCAGTTTGCTTTTGAGGTACTACCCATTGAAGAAAATGTATTCACTGACTAATATTCCTTCTCTTTAGAGCTAACTGAAGAAATTCACAACTGCAAAGTGATATTAAATTAAAATTAAAATTAAATGTGATTCTGATAGAACTGATTTTTAAGTGGGTGGTATCTCTCATTTTTCACTAACAGAATACATCTTTATCATCTTAAAAAAAAAAAAAGAAGAGGAAAATATACATACTTTTTCATTCAAACAGTTTATCAAGTTTTCTACATATGTTTTCATGGCCCTGTAGAATTTGTAATTCAGAGCTGCATCTGAAGACTTCTCCAGCTCCTGGACAGACATCTTTGAGCTCTCAATATCGTCCATATATTTTTCATACTCTCTCTGGTGGGCACGGTGCACATCCTGTAAGGATGTTATTCTAAAAGGAAAAACCCAGACAATCAGAACTATTGCCAACTCAACAGATGATGCATTCCAAAACATTTTTTGCCATTATAATCACATACAAAATCTTCGCCTGTGCTAATAACAGCACTTGCATTTGACCTGAGCAGCACTGAAAGATTTACCCATGCCAACATTTACAGAAGCACAGGGTATGGACAAACATCATGCTTTGGTGACTCAAATGTCATTTATGTGGCGCTGGCTTTGAAAGCACCACAGATATTTTACCTGGACTCCTCAATACACCGCACTTCCCAAAACCAGGAAAGCCAAAATTACATGGTATCACATTATTAAATAGATTCCACCCAGGGTAATCTGGTAAAAAACTCACATCAGCATGTCCATACCAGTTAATAAAAGCTGCATGGACAGAGGTACCTGTAAGCATTCACAATATGCTCACTATTAAATACAAACCAACTGAGAACTCTTACTATTCTGTGATAAACATCAAAAACTTCTGTCTTCATCTGTCTCTACTGGAGATGTAGCACACAAACATTTACATCTATTACAACTCTGCTTCCTCTTCTTTTTCCCCTTCCCTCCCTACATACTGATGTTTGAGCAGGCTTATAACAGAATCAAGGCACAGACCACAATTTATTTCACCTCCCTGAACTAAACACTAAGAAAATAGCTATTGTGTTCTACTGTGCTACAAATTAAAAAGAAAAAATATTAATCTATTTCAGCACTTAAAATGTTAAAAACATTTACAAAGTTTACACCAAACAGGTTCCCCCTCCCCTTCTTGCTGTTTTCCAGACAAGTTGCCCACTCTTGACAGATGTATTCTTACGGTTTTGTATTTGATTCTGTACATAAACTCCTGCACCAGTTAACTCAATTCCCTGCAGGTGATTAAAGGTAAGAAAGCATACGATCCACAAAAATATTTAGTCCAACTTAGTTTCACTTCTCTAAACAAATGGATCACTGATGTTTTGTACAAAGAAAAGATTATACAGAGAGAGCCTGGTGCAAGTTCACAGCACAATTTATGTTTCACTTGTATTAAGTTACTTGTCTAAACTTATCTGAACAGCTGCTTCCCAGTGCTGGGAGGGATGACAGGGGATGGCTTACCTTGGGATGCCTGACCCCAGCTGTCCTTCCCACACACCCTCCAGGAGGTTCCCATGTCCAACCCAGGACACTTCAGCTGCCCACACAGCAGCTGAGCCACTCAAGAAAAGTCACAGCCTGGCACAAAGCTAAAGAAAAAGAACCAGGCAAGTTCTGGACAGGCTGCAAAGAACTTAGGCTGCTTTAGGAAATACTGAGCTATTTTTGCAGCTGGTATAAGAACTACCATAGGAGAGGTGGGAGTGCTTGCTCCCTCCCAATGAAGTTCTGCTTGCTGGGCAAACACAACATCAAGCCAAGGCTCCAGACAAGAACTGTCAGTAAGCAAAAAAAGCTACTGCCAAATAAATGAATTTACTTTCTAAAGTTCAAATTGACAGAAACAATCTTGCAAAGTCCAAATGCTCCCCTGAAACAAAGCACTGACACATTTGTAGTACTTCATTAGACACCATTACACATGAAAACAACCAAAAAAAGCTCAATATTCTGAGAAAAAGAATAAGACTTCAAAGCTGTTGTCTCATTCTGTGACAAAAACTCAGAAAACTGGTAAGTTAAGGAGTTACCTTTCAGTCAGTCGCTTCTTCACGATTTCCAAATTCACAGGTGGTAGAGAAACAGAGGTATCAAACTTGGGTTTGGTTGGTCGATATTTACACACAGAAGCATCGTCACAAATTTCCTACAAGAATTAAGTGTCAATTTTTAATACACCATTTACACAATTTCTCCCTTTGCAACTCCACAGATAAACAAGAGGTATCATTTGAATACCAGACATCTGTTACAAAGACACATATTTCAATCACAAAAAAAACTAGACAAAACCCAATCAATTCAAGCATTAAGTCCATAACTAACAAGGTCTATGGCTATAAATTGCTGCTGTTTCCTGAAAAGCAGAATTAACTTTTCCATAAACAAGTGGAGTATGAAGACCTAAGTTCATACTGATTTTAAACACCAGTTTCTCATCCCTCTACTCCCCAAATTGGAAAAAATTCTACAGCTGTCAATTCTGACTTCAATAAAGAGCTGGTTACTCAGATACTCCTAGTCTGATCCAGATAAGCCATCAGAATATAGGGGTTTTTTGACCATTACTTACAGGGGAAAAGACAGCATTCTGCTGAACTGTGAAGAGAGCTCTCAGATTGCCACTCAACAGAAATTCAGCAGAATAAAATAACAATTCTTGCTTTGCAACTTTGCAGCATTTGTATTATTTGCACACTCTTGCTTTCAAGATCCCTCGCAAAGCAGCAAATAAATCAGAGTTCAAAATTTTCTTCCCGGCTTCTTGTGATCTCTTAGCAGGTACCTGCTTTTGGGGCTGACAGCACCACACTGCTTCTCACAACAGCCAGACAGAGATTACAGATTTTCATTATCATCTTCCCATATTTCTAATCACCTTTCCCTGAAGAACTAGGGAATAAGTTCTTAAAATCCTCCGTAATGAGAGGGCAGGACAGAGACAGAACAGTACTCTAAGCCTACAAGCAAAAACTTCCCATGTTCAGCAAAGCATGTGTCACCTGAGAGAGTTTAACAGCTTTCTTAATTTGCTGCTCTTCCCACTTGGCTTCATCATCACTTGATCCATCACCCAAAGACACTGGAAATTAAAACAACCATTATTAGATGTAGCTACAACCTTTATTGTTCCCCTCTCTCGTGTTCTCCTCTACCTAAAGCAACAATGGGTCTCCCAAACAATACTGGGAGTTATACATAAAAAACAGCAGATGGAAAACCTGCAGATAGAGAACTTCAAAACTGAAAAGCAAGGAAGGCTTGGAAAAGGCTACTGGGATTTGTAGAATTCACACTAATATTATTTCCCCAACTGTTTCTCAGACAACTACTACTGCAGTAGGAGGCACACAAACATCTTGTTTTCATGTCTCAAAGCAAAGCTGTGCATAATACATGTAAATAAGAGTGTAAGTATAGACTGTGACATTACACCAACAAACCCTTGAGCATTCTAGAACATATACTCAACCATAGATACAAAAATATCTCATTAGCATTAATTTGAATGGCAGATTCTCCTCATAGTTATGCATTTCTTATAGCCCTTATTCAAATACTATAGTAAACCTATGCTTCATAAACAACAGTTCAAGCAGCTCTAAGGGAATAAAAACAATGGAAAAGCCAATTATGTTTTGCATGCAGGTTTGTTTACTTCTGAAGGGCTGGAATGCTAGTTTGTTTGTTTATTTTTCATTTTTTAACTTTGTAATGTCAGTGCAGGGAGAGCACTTAGAAGACCAGACCAGAAGCAGGAGGCAGGACTTACAGTAACTTTATTCACAGTAAATGTGCCTTATACAAGGCCACTTTTTTGCAGTCAACAAGGTCAAAAATGATTTTGTAAACATTTCTCGAAGTATCCTGCACCACCACAAGTGAGACCTACACCAGGTTTATGACTCATATAAACCTCAAATACCAACTGTACAGCCTTTTTCCAAGAGCCCTGAGGAGCAAAGCCTCATTCCTTATTGGACAAGGCCATGTGGCTCCACAGACTAAAACAAAGTCTCTGGGAGAAACAACACAAACTCACCAAAGTCTTCGGTCATCCTCTCCCTAAGAGTTCTCATTTTAGGAGCAAAATCGAGATTCTTTGTTTCAGACTCATCTTCACTCTCCAAATCACTGCTTCCTCTCCTCTGAGGGTCCTGAGGACTGTTTGAAACATCCAGGGGAAGATAATCAGCCTCTGCCCTGGCTAAGTGACGCTTCCTGCGAGCAGCCTCAACGTGAGCTGCACTGGGGATACTGCCTGCATCAAAGAGAGAGAAAATATAAGAAAAGACTAAAAGCAATACTCTGTATCTAATATCAATCATCACAGCTGTTCAGCATCACTGTACAACTCTGGATACAGAACATAAGATGGTTTTCTGCTATGGTTACCGTGTAGAATATAAGGGGATGAAAAAGTAGCTCTCAACCTCAAAGTGAGCTTTTATTTTCACCTTCTAAAGGGAACTGCACATCACTAAATAGGAATTTTCTGCTGCCTTTCTTCTAAAACCAGTGCTCATAATTTCTGCTCTGTTCCCAAAATTAGCACGGAAAGACAACAAATGTTTGCAACTAAAAATATGGGGGAACCACCACTATTCTTCCAGAATAAACAGATGCCTATACCTTAGGTGGCTTAAGCTGAGTGGAACTCATCTCACCAAACCTGTCATGTACTTCAAACACAGAATGTTCTAAAATAGCTTTCTTAAAAAAAAAAAAAAAAAGGGAACTAACTTGGTGATAAATCCTTCCTCCTCTGTGCAGAGCTGGATCCATTTTCAGAGTCTGTGCTGTTGTAGTCCTCATTCAGTGAAGAGTAGGTTTCATCCTCATTCTCCTCCTCCTCTTCACAAGTATCTTTGGAGTTGCTAACTCCAGGCTCCAACTGACAGATTTCTCCATTATAGAGGAAAAAAGTATGATCCATTACTTCAGTTTCAGCTGCTAGAACATGATGTGCCATAACTGGTTTCCAGAAACTATTTACACCTTGCTGCAGCAAAGACTGGTCATTGTCTAGCTCCACCTGTTCTCATCAAAACATGTCAAACTGCAACATTCCATGACAGTCACTTACAAGCCAATTCTTGCATTGAATAAAAGCATCTTTGATGATGCTTCCCATAGAAAGACTATGAGTCCTTCTGGGACACAGAGTGTATTTACATGCACAAAAGCAATGAGATCAGCTCTCAGATAACTACTAATTAATATTCTGATTGCTCACAGTGTATTTGGATTCTTGACTTGAAAAACTGCATCTAGAAAGCACTTTTTCTAAAGCATTAACAATAAGGAAGCTCTTAGTTAAACTTAAGCACTTATATTGGTCTTGTCTCCAGTTATTATCAAATTCTTCAAAAATATTGATTTATCTTTACCTGCCACTACACTTCCAGTAAATCATCAGATTACTGAAAAACAGAATGTATCAACTCTTGTAAGAATATTATGTTTTTCTGAGAAGTTACAAAGAAAAATTACCATCTCAGCTGTATCACAACCTCAAAGGGAATTATTGGTCAATCTCAACCTAATTTACTTTTATCTAACATTAGCAAATATGGTATATCTGTAAATTAACAGAGATGTCCAAAGGGTAATACATAAATACATGCATTTGTTTCTAAAACACAGAAACTCCCAATACTCCAACAGGAAACTTACCACAGAATGGTTTTGGTTAGAATGTACCTTAAAGATCATCTAGTGATGCTCTAAAGATCATTCCAATTCCCCTGCCATGGGCAGGGACACCTTCCACTAGACCAGGTGCTCAGAGCCCCATCCAACCTGGCCTTGAACATTTCCAGGGATGGAGTCCAAAACCTCTCTGGGCAACTGATATTTCAATGAAATTAGGGATACTACCAGAATAATCAAGGCTATTGACTGCATTCAATGAAAATATTTAAATGCTGTAAAAACACACAATTTAATAATGCTTACACAAAGTTTCATCAAACAAAATGCTACTAAGCTCACATTTTCCCTCAATGCCAATACTCAAATCAAACTGCAATCTGACAGCAATAAGCAGTGGATACCCAGCACATAGTTTAAAAGATATGATCCTGAGGTATAAACTTAGCAGAACTTTGTTAACTTTGATGTAGTACATGGTTCTGTATAATCAGGTTTTCTCAAGAACAGCCTCCAAGTTCTGATAATCTTCTACTAAGGTCAAACTGAAAATAATTTCAGCACAAATACATTACAATTATAAACCAGTAAACTAACATTTTAAGTATAATTCTGGGTTCAATTAACAAGTAAAAGACATGTAGCAGCAATATCACTCTCCACGTATTTCATAAAATATTTAAATAACAAAAGTACTTACTTTTGCTTTCTTCAGCTTCTGTCTGTGCAGGCAGTAGGCTTTCCTTCTTTTTAATTCTAAAGGTTACTTCATTGAAGGATGGCTTTTTAACTTTAAAAAACTCCTCACCTACCAAATAAAACAAAGTAATTCTGAGTAACATTAATAAAGCAAATATACACACATATATGTATGTACTACATACAAAAGTGCATGTAAGCTCTGTGTGTGCACAGCGTAACTTCTGAATCACAGAATCAATTAGGCTGGAAAGGACCTCTGAGATCAAATCCAACCTATGATCAAACACCAACATGTCAACAAGATCATGGCACTAAAGGCTATGTCCAGTCTTTCAGTTCTGGCTGGATTAATTCTAAATATTGCTGTGGCTTTCTCACCCATGATCGATCACCTCTTAGTTAAAAACTCTGCAGCTCAGCCTCCTCAACACAGCAACACTGCACTGCTGAAAGGCAGGGTCTCTTGGTAGCTTGTCCCCACCAGGGTGGTTATGTCTTCTCATCAAGCACAACAGTAACAGTCTAGAAGTGTCAATTAAACACTCAAGTTTTATTTATTTAAGCTTGTTCATTATTAACTAGCCATGGAATCACACAGTACTTTTCTCTCTGTTCTCCTCCAGCTGTAAGATTTCAAATGCTTTCCAGCCGAACGAACGTGGACATAAATAATTGTTAGAACACTTTTCACAGAATCAGGGATTGTTAGGGCTGAAAGCGACCTCTGGAGATCACCATGGCCAACCCCCCTGCCAGGGCAGGATCACCTGGAACAGGTGAGACAGGAATGTGTCCAGAGAGGGAGACTCCCTGCCCTCCCTCAGCAGCTGTTCCAGTGCTCGGCCACTCCTGACGTAAAAAAGTTCTTCCTCGTGCTGAGGTGGAACTTCTTGTGTTTTCGTTTATGGCCCCTGCTCCTCATCCTATTGCCGGGCATCACTGAGGAGAGTGCAGCACCACTCTCTTGACAGCGCTGTCTGAGATATTTAGATGGACTCATGAGACCCGCTCTGTCTTCTCCAGACTAACCAGGCCCAGGCCATGCTTTAGTACGGGTTTAAGGTGCAGGAGCCCTTTCCCTGACACAGCACGGCTGCGTGTGTTTGCAGCGAGGGGCAGCAGGGTGCCCAGCGCGGGGCTCGCTGAGGCGGGTCCCGGAGCTGTGTGTGCCCCGCGGGACACACACACACACAGATACATAGACAGACAGACAGACAGACAGACAGACACACACACACACACAGATACATAGACAGACAGACAGACAGACACGATTCCTCCTCACCTTCCCGCTCCTCCTCGCCTCCAAAGCTCAGCAGCTCCGGCCCGGCCCGGCCCGGCCCCGCTGCGGCCCCGGCTGGGCGCTGCCCCGGGCCCGAGCCCGCCCCTGCTCTGCGCGCCCGGCCGCGGGGGCTGCGGGCCGGCTCCTCCGCGGGGGCATCGCCCCCGGCCTCCCAGGGCTCCGCTTCCCGCTCCGAGGGCGAGCTGGCGCCGGAGTCTGGGGACGGGGCTGCGGCCGGCTCCTCCCGCGGCTCCTCCAGCGGCTCCGGCTCGCCCTCGCTGCTGCCGCTGGAAGCTGCGCGCCGCCGGCCGCGGAAGTTGCGCGGGGGACGGCGGAACATTGCTCCCGGGGATGGCTCCCGGGGATGGCTCCAAGGAACCGCTCCCGGGAAGTTGGACCGGCGCGATCCCAACGTGGCGCCCTGCGCGCATGAGCGGCGACCCCGGCGCGTCCCGCCCGCGGGAGGGCGGCAGCTCGGGAGGGACGGGGAGGGGACAAGGGGAAGGCGTAGAAAACTAAAATGGTGATTTATTAATGCCTAAAAATGTAACTTTTTTAACGAGACGTCAGCCCCTCAGTGCACTCAGCCGTGCTCCTCCTCCGCAGTACCATCGAAAGCTTATGGAGTTCTGGTATTATAAAATATGGTTTATAAATAATATATGCTGAGATATTATTTCAACATGCGTAAGTTATATGTAAATTATATGGCGATAATTAGTAATGAATATTTATGTGACTGCTATGTATTATGTAAATGAATAGTAAATTGAAATGTAATTGCTAATGCCTAGCTACACATAAATAAAATAGCTGTTTTAGAAATAGTGATAACATACACTAAAAACAAATAAATACACTTTATAAGGCCAGGTTGGAGGGAGCTCCGAGCAACGTGATCTAGTGGAAGGTGTCCCTTCCCTTGAAACAGGTGTTGGAATTAGATAATCTTTAAGGTCCCTTCCAAGCCAAGTCATTTTAGGATTCTGTGATTGTTATAAATGCAAAAGTGACTCTGTAGCTTGTTGGCAAAAAGTAATCACAGATTTTTCTCCCTTTCCTCAGGCTGAGCTCACAGAAGGAGTCAGGCAGGTGCCAGTGCTGGTGCAAGGGGAGGGGAACATATTGCTGGGAACAGAAGGAAGGTGGGAATGTGACAAGTGATGACAAATTGGTTTGCTTGGAGAGGAGCTGCACTGTAGCTTGTACCAGCCTTTGATTTCTGCCGTGCTGACTTGAGCTGTGTGTGATTTGCTCTATGAAAAGAAAGTGCATCCCACTCCAAATGAAACCATGAAACCAGGCAGAGCAAGTCCTTCAAGTAAGTCTTTGTGTCCCAAGAGATGTATCCAAGAATAGCAAATGTTTGAAGTGCTCTTGCTCAAATTGTTCCACCTTTCTGTAAGATGAAGATATTAACTTGCCTCAGGAATCTTGTGAAGAAAAAGCTGCATTTGTGAAGCACCAGTTACAGTAAAAATAACATAAAAACTCAAGAGAAAATAAACTAAAATATATTTTTATTCAGCACTGCTTCTGAATAGTTATTAAATAAAACCCAAGGGTACTTAGTGAATAAGGAAGATTATAAAAACTTAAACAATTCAGGAAGCACAATTCACCTTGCAGCATTATTCATTTTCTGCACTGGAAAAGGGTGGAGGTGTGGTGGAAAAATAAAGTGCTATGCAAATGCTGAAATTAAACCTGTCCATGGATTTGTGTTAAAATTTACATATTGCAGGCTCTGATTCAAAGCTGCTTTATTGCTGTGGAATTGATAAGGACTTTCCCTGGGTAGTTTCTCTGACTGAAAAGTGGAGTCAAAAATAGCCTGGGGATGCACAGGTGTATTTATTTGTTCCATTGCAACCTGGGCAAAGGAAAGTTTGCAGATACAGTTTTACCTGGAATAATGCCTGTGAAGTTTCTTATTTCTCATTTACCACTCCAGGATTGATGAAGGCTTCATCATCCCAAGCAAAGATGGGAGTTTTACCAGGAACCTTTAAAATCCTTATAATAATGACAGAGCTTCTTTCCCTGGCTTTGTCTCTGTATTAAAGTGTTTCTTCTCTTTCATCTCTTTGTCTCTGTAATAAAGTGTTTCTTCTCTTTCATCTGATTTTAAATCCTGTCAGTCTAGTGGGCACTACTCAGGCTGGCTGAGTGAGCTGGCTCCTCTGAGACAAAATGACCCAGGACCTCAGCATGGCAGAATCATGGGACACAGCTCTTGTCCTCTTTGCCTTTCCAGCAGCTTGAAACTATCATGTTTGCAGTTGTCCCTCCAGTTAACATGCTCACTAAGTGCCAAGATATTAACCTAGGCAGTGCATCCAATCCATGATATCCCAGTTCAGAAGAGGAAAAACAAATTCAGCACAGCAATGCAGTGCAATATTTCTTGGAAGGACTGCCAGTGCCAAGTGCCAATGGACTTACTTGTTAGGCAGTAAAAGCCCTTTTCCTGACACTGTTGACACAGGACAGAAGGATAATTTTGCCTTAAAGTATTTAGCCATGAAGGTTAAAGTTAACAGACAGGTGAGGATTTATTGGTCACAAACATTAGAATCATTTGTTCTTAACTGTTTTAGTGACTCTGCAGCTAAAATTCCTCTGGCAGAGGAATTTTCAGAAAAGGCTCAGAGTATATCAGTGAAGTAGATCAGCAAATTGTTATAGATTTCCCATTTCCAAAGCAAGAAGCAAGATAAAAGCAAGACAAACCCTGCATGAAAATTCAAGTGAAGCATTAATGGCTGATAGTATGATCTCTTTCCACACTCCATTGATTTCAGCTCTGGCTTGAACTCTGTTAAACTTTAATATCAGTGTAAGTTACAAAGTGACTTGCTCCGACAGACTGGTCAAAAACAACTTTCAACTGAAAAAACACCCCTAAACCTAAGAGGTCAACTCTGTTTTGAGGAAAGAAAGCAAAATTAGGTCCAACCCCCTGCATGCAACAACTTTGTCATTGATTTGAGGTACAGCACAATGTTATTACTTGCAGCTGCTGGAAGAATTTTTGCTTCTGTTTTTCATGGAAAAGTCCAGCAGGATCTCAGGCAGATGGGGGCAGCAGCATCAAACTCTCAGCGTTACCAGGCAAGCAAGAGCCACAGCCAGGGGAAACTTGTGTGTTCCATCAACACAGAGCTTTTCTGTAGACTTCCATTAGCCAGCTTAAAACCACAGTGATCTCTTTACCCTTTCAATGAGTCCCTGTTCTTATTAATTATGTTATTAATAATAAATTCACTTTACTGTTTTATGCTGTTTTGCCTATCTTTATCATGCTATGTACTTGTTTCATAGTATGCCTGCATCTTTCCAGGAATGTGTTCATCTGAAAAAATTCTTTTTCACAGCAACTCATGAAACATTCTGAAATCTGAGGTTTATTTCAAACTTTCAGAATAGATATGTCATTCATCCCTTAAAAGAAATGTGTAATTCCAGAGAACCTCACAAAATCCGGTACACAGGAGGTACACTACTCATAAGTAGTACTGGTCCTCAGAAACCTAACAGTATGTATGAAATAACAGGTTTTTAGCACCTAAAAGTGAAAGATTTTTGAGAAAACCCCACATTTGTAGCAAATGCAATAAGGATCCCAGCCTATTGGGATCAGAGTGGCTTCTTGGCTCGCATGAAAACCTGAGTGCATCTGAAATGAACCTGCAACTCTGTCTTACCAAGGTACTAATTGTGGCATAAGGATTGTAAAATTGCAACAAATAACCTTGCTTAACCCCATTACTCTGCTATTGTCAGCACTTGGCTCTTGTGAAATTCCTGTGTGCTTGAGCGTTTGTGCCTGCCTGCACTGCAGCTAGGGATAGCAAGTAAAACCCTTGTGTCTGCTCAGCAGTTGGCAAAGTTTTATTTGCCATAATTCAGTCTGCATGAGTCAGCACTGCCTCCCTTCACAACATGGTCTGGCCTGTCTGGAAAGCTGCTTTCTCTATGGTTACATAGATGTTCTGTAAATCTCAAAATAATTTCAGTGCGGTAGGCAAAGAAGCCTTTGACACACTGAACAAATACAGTCCAGCTCCCCATCCACTACTAAATAACATCAGTGCTTGGCAGGAACAAAGTTGGGACATGAATATTTTATTTTATACAGCTATGAAGTAATAGAAAATCCTGCAAAATGAATACAGGAGTCATTTGTTATTTTAAAACCTGTGTGGGCTTCTGGTTCAGAAACCAAACCAACATCTCTAGAAGTTCTATTTTTGATGCAGTGTGTGCTTTGTGCCTTCTACGCCTTCTTGATAAATTGCTACTCACAATCAATATCAGAAATATTCTATTCTGTTAGGTGTGGAAAGCAAATACTAACTTGTCCTTTTGTTTATCCTGTTGTGTTTTATGCCTCCATTTTTAAATAAAGATATGGGTTAGAAGACAGTATCTAGTATTTACTCAAAAGGAGGAAAGCAGTTGGACACTGCTGTATATATGAAATCTGCAACACTGAGTGAGGGTTCATGGCTTTTGCGTTCGCTGGAGGGAAAAAAGGGGAGGTGCAAAAGAAAATTTGTCATGAATAGTAGAGTTGAATCTCATAAAGGGTCAGAGCTGTCACTCATCAGGTAGGTGTGGCTGTTCCTAAGTAGTTCTTTATAGCTGGGAAAACAAGCTGGACTCTCCAGATGAGGAAATGCCACTCATTAGGAAGCAAAATTAAACAGGTCACTACAAGAGGAATGTGTGCAGGTCACTATTGAGCAATTACTGCTTTTTGACCACTCAGAAATAGTTGTTGCTTTACATTCCTCAACCTCTGGCCAATAACTGTGCACAAAACATGGCTTATTCTTGTAGTAACTGATTTCTCCTGTTCATTTGGTTCTGCTTTAACTTTATGTGTTTTAAACATACGTTTGCAGGAAGATGTCTGCCATCAAGCTTAGACACTGCCTGGTCAGAGGACCTGGACAGGGAGAATAAAGTATTCACTTTTTGTGTGTTTTTCTTCAGCAGAGCAGAGAAAATAAGCAATATTATGGAGTAATCTAAGAGCAGAAGAACTCATGTTACATTTTGCCACTCAGTTCAGGCTAAGTAATTTTATTCATGATCTTTTTTGCTGTCGGTGGAGATATTTCCTTATTACTCTAAAGGTAGGAAAATTGCTTGTAACAGGAAACTGAGGACAGAGTACAGGCAATGATCAAAAAGTAAAGCCTTAATGTGAAAATTGAGTTGCTAGTTATAGTAATAGTTTCTCCATCTTCATTATATCTTGTTAGGTTTTGCTGTGGTATGTTGGTTTTGGCTCAAACATGACAAGGAGATCATAGAATCATAGAATGGGTTGAGTTTGACCTCAAAGATATCTAATTCCATCTAATTCCCCTGCTACAGCAGGGACACCTCCCACTAGAAGCCCAGGATAATAAATGATACCATAACAATCCTAGAGGATGAAACATTGCTTATAGTAAATCCTACTTCTTTTCTGTTCCTCCCACACCTTTCATCTTAATTGGTCTCCTCTGAGTAGCTGCTGTGCTGCAACCCTGCCCCTGTGTCCGGAACAAGCCTCTATCTTATCATACCATTGGTTTCTTCTCCTTTCAGCTCCCTTTTCTATTATCGGTCATTATTAAGCAATTTCTCTTACCTTTAATGGCTTTTTGAAACAAACTAATTAATTCTTGCAGTTTTAAGTTTCTTTGCCACTATCTATTCATTTCTAGAGGGGTGCTGTCACCAGAACGGATTTTTATTTCACCTGCAATTTGACATCAACCCCCAAAACCTTGTGTTGAAGCTTGTAAAAAGCACTCTTTCCAAACCCTGAGATGCCCAAAGTCAGTATTTGCAACAGTGCCTGCAGAAACTCCACCTTCATAAAAGTAGTGCTTTTCTTTTGAACCTACTTCAAGCAGTAGTCAAACTCCGAGTGGAAATGAATTTCATTCTCCATTTTGAATATGTAATACTAGTTTCTGCCTCAGACATTATTAATAAAACATCTCTCTAAGACCCTTAGGTTGAGCAAGAGTTCAGCTTTACTCCAAGGATGCATTTTTTCATAGCTGACACTAAGCATTGTATGTTATGCCATTTCCAAGGAAGAGTCATTTGAAGGGCTGCTGCACTCAAATGTGTCTGCACTGCAGGCTGTGAGTCCTCCTCCTCTTCCTGATAATTAATCAGTCTTACAAATATTTATTCTTTTAGCATCTCTGATCAGCTCCAGTTCATTGTGATAATGTAGATGCATTGAATTTGTGCAGCATCAGAGCACACAAAGATTTGATGTGCTAATTTTTTATACCAGATTATCCTGCTAGGGAGTCAGCTGAATTTTTATTTCCCTACAACTCATCCCTCCCGAGGCAACAGGTCAAAAGAGGTGATTCTAAGACCCCACTAGGCATCCATCTCTGGTGTCTTTAGCACAAGAAACATGTGGTCTTGTTAGAGTGGGTCCAGCTCAGACCATGAAGATGCTCAGAGGGCTGGAGCACCTCTGGTGTGAGGCAAGGCTGAGCAAGTTAGGATTGTTCAGCCCAGAGAAGAAAAGGCTCCAGGGAGCCCTTACTGTGGCTTTTCTGTACTTAAAGGGGCCTGTGAGAGAGATGGGAAGAGGTATTTTCAGTGGGAGAAGGGGTAATGGTTTTAAACTGAAAGAAGGTTAATTTAAATTAGATGTAAGGAAGGATTTTTTTACAATGACGGAAGTAAAACACTGTCAGGGAGGTTGTTAATGCCCTATCTCTGCAAACATTCAATACCAGGCTGGTCAGGGTTCAGAACAACCTCATCTAGTTGAATATGTCCCTACTTATTGCAGGTGGTTTGGACTAGATGACCCTTAAAGGTCCTTTCCAACCCAAACTATGCTACCATTCTGGGATTTTCCTGGCTTCAGTTTTGTCTCAAAGGAGATATTAGGCAAGGTGTGTAGTTACCTCAAATGAGGTACATTGCTGCTTTCCTATAGGGGTCTCCCATTAATAAAGCAGATAGGTCATTCCCCATCTGTCATATTTACCAAATCAAATATCCCAACATCCTTTATACAATTCCTGCTTTATGTACTTTGTGACTTCAAAGCCAGTGGTTACGGACAGATACGACTCAAGTTTATTTGATTGTGGGACATGGCAGTAACATCAACTACAGAAGAAAGGAACTGTAACATTCTTTGAAAAGTCACCTAGTTCAATGTTCAAGGCATGATCAGCTGTATTTACCAAACTCCTCCAACATCTGTCTAACCTGTTCTTAGAGATTTTCCGTCACAGATTTTTACATTGCCCTTCCCAATCCTTTACTACTGTAATCAGTAACAGGATCGATTGTGTCTTACAAGAAGAAACATGTTTATCTGATTTACTGTTATCTTAATCCTCTCTACAATGGCCTTTATGAACCTGTACACTGGTACGCCTGATGCAAGCACTTCTCTTTAGTCCAGAGCAGACTGGAGGTGTTGCCAACACAACAAAGTCACATTTAGAACTGCTGTATCACTTATAATGTGTACTAAACAGATTAAAGGCGTGCTTTAAGAGGTGTTAGAAAGTAATTCAAGTGAAAAATGTCAGATGAGAGACTTTTTAATTGGGCTTCAGAGAAGCCTGTTTTTGACCCAGAGCTGCTGTGTTATTCCAAATAATTATTTGGAATTATATGAAGCACTGCTCATGAAATCTGCAGATGACTTCAAAACAGCCCAAGGCCACTTGGGCCCCTTGAGTAACACATGTTTTAATCCACCTACACAGCAAATATCTATGCATCAAAGCTGAGGTTGCTGTATGTTCATAGGATAAAAATACAAAGCATGTTTTTGGGCTGGGTGTGAGGGAGGAGAATGCTGTATCTTCAAAAGCAGTGAATCAGATGAGGGCTGAGGAGGTCACAAGGGGTAAATGCATGAATGCTGCCCGTGCCATGTGGCAGCTGCAACAGCAAACGCAGATATCAGGTGTGAGAGCACAAATACTGCCCAGTGCTAAGTGTAAGGATGTGGCCATGGTCATTGCATGACACAGGAACGTGACTGCTCTGGAATCACCGTGAATGATAAAAGGTGTAACAAATGGGAAAGGACAATGAGTCAGTGGAAAAAGCTGTACGAAGGTGATAGGTAATTATCTACCCAGCAAAAGCATAGCAGAAAGGCGCTGTAATCGTCTGTGCACAGCGAGATCCCCTCGCTGGAGAAAGAAAACGTTCGGTGGTTAAAAATTATGGCATTTTCCACGTGTTGCCTTCCTACAGGATTCTTTAATTTTTGTAAAGATAAACCCCTTAAACCCTACGTATTTCAGCGCACCTAGCAGTGCCTGGCATGAGCCCAGTTTAGCTGCTGGTGCCTGAGCGCTGGTGTGGGGGTCCCAGCGGGACACGCTTCCCATGGAAAAGCACCAAGGCTGCTGTCACCTGCTCCCGGTGGGAGAACTGTCTTAATCTGGGAGCTTTGCCGGTGAAAAGCCTCTATAGAGGTAGGGCGGGGATACAGCCGGAAAACTAAAGCAAAGGTAACCTATGGAGCAGATGAGGAGGCAGCGGTTGGACTCGAGGCAGAGGTGAGCAAGGACGGGATAAACGCTCTGTCAGTCAGGTCTTTAAGCAGTTGCTGTTACCGTATAGCAAAGGCACCGACAGGCTCGGTGCCGACATCCCCGGACCGCGGCAGTGTTTGGCGAGCCCGGCCCAGACCCTGGGGACGCAGCCCAGGCCACAAGGACCCCTCCATGGGGCTCGCAGAGCCCCGTCCCGGCTGCGGCGGAGCCCGGCCTCGGGCAGCGCCCGCCTCCGCTTCCTCCCCCGCCCCCGCCGCCATGTTGTGGGGCCGAGCGCCGCGGGAGGCGCAGGGGCCGCGGCCCGGCGGAGCCGCCGCTCGGGGCAGCGCAACAGGTACCGGCGGGGCGAGGGGCGCGGGCGGCAGCGCTGCGGGCTCCACTGCCGCGAGTCGCTTTGTTTTATCCCTTAGCTGAGTCTGGGCTCTGCTTTATTTTTTTTAAAACCCTTTTAGGTTTTTTTATATTTTTTTGGGTGGGGGTGGTGTCTGGGGCTTTGGGGCGGTAGCGGAGGTGGCTCCCGCCGCCGGCTCTGCCCGCGCTCCCTCAGAGCGCTGCGGGCGGGGAGATCGCGGTGCCCGTGCCCAGACAGCTCCGGAGCGCCCAGGGGAGCGCCCTGCCGAGGTGAGGCGACTCGGACGCGTTTGTAGAGCCCAGTTCCTTGTGGTGATGGGGATTTTGTTCCGTCTGGCTGACTGGGAAAACCCGGAGTTTGGAGGAACCGAGCTGGTTTCTGCAGTTAAAGTTTGCAAACTGTTCTGTCTGTAAATAGACTGGGTTTTCTCTGTCTTGTCTCGATTTCTCACCGCGGCATGTCGTAATTCAGAAAATAAGATGAGGCTGAGGTACGTGATTCGGATCCCTAAGCATTAAGGTACCATTTTGAAGACAGTAAATAGTTTTCAGGGCAGCTGGGGCTTTGACATCTGTCACATTGCAGAACCCGAAAGTAGATTGTGCTTTCAGATAGTGCCTGCGTTCTTTGAAGTTATTCTTGCAGCGGTTCTCTTAAACACCAGTCGGAAATTCCCCATCTAAAACATGGGAATGAGAAGTCTCGAGCTTCTTTGCCCTTGTGTCCAGGCTGCCCCATGGTGTGCGTGGTTTTTTTGGGCAGATGATGTCTTTTGAGCTCGGTTGCTGTTGGTGCTGGCCTGTGCTGCCGCAGCTCCCACGCCGGAGTGTGCACGGGAAAGCTCGGGGGGGATGAAGCCGAGCGTGCTGTGGGTGACATCGGTGGCACATAAATTGCTGCTTGCTCTCAAGAACTTTTAATCATTGCTCTGAAATTGGCTTGTAACAATCATCTGTATCCGCTGATGCGACGGTGACACCTAGAAGTAATGAGCGCTGGGAACTCGTTGGTTAAATAGCTACCTGGGCTTCGTTCTGCTACCGAACCTGGTTCATTTTTGTTACGTTGTTTCTACTCTACCACCCCTGTTTTGCTTGTGTGTACTTTTTTATTCTGACTCAGCAGGGAGGGGCATTCACACCACCGTACCTCTGGTGTATTTAGAGAAACCCTAATTCCGACTCTGGGCTCCCTGTGATGTGAAAAGTACTGCATGATGCCTGCAGACATGGATTTAGGCTGCTCCGTGCTCTCTGTTGGACAGAATTTTTTGTTAGATTAGCCTCCTAACTCAGATGCCTAAATTAGATCAAGTGAATATGCTTATCCTTTTAATTACCATCCTGAGGGAATCGCATTTACTTTTTTCTCCTCCATCTGTAGAAGATCTGGGGTACAGGACGTATCCCTGGCTGAGCTGTCGCTGTCACTGTAATAGAAACAAAAGAGGATGTTCCTGTAGCAGTAACAAAAACAAAATGGGGTACCTAGGTATGTTTGTGCTAATCATAAAATTAATGGGGTTATCTACTATAAGTGCTGCTCAAAGCCCCAAAGCTTTATGGATATTTATTTTTTTGACCATTCTTGTAGGCAGAATGAGATAAATCAAGGTGGAAGTGACACGTAGATGATTTTGAACTGTGTTTTTGAGAAGGCTATATTTATTGAGACTCAGGTATTACAGTGATTTGTACCACAGCAGTACTTGCGGTAAAGTTTTTTCCAAAATTTCTGTTGTAGTGTTTAATGTTGAAAAGTGAATTAATTTCATGCTGTAGGAAAGTAGCAGCCATGAAAAATGAAGCTGAGTCTATAAGTGATAGTATATCTTCATTGAGCTGCTTGTCAGGAGCTGGTGAGGAAAATGAGGCAGCATTTGGAGAGTGGAAGGTGATGTTCATGCTTTGCTCGGGATGTTATCAGAAACATTTACAGCCTTTGAAAATAGGCATCTGTCAGGAAAATACTGTGGGATTAGTTCCTGAAAGGCAGTATAGTCCAGATTAGTTCCTGTCACAAAATGAGACAGATGTCTCTGGTCTGAGAGATAATTTACTTGCAAACTTTCAACTAACAGGTTGTCTGCTGTTGCCTCAAAAGGTTTAATTTGATCAGCATGCAAAATATGTGACAAAAGCATTTAATGAGAGTTTTCTTTTAAAGGCCAAAGTTGTTCTCTTTGTCTTTTTAAAAATTGGTTCAAAAATTTGACATCTTTGTTTGTAATGTTAATTTCTGGCCTATTTTCACTTGAAAGGAAATACCTCCAATATCTCAGTTTTTAAAAAGCTTTTAACTGCTCCCGTTTGTTTTTATTTGCCTCAAAAGTAGCTATAGAGCAATATTGTTTTGAAGGGACATCTGGAGATCATCTGATCCAACCCCATGAGAAGCATGGCCAGCTCAGGGCTGGTCACTCAGAGCCATGTCTGGTTGTGTTGGGATTGTCTCTGAGGGTGGAGATTCCAAAAACTCACTGGACAGCCCTGTCCAGTTTGGTACCCACACTGGCTCAAAGTCCCAGCCCCTCGCCCAGGCTGCCAGTGAAGACATTGAACAACACTGGCCATGCTATCAGCTCCATCATTAGTTCCAGCCAAATGGATTTGGGACTACTGACCACAGCCCTCTGAGTCTGCTGGTCAGGCAGGTTTTCCACCCAGTTAACAGCCAGCTTTTTCAGACTATTTTCCACCAGTTTGGCTGTGGGATGTAGTAAGGATACTGTGGGAGACCTTTTTAAAAGCCTTTGCAGTGTCAAAACAAGCTGCTGTGCCTTTGTTCACAGGGCCAATCATCTCAGAGATGAGATGTGTCAGCTGTGGTTTGTCCTCAATAACCATGGGCCATTCCCCATCAGCTTTTTCTTCAAGCATCTCTAGGTGGGTCCCAGGAGGATTTGCTCCATAATCTTTCTAGGGACTGAAGTAAGAATTAGCAACCTTTGGTTTTCCTTTTTCCAGTCACCAGAATCCTTGATCAGCCACCAAGACCCCCAAAAAACAACGGAGCTTAGTCTTACAGTGACATTAGCCAGTGTTCCTGGCAGCACTGGGGCTGTGATTTGTTCCATATATATGTATGCACATGCTGTACTTATTTGTTTTCAAGTTATTTTGACTTTCAAAAGCTGCTTTCAGTTCAGTGCAATGTTAAATCTCTTGGTAAAGGATATTAGATGATGGATCCTGCCATGTTTTTAAGTTTTGGGGTGAAGCTTGATGTAGAGAGTCCTGTGAAAATCATGAGAACAGTAGTTGGCTGACAGTTTGGCATGTTGCTTGGATTGGAAGGTTTATTTTATGTGGCTAAATGACTGAGAAAGTATAAAGATAACAAAGATAAAGTGCTACTTGGAGAGTTTTCTTAATTTTGTGACTGACTGATCTATTTCAGGCACTATCACTGGTCAGTAAAACACTGAACACAAAGCGTACTTTGAGGTTCAGAGTGAAATAGGGCAGTTACTCTATTCCTCTTACCTTTAAAATCATACTATCACTCTTTAACTTCACCTTTTAAACTTGAAATTTTCTTGTATGTCCTGGCTGGTGATAGATGGCACTTCAGACTATTCTGAAGGGAAGCACTCATTAGTGCCTAGTTGGATTTCTGGGAGGGCTAAGTGGCTATTTTAAGTGATCCTGAAATTTTCAAATGCTTAGTTCCAAATACGGCAGGTAGCTGAATTCCCTGTGGAATCTTGTCTGAATCCTGATCAATGTAGAACTGGGAGATTCACTTCTATGGGTAAGTTCAAGCTCCTTCCAGTGACAGACCAATGTAAGCCAAAATGTTAAGCCTGCTGTGAGCAGTGAAGCCTTGTTTTTTGTGGCATTGGCTGAGTTTGATCAGATGTGAGCCTGTGTTGAATTTTTTCTTGTGGTCAGTATATTTAGAGCGTCTTTTAGCCGTGTGGGTCCTCTGGTGTCTAATATAGGCACTCAAACATACAGCAGTCTTTCTCTTCCTGGAGGGCACTAAATTTGGTTGTGCCTTCTCAGTGTGGTTGCCTGCTTTTCATGAATATTATATTCAGTTAAGATCCTTGCAAAGGACATCCTTCTCTTAAGCTTGGTTCATGTTGGGTGATGGGGTTCGTAAAAGTAAACTCCTCGTGTGTCATACTCTGAGAAAGGCAAGCTCAGAATTCAGGCATCCTGGTTGCTTGGTTACTATAATGTTACTGCTTTCATTAATTCACTTGTCTATCAGGATGGTGGTTTTTGCTTTGTTTTTTATTCTCAAATTTCTTTAGGGATAAGTCTTTAGAAAACAAATAGGAGACTTAATTTCATGAGGAGATCTTTGTTATTCTTACTTCTATGTATACATTGTTTTATTGCCCTTTGCAAGATGATACAGGGACTGTAGTAACTCTTTTTTTCTGGTATTGTTGTCCCATTAGCACCAAATATTGTAGAGGTGAGGATTAGGTCACCTAAAAATTGTGAAGTAAAAATGGAGTTGGTGAAATGTAATTTTTCTTCAAATGGAAAGTATTTATAACTTTGTCAGTATAGGAACCGAGCCTGGCCAGGTTGGTTACTTGGATCCTAGAGCTGAAAAAATGGATTGAACATTAATATATAGGTGAGCACAGTGTTGTGTAACTCTTATTTTCAGAACAATACATGAAATTCAAATGATGTAACACGATGACAGTAGCAGCACAAAGCATTGGAATTACCTAATAGAGGACAAGTACCTGAGAACTATTTTTAAACATTTTGACACTTGCAGGTACTTGAAAAGGCGTGGTTGATCCAGAAAAGTCACAGCTTCTTTGGAACAGAAATTCTGAGAGCAGCCTGTTTGACTTGAGACACTTTGATATGGGACGTTGTTGCTTCAGAAGTAGCAGATCATTCTGAGGTGGCTCTACCAGTGAAAATGTTCACGGCTGATGCAAGTGGAGCTTGTGAAATGCTGTGGCATCAGTCATGAGCAGTATCTGCAGTTAGTGATTCAACAGCATACACATGAAGTAAGGGAAGAACAGGAAATGGGAGTTAACTCTTCTTTGTTTCTAAAAATATTACAATTGGAATGTGAAAAAAAATTACCTATTATGGCTATGTATTAAAAAAATCAGAACACATTTAAATAATACTTTAGTCTTATCTTTCAAAGGTCTAGAATTTTACTAATCAAAAGCTAAAACTTTCTAGCTTTTTCCACTGCACTCTTATGACTTTAAGGTAGGACATGTGTCTTTTTAACTGAGATGCTTTTGCCCCTCAAGATTTTACATGATATTGAGATTTTTGTCTAACGTGGGTGATAACTGATTCCCTAAGGTTATGAAATTAAATTTGGTCATCAAAACATTATTACTGTGTGTTTTAGAGCTCTGTGCTAAAGGTTTAAGAGTCCACATTTCAATTGGATGATTTGAAGGACTGTTCTTGGTAATGTAAGCGTGGATGCAACTCGTGGATGGCCGTGGGGTCAGAAGCAGGAGTCTTCAGCTGGGGCAGGTGGGAGGTGCTGTGCTCACTGCCTTTGTCCTGGGTCCAGCTCACAACCAGAGTGCTGGTCACTGAGTCCCTGTGCTGGGTGGGATCTCCATTACACCCACACTTTTCTGTGTCACTTTGGGGAAGGCATTTTTACCCATCCATTATCCAACTGAAGTACTACCTAGTTATTTTTTCCTGTTTTGACTGCCATATGCTAATCCTCGCTTCTTCCTCCCACAAGGTTTCCCTGTTTTTTGATTCAGCAGAGATAAAACACCATTTCTGTGCTTTAAAGGCTTCTTGTGGCATTTCTCCTCTCTGCTTGAGAAGCAGTGGTTTTGTGCACCTGTCCAGTCTGTTTTTTGTCCAGATACCTAAATCCAGTCTCACTGGATGTTTTACTTTTGTTAGTTTTACAGATAGTCAGAGATTGTTCTCTGCTGAGCACAGAAGAGTATTCACGTAAGTTTTGTTTTGTAAGTTTTGTTTTATACTTTGCTATAGCAGCCCATTATAAGTTCTGTTTATTTTGCACTATTGTCTGTGTCTGAAAGCTGAGCTATAAGTAGCATCTTTTCTATCATAAGAAGAAAATAATGCTAAGAATTCTTCTGTTAGATTTTTTTTCCTCTCTGTTAGCATTTTGCTGTGGAAGGACAGAAGTAGGCTCACAATTTTTCTCTAAGGTGGCAAGATTTTAAATGAATAAGCTTAAAAGTAGTATGCTCTCATGTTTCCAGTCATGGTTGAAGTAAGAAAACAATGAAAAGAAGTAATCTCATAAAATAAGTCTTGCCCAAGCCCACATTGGCATAAATTGGGAGTTAGTGGACCTCACCAAACAGCATTTAAGGGTGCTTGCACAAAGCTTGCAAGTGATAGATGTGAGAATTAATGTGTTTTAAAACAGAATCTGAAAAAAAGGCATATGGAGGGGGGAGTCATGTGAGTTAGAAAGTAGGAAGCAAAAAAAAAAAAACCAACCCAAGAGTATTTTAAGTTACCACCCCTTGAGGAGCAAGCTGTCTCACTCAGCTCTCTGGAAAGGTTACAATATGCAGCCTAGAGTTGCTTCTCGAAGGTAGAAGCTCAGAGCCTTAAAAAAAATTCTTATAAATAGTCTACCCTCTGCTTCTTACTTTTTTAAATTTCCTTTTTAAGCAAAGCAAGCAGAGGTGGTGATATCTGTCTGGGATTAGGTGAGTGAATATATTCTCCCAGGGCATGACAGAGCTGGGTTCAATTCCCATCTTTTCCTGAGGAAATTTGTGTCTCCTGGGAGAAGGGCCAGGGAATTAAATAGTGAGCTTCATGAGGTGGGATTCTCTTTCTTTCCCTCAGAAAAATTTTTTCCTCGCAAAGAAGATTTGAAGCTGGTAGAGAGGGACGTGTGGATCTCTGCCTTAAGGTAGAGAATTAAAAATAAAACAAGGGAAACTTTCGCCTAGGAAGGAGGAAGGGAAGATCAGTTTTAATCTCCAGAGACAGAGGAGAGAGCTGAGCTGTGTCTTGATACTTTGAATGGGTGCTTTCACAGCTGAGCAGCTGTGTAAGAAACAGCATGAACCCAGCAATAGTGACCACACAATTATTTTTTTTGAACAGAAACAGAGATCCTTGTATTTTGGATGGTCAGTATGTTCAGAAAGCCCATTAGTCATGCAAGGTGGGCAGAAGGGTATTTGTCAGAAAAATACTTGTTGTGTTCTACCTGGATCACAGAATCACCAGATTGGAAGAGACCTTCAAGATCATCGAGTCCAACCCATGCCCCAACACCTCAACTAAACCATGGCACTGAGTGCCACATCCAATCTTTTTTTAATCACATCCAGGGATGGTGATTCCACCACCTCCCTGGGCAGACCATTACAGTACTTTATCACTCTAAGTAAAAAAACTTTTTCCTAATATCCAACCTAATTTTCCCTTGCTGCAGCTTGAGACTGCCTCCTCTGGTTCTGTCAGTGCTGCCTGGAGAAAGAGACCAACCCCACCTGGCTACAAACACCTTCCAGGGAGTTGTGGAGAGTGATAATGTCACCTCTGAGTCTTCTTTTCTCCAGGCTGAACAACCCCAGATCCCTCAGCTGTTCCTCACAGGGTTTGTGTTCCAAGCCCCTCACCAGCCTCATTGCCTCCTCTGGATGTGCTTGTGTTAGGTAGGAAGTTTCTTTTTCACAATGAGCAAGGAAGGGGCTCCATACCTTAAGAAATAAGGTATGAATGTTTAAGGGTATAATGTTTAATACTTTTTTTTTTTATATCAAAATATTAACTAAAGCTCTCAGTACTGTTATCTAACAGTAGCAGGGGGAGAAGGAAGAGCCAGCAATGTGCTACCCACAGTCAACTCCTTCGTTTTGTCACTGATGTCATTCATCTGTTATCAGAGTGGGTGGACTTTGTAAGCTGGCCACAGTGCATTTTGAAAAGGCCATGTGGCTTTGTTTAACTGTACTGTACAAAGGAGATAAATGCTTAGCCTGCCACAATGTTGAGATGTTTTTATTTTTTATTTTTAATCAGTAAACTCTCATACCAGTATGTCTTGAACAAAGAGAAGTTCTAGTCTGTGCTGCTTCCTGCTGCTTCCTAATGCTTTACTAATACTTCTTGTTCTCTTATTTTTAAGAGGGAACTCCAAAAAAAAGCAGGAAATAACTACATGGGCTATTAGAGGGTCACTGCTTTGTAAATATGAGTTGTCTTTGTGTTGGCAAGATCTAAAGGTATTGCAAAGAGTAAATCAGGTAACTAGTGCAGTCTCTGTCCTTGCTAATTGGCTCTTGCAGTGAAATTCTGCAATATATCTTCCTCCTGCCATGGAGAAAAGGGAGAGTAGTAGTGTGACCACACATGCTACTTCCATGGTATTTGCTTTGTTCCAGACAGAGCCTGGTCCACCAGACCTTCATTCCTACTAAAACTATGTGAATGTGGTTTTTCTGAGAAAGGTTCTGAAAAAAAAATTGGTTCAAGTATAAATATTAACAAAGATTGTGGTAAGGCTGCCTTTCATAAAGTGGCAGTATGCCTATTATAGGGAATACAAAAAGCTTTTTTCCCTTCTCCTGCATTCTGCCCAGCTCTAATGTTTTCTAATGCTTTCAGCATGGTCCTGATGTGCCCCCTGCTTCTTGCAATCTTTTCATTTCTATTCTCCACTTGTATCGACTATAATGCGCGCTGAGAGGGGGAACAGGAGTTGCAGTCTGGCAGGTCAGTTTGTGAAAACAATTAGAGCTTTAGAGATTGGGGCTAGTCAGATGGCTTCTTTACAAGAACTTGCTGTTCTGCTGTTTAAATGGAATATCCAAGTTTTCCTGTTTTCACCCTAAATGGCAGCAGGACTTAATGTCATCTACAGTGTTCACAGGGATGTTTGATCCATGTTGTTACACCGTGGATTTCGTGCTGTCTGCCAAGTTGTTTCTTACAACTGATGACTGAGCTCGCCAAGCACATCTTCTAGAGCATTTTGCAGAAACAATTTTCTATGAAGTACTCTGGTGGTGATGGCCATGATTTTATGCATATAATCTCTTTGGGACACTGGTTATAGTATTTTCTTGATTTCTGTTTTCTTTCTTCAGTGAACATTTTTATGTAGTATTGTGTAATACATTGTGTAAAAAAAATTTGCAGCTTTCACCTCCATTAATGATTAAAAGTTATCATTCTAAAGAAGTGTTAGTTTGTCTTAAGGTGAGACTATTTTGCTGAGATTCCCCTTGGTAAATAAGTGGTTCACACTTGTATCCTAAAGGCTTAAGGTGCTTTTATACTTTTGTAATATTTATAGATGGTGAATGCAGCAACTTTGTTTGCAGTTTGTGAAAATAAGCTGCATTTAGCTTTGATATATAAATAATCTCCAAGCCTTTGGGATGTGCTGAAGAAATGCAGAAGACAGAATAGTTGTTGAGGGCAAGCTGCATTCTTTCACTGTTTTGAAAAATGTGTGTAGATTTCAAGTTTACTGGACTGTTTCCTCCTTCTTTAAAAAAAATGAGGGGAAATTATAGTGCAGCAATACTCTTATTCTTCCTTTTTTTAACTTCTTGCTACAATTGAGAATCTGTCACTGGAGAAGTATTTGTGCTTGGTGTAGTGCTGGGGTCTGAATGGTGTGGATCTGTGCAAAGGGATAAGAATGTGTTCCCAGTGTTGGTGAGATACAAAATCCTGTAAAAATCTCACTTAGGATTTTTGGTTGCTTCTGTAAGGTCATAGTTTTCCCTGCTTGTAAAGATTACTGTGGGAGATTTGGTTACCTTAAAGTTTAGAATTTATTTAAAATAGGATGGGGTCTGCATATAGATAGAATAGTGAGACAACAGAGCTAAATCATGATTGAATCACATCACACTGCTGTAATGTACCCTCAGTACAGACCTGTTGGGCAGTTCCCTCTTGTGTTTGGACCTTGGCTGTTGGTTCATCTACATGGCAATGCCCAGCACAGGTTTGGTTCAGCCCAGACTTGGGACACTTGGGGAATTTTCAGGTACAGTGAAAAATCTTGTGTTGATAATTTGGGCCGGGATGCTCTGTAGTTTTTCTGATGAACCAGCAACATGTCCTCTGTAGATGCCTCATAAATAGGAATGGCCTTCACCAAGCAAAAGCAACAAAGTTCTCAAAATTTTTCACATGAAACGGATTTTTAAATGTGATATAATTGTGAGTCTAGGGACATTAAAACGAGGAGAAGTGTGCATTTAGTGTGCATGAAGCTGCCTGGGTTACTTCTCCCACTCATGTGCTCAGCAGTAGAGGGTTTTGAAAGCTCAGTCTACCCAAGCCATTTCCGCAAAACCATGGTGAAATCTGGGTGAATTGTATGAAGTATTTTAAAAGTATATCTTAAGATTTGGGGCTGTAGGAGTTGATCAGTTTGCTATCAAGACCTGTATTATCTGGTAATTATCTGACTTGTATTGTGTACTGTGTCCAGTTTTGGGCCTCACAGTGTGAGAAGCATATAAAAATACCAGAATATGTCCAAAGGAGGGAAACAAGGATGGTGAAAGGACTAGAGGGCAAGACTTCTGAGGAACAGCTGAGGATGTGGGGTTTGTCCAGTTCAGAGAAGAGACTGAGGGGGTGACCTCATTGCTGACTTCACCTTCCTCATGGTGGGAGCAGCAAGGGAAGTGCAGCTCTCCTCTGGTGACAGGACAGGGAATGGCTTAAAGCTGTATCCGAGCACACTGAGATTGGATATCAGGAAAAATTCTCCACAGAGAGGGCAATAATGCACAGGAAGCTCCCCAGGGAAGGGGGCATGGCCCCAGCTGGGGTTCAGGGAGTGTTTGGCCAGTGCTCTGTAGAGACATGGGTTAGCTTTTAGGGTATCCTGCATGGAATCTGAAGTTAGACTCAATGATCCTCTTGTGTCCCTTAAAACCTGGGATTTTCTATGTTTTTGTGATTACTCATTCAACAAAAAGCAACTAAAAGCTGACTGAAATTAAGAGAATAAAGTGAGTTGGAGGAAAGATCAAATGTATAGCCCTTAACCAGTAAGATGAAATCTGGAACGAGTCACATGCAGGTAGAAGTCAGCTGACTCTGGGGGTGTTCTCCAGCATCCTGCTTCTGTGTCATGGTTTCAGGTTCTGTTTTAGATCTCCTTGACAGAACAGCTTTTGCAGAGAAATGTGCTGTAGAAATGTTTAACAACATTGGCAGTGTTTTCCAGGAAGGCTCTTTATAGATCTCAAGTTGTTGGTAGGCTGCTTGATAGGTCCCTGTCTTGGAACAGGTCCATGCTTCCTTTATCATCTCTCTGTGGTTGATAGCTTGTGTCATTGTGAGAGATCCTTTGGACTCACCAAGCACTCCATTTGCTTTCTTTAAGTAGAAATGTATGCATGGGTGTGTAGCAACAAATGTATGTATGTATAATAGTGATGATTAGAACTGTATCTAGAGAAAGAATTTTTAGCAACTGATGCCAGACATTTTTAATTTTGTTGAAGACATGCGCAGTAGATACAAAAAAATGTTTTACTGTCCTCAGGTGGATCTGGAGTGCTTTCCAGTTGTGTGATTTTTGTGCTGAAATGTGCAGTCCTTTGCAGGAAGGGAGTATGGGGGATGTAATATTTCTGTACTTACTAATGAAATACATGGCTGTGTTGAGAGGTGAAGGGTTTTTTGTGTATGTGTGTGGGTAGGAGGTCTGGTGTCTGAAAAGGGGGTGAGCAAGATGTGTTTCATGTTTATTTTTAAAATTAAAATAAATATTTCATTTTTCTAGCTTCATCCTGTACAATAGGTTTTCCACAGAGAGCACAACGATAATGATAGATAAATTTCAGTATTTAAGTAAAATTATCTTATTCAAAGCACAAGCTCGCTTCATTGTCTTCGTTCTTCATTTGTAAAGCAGTGAATTGTTCATGCTTTCCCCTCAGATAATTATAAGTGACTATTTTGCAACTCTAAAGAATTCTTTATACTCTTGAAAGAATGCATATTAGAAAAAAAAAACCTTATTACTCTGATATTTATTACTAAAGTAAATTCTATTGGGACCCCGTTTAAATGCTGCTTTTGAGTGTTTATGCAGTAGCTCAGGAGAAGGAATAGCTTCATTGTGTTGCTTCTGCAAAACTGGCTGATGACAGATTTTTCTTGGAACAAGCCCTTTCTTCAGAATGCATCATGTAAGAGTGTTTTCTTTGTTAATAGTGCGTGGAGTGTTGGAGTGGATGAATTTGAATAATAATTGGTTTTCCACTTTTCTCGGCAGCAGCATTTCCTTATGGAGCTGAGCACTGAACTTTATTTATTTATTTTTTTTTTTAATGAAACACTAAATATTTACCGGGTAGAGCTGGCAGGGATGTGCTGGGACCCCGGGCTGTGTCCCGGCGAGCCGGGAGCTGTTTGTGTACATCACTGCCAACACTTGGTACTGTTTTCCTTTAAGAACTGCCTCAAGGTTCAGGACTGCACTGCATACCTTATACACAAATAAAAAAATAAAACAACCTGCCGGCCCCCCTCCGCGGTGTAAATGCCGCTGCTTCAGCCGCCCGGGCCGGGCATTGTTCGCAGTCGGAAGCGGGGCCGGGGCCGGACGCGCCCCGCTCGGCTCTGCCCTTGTTGCATTATTAATGGCACGATGTTTTCATGTTGCAGATGGCTGAGGGCTAGCGGGCTGCATTCGGGACCATGATGGCTCAGTTTCCCGCAGCCGTGAATGGTGAGTAGCTCCGAGGTGCTCAGGTGGGGGTGGGAGGTTCGGGATTTGTTGCTTTGTTTGTGGTTTTTGGTGCCCGCAGCAGCGTTTGGGTCACTTTGCTGCAGATCGCTGTGCTTAGCCCGAGCCGGTGCTGCGAGGCTGGCAGGGGACCAGCATCACTGCAGTGTAATTTGGGCTACGGAGAAGCCTGGAGTGGCTGACAATCTCGGATCATTTACAGGGCTGAGGAATGTGTGAGTTGTAGTGCGAATGCTGCCTGACTTTAAGCAGGGAATATGCTAAGTAATAGTTGATTAAACTTGCATACCTTTTCTGTTGCGTAATTCAGCACAAAATATGTTTCACTATAGTCCATTACATTGTTTATTTTAAACAAAATACTTAAATGTGTCAAGCAGCTTGTGACATTGGTGAAAACAATCAGCCCTTCTCAAAAAAAAAATAAAGAAAAAGAGAGAGAGAGAATTTTCCTCATGATTATTCTCTTTCCACTACAGAAACTTTTGAATATGTTTCTTGGTGATTTCCTTACAAAGACATATGAGAGTTGGAACCTTAAAATTGTTCTTGCCTGTGTGTATGGGATGGAGCTTTTATTTTTAGAGAAGGCTTATTTGTGAAGGCATGATTTGCAAAGACCTGCAAAGAAATTTGACATTTGCATGTTGTTTACAGAGCTGGCCAAAATGAAAATACAAGTATGGAAACAATGTTTTGTACTTCAGATACTCCTGATAAAAATAGAAAAATAGATACAGGAATGAGCATTTATCTCATTTATCTGTGAAGGTTACTGCAGGACTGGAAGGTCTTTAACAAATTTAGAAAATTGTCATGGAGATAAATTGGGAAAGGGATTTTGGGCTGTTTTGTTTTTTTTTTTCACCCCAGAACAACATTCAGATTTCAAATTAAACCTCTGTTTTACAACTCTGTTTCATGTGAGTGTAAGACATTTTGTGAAAAAAAAAAAAAAAAAAAAAAAAAAAAAAATCTGTGTAATCAACACTTTTTTTTTACAGTCAGCTGCAGTTTTTTCCAGACTTTGTTTCACAGTCTTATAATAAAAGCCAAGTAAAAGGAGTCAATAAATACTAGGGGAAATCCTGTAGACCAGATTATTTTTTTACTTAATTGGACACAATGGATTTTTTTATGTATTATTTTCACATGGATTTTGCTTCTCAATTTAAAATAAACAGAAGGTTTTGGTTGTCTCTGTGGTTGATGTATGTATAAGTTACTTGATGTCTTTTTGTTTTGGCTTTTTATTCCTTGGTTCTGTTGGAGGATTGCAAGTGTTCTGTCAGTGCTGACCACATACACTGCTCAGAAGCCTTAGTTTGGGAGAGTGATCCTTGATCTGAAATCCCTTGGGCAGTACTGTCTGCCACTCTCAAAAGGGATGGTGTCAGAGGATGCTGCCTTTCCCGTCTCAGAATTTTACTGTGTTGGAAGGTAGAGTGAGAGAGACCGAGGAAGAGACACACCAGGCAATAATTAAACTATTACTCCTACAGAGTAGTTTGGATGACTGTGTCAACTGTGTGTAGTCTTGCAGTCACGTTTCTTATTAGAACTGGTGAAATTTCGAAGAAGTGTTTTAAACAATAGTTCTAATTTCTAGGTAAATACTGAGCAACCTTTGCTGTTGAAGTTGTTCTCTAATCTTTGCTCTTCTTCCCTGCTACTTAGCATTTACAAGCACTGCTGTAGTGGTTGCATTCATAGTTGCTCACCTGCATTTGCCACTCATTGCAGGAAACCTGTAATTATGTTGTTAGACCTTGGTAGTGACTTGAAGCATGAGATGAAGAATGAAGTTGTGTGAGGCAACCAAGCCATTAGGCATTGCTGCAGCCTGGGAGCACTGGCTGCCTACCTCACCTTTGTGTTAGTACAGCATTGACCCTTCTCTTTTGTATCCTCCTGAGGAAAATAGTGAGTTCCTTCATGGGGGAAAAAAACCCTCTTATTCTTACCCAGGTACAATATACTTTGCTCTTAGTTCATAACCAGTGTAATGCATGAAGTAGTTTCTGTTTCTGGGTTGTTTTTGGCATTCAGTGTTACAGAAAAGTGAGTGGATGGCATGGAGCAGATGTGTGTACAAGTGTGTGATTATGTGACACAGTCTGAGAATTGCAGGATTCAAGGCACAATACTCAGCCTCAAACAAATACAAATGGGAAATGCTACACACTATTTCCCAGCCTAAGCAGAGAAAGCAGCACTGCACAGGATCCTGAGAAAGAAGGGGAGCTCAGCTATGCGTGTAGTTCCAGTAGAGACATTGGGGCATCTTCAGAACAAACCTTGGCCAAGCAGGGTCCTGAGGCTGTCCAGTCACAGCATGTGGCTGATGGCCAGACTGTGCTGTGCTGGGAGCTGCTGTTTTCTTCTGTGGCCACGTGTCAACATTGGGTGCTCTGGGGCACCTGCTGTTGATAGACCTGTCTTTAAAGTCATGAAAGGACACAGTGCCCAGAAAGGAGCTCCCTTTGACTCTCCATTGCTGTCCAAGGTGACCTTTGTGCGTGCCTTATTAACAAGCTGAAATTCATAGAGGAAAAGCAGGACTAGAGAGTGGCTGCTGATTTTTCTGGAACTCAGGGCAGACCTGCCAGTTTTTACAAATTTGTATCTCGTGCAAAATGTAAAGGTTATGGTGACATTTTATATGAACAGGCAAGGCTGAGCAACATATTTCTTGTACAGCACCAGATGGATAAGAGACATTTATCTGTGTGGAGTCCAGTTATATCAAAGAGCCACTCCAGGCATATCCTTCTCCCCAGTCTGCAAACAAAACTGGGGATACCCTACTAAGAGTTTAGCTCTATCCTGTAGCTGCTTGACTATTGTTCATTATTCCTGTAAAAATGTTAATAAAACCCCAGTTTATGGTAGTTGATTCTTTCAAGCAGTTCTCCATCTGGACAAAGCTTGCTTAGGAATTCATCCTGAGTCTTACAAAAGCGTTTGGAAACAGCATTTATTTATCCTAAATAACAACTTCAGCAATTGTATTTCTAAAGAAAGAGTTTATATACTAACTGCAAAAGACACTTAAAAGGATAAAGTCTGTAATAAGTTAAAATGTGCTTCCATGTAATTTGTCTCAGTGATGGCTGCCTTTGTTGCTGGAAGAAGTAACCTTCACTGCCATGGGATGTGTTGTTTCCAGCTGGAGAGGAGTTGCAAGATGTTTCTTTTCCAACTCCCCTTCCTTCTTCTGTAGGCTAAATCTGTTCAGGGTTTGATATCCATGCTGATGGGTCCTGGTTTAATCTTAAGGGACCACCTGAAACGAGGAAAGCAGTATTTGTTGATCAGTATCTTTCACATTGTTTGCTTAAGTACCATTGGAATTTTTGGGCTGTGCTTTTTTTTGTTTATGTTTTTATTTGCCATTTCTCTTCCCTTCTACCACCTGTTTCCTTTCGATATAAATTTTCTGTGGTCCAGCAGGAAAATCGCTGATAAACTAAGATGTAGAAAGCAATAGTTTTAACTCATTTCACATGCTTCTAAACCTTCATAAGTAAACTGGATTTTGTGCTGCTGTGAATAGAATTTTGTGTCCTCACACTTAGGTGTGTTGGAGACTAAAGCAGACATGAAGGGGTTCTGTGAGGTCCTGGTTACTGGTGTCAAGGGTAAACACTCACCAATAGGTCCTGCTGCACATTCTCTTCAGAAAAGTCAGTCTCAAGCTTTGCAGTTGGATTTTTTTTTTTTAATTGGGAGCAATCCTGTTCATCAGAGTTCAATTAAAAGCTGGTTGAGTGCAACCTGACTCTTCACCTTGAGTGCACTGTAGATATGGAAACTGTAGACTTGAATATCAACACGCATAGATAAAGATACAAAGCTGAATTAGACCTTGCAGAACAAGTATCAGAACTTGTTCTCCCATCTAAAAGTAGGAAAAGGAAAGAAATTACAAGACAAGAGCAAATATTTTCTCTGTCATTTTTCATGAATTAAACCTTCCTTTCAGTGAGGGTGTCAGTTGATATGGAGCAAAATTCACATGCTCAGGTCAGGGGGAGGTGTTTATCTATCACACCCTGCAAAAATTGATTTCCAGTGTATCTGGCATATTATATATTTTCTTTAATCATGTAAGTCAGAAATAGTGCTGTAGGGTTTCAGAATATAAGATGTCTTATTTATATTAAATTGTGAGGATGATTCACATGGAAGATTTAAGAGGAAGTCTTAGAAGGAAAAAATAGTTAGATATGGAGGTATATGTTAAAAGGAGTAAATGGAAATAGGTTTTAACAAGGGAAGCTTGCACTTTGTGCTTTCTTCAATACCTGAGTTTTCTACAAAACGTGTAACAGATCTCATGTTTGGATTTCATTAGAGAAATAAATGTCTAAAAGGGAAAGAAAATGCAAGTTTTAGACCAGAATGCTGCAGTCACGTTTTTCTTTATGGATTTTATCATGATGCCAGTCTTAATAGTTATTTGTGGCAATATCATCAGTAAAAAGAATACATATGCTGGTTATATGGGAAGATGACAAACTCTGGAGTAATTTTCCAGCTGGAATTGCACAGTATGGGCTGCATATCATTGGTAAATTTCATCACATTTCTGCTGTGCTGACTTCAAATAGCTGTTTAGCCATACCATTATGGGCTAGAAGAATTTTTGCTGTATGCTGGGAACTCAGCAGTGTCACTTGGCTGTGACTAACAAGGAAGACAACCGGATGTGTTAGAGGATCACGTAGTAATTACGTGATTTGAGGGAAAGGAAATGCATCCTAAAATGTGGTGGATGAAATAAGGAGTGCTGTGTGCTATTGCTTCAGGCGCTGGTGAGACATGGGTTAGAGGGTAGAATTTTGGTTATCTGCTTTAGGGGGGAAAAAACCTAGAGTGAAACAGATACAGAGCTGGGCTTCGGTGTATAAAGTGCTGAGAAAGAATAAAGGAATTGCCTTTGTTAACCTGTCCAGATAAAAGCTTACTCTATTGTTTTGGGGGTTAATTTCAATTTCATTGCATTTCCTAGTCAGTAAATAAATTTGCTCTTTATTTTTTCTCACTAGGAAGAACACCATTCAGGAAGGAAAATAACTTGTCTATGAGTACAGTGTTAGCAGAAGGGTAAATAGACATGGACCAGCTGTTGATGCAGTTGGTCTGGAAATGGGAATGGTTCTGTCAGCAGTGACATTCTGGACCATGGTCAGGGAGGAAATCTGATTTTCTTAAGGCAGAACTTGCATTTTAGGAAGGAATTAATGTATTAGAATTTCTTGGAGAAGCAGCAGTCTGCACATGGTGACCTTGGAAGTCCCTTTCAATCCGGTGCTCCTGAAATGTAATGAAGAATTAGATAATAATGAAGATTAGTGTTAGATCTTGAGCTGTTAACTTAAGCCTATAGCTTTGTGGCTAAGATTTCATTTTGTTAGTGTCATGTATTAGCTTTTATGAGGTAATTTTACATGGAGTGGGAAACCCAGGATGGTTTTTATCTGGAATACTACTACTGTAATGCAAGTTGCTTTATTCATTTTGGATGTCAGAGAGATTTCCTGGTGTTTTTTTCTTCAAAGCATATAGAACCCTAAACAAAAAACACAAGATGATCTACTTTTCCAAAATGGAGCTGCAGGCTTAGCTGGAAAGACTCAGAAACATAAATCTAACACATGGACAAGTTTCAGAGTGCTTTGACTGTTAAAATGTTCATTTCCTTGCAGGTTTAACTCCCGAGTTTGTGAAATGCATTACTCAGATAAGCCACTTTATGTGGTTGTTACAATTTAGGGGTGATGAGCATTGTGTGAAGTGGCACCATCTTAACATGTAGTAAATTCCAAATCATCTGTGATCATCACTTTGAACAGGCCATAGACGATACTAATCAGTATTGGCAGAATGAGTTCAGGTTTAGCCCACTAATTATAATGGCAAGAACAAACACATTTTTCAGGCACTGTGGTCTGTCAAATATATTTATATAATGCCCTATTACTTTAATTAGAAATCTTGTATGTTCAGGCTTTCCAGTATACTGCATCAGTTCTTTCGGACATCTGTTGTTTTTCCGACAATGGGACAGTAGCCTTAAACCATCACTGAGGGAGCTGGAAGGGGTGAAACCCTGGAAAGCTGTAAGAATGTCAGTGACCATGGGACTAGCATTCATCCTGGCTGTCTTCAGAGAAGAAATTTTAATAAGCTGAAAACATTTGTGCTTTAGTTGGATGGAAGTTCTCCGTATGCAAGTCTCAAGAATAGGTGAGATTAAAGAAATACCAAGAACTTTTACTGCTCTTTCACTTCTTAGTGAAGTAATTTGCTTAAGTTTTTTATATATGTACACAAGAGGTGGTATATTTAAAGTTACGTACTGACATTTTCCCCTACATTTCTTCTCATAACCATGATTTAGCATCGATCCATGATCTCTGCAGCTCAGTTGTTTTTTTAGGATTCACATTTTTCCTGAAGAGTCCTGGTTTCACTGTTGTAGAACTCTGCACTTGTTACAGTATGTGTTGATACTTGTATAACTGTACTGAAAAGGGTACACTTATATTTTTTTACCAGCTACAAGTGAAATTTATTGTGCAACAAATAATAGCGCTTCCATATCTGTGTTTCAAAGGAAATCTTCAGGTTTGGGGAAATAAAAGGTACAAGTGTGAGTTAGTATATAAACTGTTCCTGATGGAGATGATGTGGGTTGGAAGGCCAGCAGAGTCTCTCCTCTTATTTCTCATGTTCTCTGTATTTAGATTGGATTAAGAAATACACAGACAGTCTTTTTAACCTGGCCTGAAGATAACATTCACTAAGCTCCCTTTTCTGGAAATGATCCACCTGTTGCTTCCAGAATCTGTTACAGAAAAGGATCTGGAATTAAACACACAGTAAAGGATACCTGAGGAAAAGGTGGCCACAGAGAGATTGTGGATCCTGTGATAAGTGAGACTAAATGGGTGAGAGATGTTTTAGTTTAGTTTAGAGACAGCTAAGAATAGTTTAGGAGGTTTTTTTGACAGCTAAAAACCTGTAAAACCATAAGAGTATGGAAAATGTTAACAAGGAAAGGAATATTCACTCTATTTTTTCATAGCTGAAAAGCAGCATGATACCTGGTGAAATGATTAAGGCTAGCAGAAGAAAATTAGTTTGTTGGTCTGACAGTTTGTTTCACACAGTGAACAACTCGCAACTCATTTTTAGAGCTCACTGCGTTTAAGATGTTTTGGAAACAGTACATGGAATCAAAACTTGAGAGGAAAGGTCTGTGCTGGGAAAATACTCAGTCTCTGCTGGAAGGACTGTTACTGTGTTTTGTTTCCTGAATTATCTCCTATTTTTATTTTAGTCAAAGATCATTCAGGAAGTGCCTCTTCATTTTTTGTCTTCTCCCCCACCCTTCCTGTGTAATTTTTTGGGGATTTTTTTTTTTGGTTCGTGTGTTTTCCTCTTCTCTTTCAAGTCTGTATCCCAGTTCTCCATTGCATGTATAACCCACCAGCCTTCCTCCTGTCCCAGACTTCCTCCTCAAGTCTGAGAACCCAGAAATGTGGTTTTGACTCTAATGGCGATGAGAACTACAAAAATTACTAGAAAAGACATAATGTTCCTGAAACAGAATTTGTTCTGATTTTGTCAGTGAATGTCTTTGTGGGAGAATAATTTCCTTTACTGCACCTAATTTCAAGGTTCACTTTGCATCCTCTTCCCTGGAATTTTTACTGCCTGCATTTCTCCTAGTGATGAAAGATTTATTGGCTGCCACAGATGGAACTCACCTGAATCTTATTAGTTTTGCTGCATTCCACAGAGATTTGCTATACAATAATTAAACAAATTGTTCTTTTGTACATTTTTAATTAAGTCAAAGGGTTGTTTTGTGAATGCTGCTGAACAGCAGCAGCATAAAACATTCATTTCCAGGATTAGAAATGTTTTGTCTAAAGCTCTGGTTTTCTTTTTCCACAAACATGGTGACTAAAAATGTTATTTTCCTCACGGAAGTCTTTGATACTATGCAGGTTGATAAGTTTACTCAAAAAAGCTTCTGGCTTGTCCTTAACTGAAGGGTAAGCATCTCTTCCATCTATGTCACTCTGGGAAGGAAGACCATGGATTTTGTCAGCTGGAAGTTTGTTCTTAAAAGCAAATGGAGGCAGGACTTAAAGCTGGAGAAATTAGCAAAGTGTGATTCTCTTATGCCATGATAATATCACTTACTTGACTACTTCATACCTTCCATTGGAAAGACTTGTTGGTGTGACTTTTTTCTTCTTTCCATTTCTAAAATTCATCCAAAAGTATGAATTGCTGTCTTAGTTTGGAGGACAGGTGTCTGCTAAGGAAGGCAGGAGGCTCTCTTTGAAATGGAGAATGTAAACCCCCTCCCTCCAAATTATAATTCTGAAATCAAGGGGCTGAAATCAAGAAATGGGAATTAGAGATAACAGTTCTTGACTAGAAAATTAAAATAGAAAGTCAGAATACAACCTGACACCCCATCAGTCAGTCAGGGTGTTGGCAGCAGCCCCATTAAATGGTGGCTCCATCCTCCTGTAGTGACAGATGTGCTTCTGTTGGAGCAGTGGTCCTGTACAAGGTGCAGTTTCCTCCGGAGATCCAGAGATGATGTGGAGAAGTCTGGTTTTCCTCTAGAATCCAGTGGAGAAAGGGCTCACTTAGTGTCCCAAAATCTCTGGCTTTATCTTGGTAAGAAATGTTGGGCTCTTCCCCCTGGCTGGAGCAACTTCCAGTGAGATGAAGTAATGTTATCAGTCCCACAGTGGGAGTCAATGGTCATTAGCAGAAGGAAGGAGGAAGGATGGGTTGTGAAAAGATAAAGAACAATGTCCCACCTGGTTTCAATGGATGGCCCATTAGCAGAATATCTCCCATGGAGACAAGGATCACTGCCCCCACCCTCAACAGATGGTGATGGAATAGATACCTTTCATCACATCCTGTATTGTAACCCAAGACAATTGCAGGTTTAGGAAAATGACCATTCCCCTCTGCTGGGCACTGGAGAGGATATGCCTCAAATCCTGTGTCCGGTTTTGGGCCCCTCAGTTGAGGAAGGATTTGAGGAGCTGGAGCGTGTCCAGGGAAGGGAACGGAGCTGGGGAGGGGTCTGGAGCATAAGTCTGATGGGGAGCAGCTGAGGGGGCTCAGCCTGGAGAAAAGGAGGCTCAGGGGGGACCTTCTGGCTCTGCACAACTCCCTGAGAGGAAGGGACAGCCGGGTGGGGTTGGGCTCCTTTCACAATTAACATATGACAGGACAAGGTAAAACGGCTTCAAGTTGTACCAGGGGAGATTTAGATTGAACATTGGGAAAAAATGCTTTCCTGAAAGGTTTGTCAAGCATTAGACAGGTTGCCCATGGCAGTGGTGGAGTCACCGTCCCTGATAATATTTAAAATACGTATAAATGTGGCACTGAGGGACATGGTTTAGTGGTGGGCTGGCAGAGCTGGGTTAATGGCTTGACTCCATGATCTTAAAAGTATTTTCCAACCTAAATGATTCTGTAGTTCCATGATTCTGGGCACAGACAGAGCTGTCATTTGGCTTGATTCATGTGGTTGTTTCATGTGCTGCATCACAACTCAGCAACTACAGCTGGTTTTACTGTCATTGTTTCTCCAGAATTAGGCAGAAAATAACTTTATATTAATTGCTGGTATCAAATCTAGATACGGCAAATGCTTACGTTAAGCCCAGCTCCGTGTGCCAACTTCTTCATGTAAGGAAAGGCAAAGTTAATTAACTTTCAAGAATAAAACACGAGTTTACCAACATTGTATGTTACAGTGATTGCAGTTTTTGATGAGAGGTAGGAAGCTTGCTTCATTAAAACTTAAGAAAAACCCTATTGAATGAATTGTCAAAAAATTTACAGAAAACTAGTGTACAAGGTAGCATGTTAATTTGCAGTTCAGAATGCTGTCAAGTTTATACACATTTCTAGCGCACATTTTCTGATGTAGTTTTACATTAGTTGAGCTTTAACAAAACTGTAAACTCATTTTTTTGTTTGTTTGGAGTTTTTTCAGTATTTTACTTCCTTGGTGTGGGGTGGGTTTTTTCAGTGCTTCAGTGGAATTGGCAATAATTTAATTAAAAATGATCTTCTGAAAATGGATAGCCTTAATGAGCTAAAAGATTCTGTTATATTTATAAAGTATAGAAATACTATCCTGCTATTATAAACTGATAGTTTAAGTGCTTTGGAATAGCCAATTGTACTGTAGAGTTCAGAAAAGAATTGGATCTATACTGCTAGCATGGATTACACTGTTATGTATCTCTAAATTGTTTTAGGGATTATACTCCTCCCAAAAGCACGGATTATGTTTCTACATTGAGATCACTGCATGGCACGGAGTGCTCTGTGTTAAAATATTCCTCCTTTATGTGTATCAAAGTGGGGGCTGCCAGTGACAAGATCACCAGGCAGAATTCTGCACCACATCTCACAGGAGCAGGTGGATAGTTTAAACAAGCTCAGTGTTTGATTTTAGTGAACTGCTCAACCTGAGGCCTCCCAGTATACCAAATATCTGGAAATTCTGTACTTAACATAAAGAATATGAATTGTGCTCTAAAATGCAATGTGGCTGCTGTTGCTTTGTCCACATTTCTGTAAGGTTGCTCTTCAGTTAAGCAAGCATTTCTTGGCCAAATCTTGTTAGACTTGCATGTGCCTGACACTATTTAACAACCTGTCTGTAGGTACCAGCTATTTTTTGATAATGCGCCAGAGATGCTTGAAAATCTTTTAAAAATTCTCTTGTCTCCAATGGGCACAATTCTTGTAAACGTAGTGGAATGACAAAATTGAAGAATAATCAAGTTTCCCTGTGTTTAACATGCTTTAGCTGCAAGTTTTTCCTTTTAACTATGTGCACGCAAAAAGGAATTGCTGAAGTTACAGTAAAGCACAGAAATAGATACCCTTTTCCTCTGGTAGCTGCTTTGGTGTTGCTTAATAAAGCCTCCATGGAGTATTTCTGGTAGGAGTAATTGGGGATTAATATATGTTTTGTGAAAAGAGATTGCATGTGGCTCCTGCCATGGCCTGAGATTGTGGAAGCTGGGAATAGCAGGTGCAATCCTCATGGAAGAGCTGGTAATGCTTTGGGATGGACCCAAAGCCACCACAGAAATAGTTAACATATTAGCTCTCCTAAATAAGGATAAATACTGATTATTAGTCATTTTTCTCCTGTGTTTGATATATAGAATCAACAGCAAAGGAGGGAAGCAAATATTGAAAATAGCAATAACACTGATAAAGAATCTCAAATTCAGAGTAATGGTAAAACGTTCTGTGTATTTTCAGACTCCTGGAGTGTTTACTCACCACTGAGGAAAAATTAGAAGTCTGATTTAACATCTCAATTGGGAGTGTTAAATCCAATCTGTGATAAATACTTCTGTGGTAAACTTATCTGCAAACACAGCAAGACTGGAATTATTAGATTTATCCCAATATATACCAATAGACCAGACAATCCTCTGGAGGCTCCTAATAGAAGACTGTAATGTGGTTGCTGGTTGCATTAAGGAAAACCCCTTGTTATACAGCTTGAGGCATGTTGCTGCATATCTGTGCTGAAATTTCCCTGTCTTTAAATGTAGAGATAAATATTTATTTAAGATCATTATGATGCTTCATGCTAGTTTTTTTGATGGTTACAGGGGTGGTGGTATAATCCTCATGACTTGTATGTACAAGGAATGCTCTTTCAATTAAGGTTTATTATCTCTGTGGAGTTAATTAACTTTGTAGGTTGTAGGAGCATAGTTATTATCAGAGAAATACAAGCAATGCCTAGGAGTGAGAAACAAAGAAGTTCTGGAGAATGTGAGAAATGTCTTAGGTTTTTCCTTATCAGTAATCCTGCTGTTCTCACTCTAGCTACCCTTTGCCTATGGGCAGTCTTAACCAGTGGCAGAGGTCTTAGAGAGCATTTTAAAGTCTATGTACTTTTCTTCTAGGACTCTTTTTCAATGGTGATTTACCATTTTAAGGAAAGAACAATGTGTTTCCCTTTTGATGTTGGCAGCCCATCAAAGCAAGTCCTTTATTTTTTTCAGAAGGTTATCTGTCTGATGCAGTTTTATAAAGACATTTCTGGAGCTTTCCTGAAATGCTGTGATCCTGCCATAAGCAGACCTCCATACTCTCACCTAGGGAAGTGTCTTTTACTTAAAATGAATTTAAATAAACTGAAGATGTCTAATCAACAGCATTGTCATTTGTTTCCAACAACAGAAGACTGTGAGTGCTGCCACACTGAATTACAGAAATACCTGTTACATGAAAGTGAGGTCAGTCTGTATTTTGTCATCCTCAGAGAACTCTTGAGAGTTAAGTTCAAAGCATGTTTGGCTTTGGGTGTTTGGGTCTTTGTCATCCCACAAGGACTTTCTGTATGGGCAGACTCCACATGTGGTGTTGAATTTTTGGATGTGTTGTGGAGTTTTGGAGTGGGCAAATAAAGGACCTTTCACTGTTGGTTTTCTGTATTGGAATAGGGAATCTGGGGTGACAGTTCTGGATGTGAAGTCCAGATTTCCAAAACTGGGTATCAAGAAACAAGTGCCAGTGCTGACAATGAAAGTACCAGCCTTCTCTAGAAAAGAAAGAAAATTTGGCCTTTGTCTTCCAGAAGTCTTACTGAGATAGACTTGTGGTTTTTCATGAGCAAAGAGAGCAGATGAAGACCGTAGTTACTCTGTTCTAGGGGAAGTCTTTGTCAGGAAAATCTCTAAGTTCAGCATTTGTTGGATTTTGATTCCTAAAAACACAGGGTAGTCAAATACGTTGGCTTCGTGGCTGAAGTTGTAAGATTCTAAAGTAACCTGTTCTGAAGAATAATGTATTAATGAGATACCTTCTTGTCAGAGATATTGTACTGTTTTTCCCCTCCAAAATTTTGTCAGCTACAGGTGGGAAAAATTACTTAGACCTCAAAAATGTCCAAGAAATTTAAGCTGAGTCAGAAATGTACTATTCATTGTCTACAGCAAAGCCTCTCTTGGGAGGATGTAGTAGCAACTGTATTTTGATTTCTGGTGGGGAACTGATCTGTAAAAGTATTGTAGCTCACTGGACAGCCAAAGATTGAGCACTGCTCCATCAAGGAGATTGCTGCCTCTTGCCATCCTGTGGTCAGAGAGGTCTGTGAAGAGCAGACACCTATGGTTTGGTTTGTGATTCATGCATGACTTGCTGTGAGTGAGGGCTGGGGCTCTGTGGACAGAAGAAGAACAGCAATTTCTCTATGCAAAATTCATTGGGTCTGGTTTATGGGCAAGGACGATACATCTTGGATGGCAGATGTTTGACTCTTCCTGCAGTTTTACCTTTCCCTGGAAAGGACTATCTTCCCTTCATCACAGTTCAGCATGCCCAGGATGTGTGAAAACCAGGCAGTGTATCTTTTCTCAGCAGTTGCACTGAGTGTCCATATTTACCACTTTGGGAAGCAATCATGATTTTTGTAGCATGATTTGATGGCGATGCCGCAGGAGAACCAAGTTTCAGACTAATTTTGGCTGTGTTTTTGTGATGGTGTTGGTTGTACTATGCAGGCAAACACAACAATTACTTTGTAGAATAGTGTTGTAATGTGCTTTGTGGAACTCCCAAGACCTTGTGAGTCCCATTGTTGAAAGTGTTTATTTCAGATAGACTGGTATGGTATTTTTACATGCGATTTTAAGAAATCTTCATACACAGATTTTACTTTTCCTAATTGTGTCACCAAGGGTACCATCAAAAGAGCCTGTGAGCACCTGGTTAAGCTGAACACAAGGCTTTAGCCTTCCCTCTTGTGCTGTGCTCTTTATCTTTTTTCTGTGGCATATGGGGTGGGAGTTGAAAAAAACAGTGAATCCTTTAAATAATAACAGCTGTGGGTGGGGTTTGACTGCATTCACTGTGGATCCCTACCAGAAGCAATGGGTTTTGAATTTTTTTTTTTTTTAATTTTACACAAATACTTTCATTGTCCAACAGTTAACCTCTATTCAGAAAACAATGACCTGTTCTAGTTCAAGCTGCAGATGGCAGACACTCAAGTGATGTTAGGATAAAACTTAATTTTCTGGGTCTTTGTTCAGTTATAGACAAGCATTAAAATTTCACTGGGTGGGGTCTGCTGACTTAAAAGCGTGCTGTTCTCTGGATCCTAATTCCTGCTATGAATATTTATACTTTTAAAAATCTATGGTTTTATACATTGGATATTAAGACTTCTGTATTTTTTTCCAGGCCTATAAAGAAACCAGCAGAGAGCATATCTTCATGGAATTAATCACCAGAAAAATAAGATTCTCAGTCTCTGTCCTTAGGGAAAGGAAAAATCTGAAATTTTTCTTACTGTTGAAAATAAATTATTAGCAGATTGGCATTTTCAGGGTATATATTCAGTTCCCTGAAACATTCCCACAATGTGTTTTTGATAATGTTTGTAGTTATCACTATTCCATGACAGCTGCTTGCATTGACTCACTAGGGCTGTGGAAGGCTGTAGAAGCAATTTTTGATGTAATAATGTGGTTTTTGTCAAAGATTTATTTTTTTAAAATGAAATTCATACTTGGGGTTGTTCAACCTGGAGAAGGCTCCAGAGAGATCTTTCTGGGACTTTTCAGTACTTAAAGGTGTAAGAAAGGTGGGGACAAACACAGTAGAGGAACCTGTTGAGGGTGATGGTTTTAAATAAAAAATTCGTAAATTTCAAACAGAGTTTTGGTAGACTATTTCTGCAGGGTTGGTGGGACTCTGGAACAGGTTTCCCAGGGAAGCTGTGGCTGCCCAATCCCTGAAAGTGTTCAAGGCCAGGATGGATGGGGCTTGGAGCAACCTGATCTAGTGGAAAATGTTCCTGCTCATTGCAGGTGTGTTGGTCTAAATAATAGAATCATGGGCATGGAACAGAAAGAACTTTAAAGATGTAGGTCCAGAGGTAAAAGTGTGCAAAATACCAAGTGTACAAAAATTAGCAATGTTCTTGGATGTTTTAAGGATGGCGAAATGGGAGTGAGGGGTGAATGTGGATTTTCAGTCACTTGTTAAATGAGATTTTAATCATCATCCAGCTACAGGTGTGAATTTGGGGATTTGCTGACCTGCAAGGTTTTATCACATTTGAGACAATGCTGTGTAGAATGCTGAATTTCATAGTTGGAGAGGAAATAGAATTTACCAGATAGTAAAACGACTCTTTGAATACAGAAATATGTTAAATTTTCAAGACTGATTGCCTGATCTATGACACATAAGTAAGAAACTGTGCATATATAAACAGAAGTTGCCTTACAATGTAAATTAGATTCTTTAGAGGGGCTGTGGTGATGGTCATAACTCCAGTCAAGCAATTGTTACTGTGTTTTTATCACTTTGCAGCCACTGACCATGTGAATTTATTATGGTGTTCTAAATCCTTCTGTCATTGATTTTAGAAAGCCAAGGAGTGTTGCAGCTACCTGCTTCAAAAGATGTTCAAAGTGGAGTATTTTATAGCAGGAAAATGTAATGTTGTTAATATTTTGTTCTCCAAAAATGAAAAAGAAAAGTTTCTCTGAAGTTGCTGCTGGCAGCTTTAGAAGCATTTTTTTTCATCTGGTTGAGATGATAATTTATATAATCATAACCACATTTATGCACTTCCCATTTGTATCTTAAAATTAGCACTTTAAAGAAATCTAAGTGCTGCTGTAATTTTTGCCGTTGGGTGGAAGTTGTCCTCATTAGTGTCTTTCTGTAATGGTTACACTGCCCATTGACTTCTAGGCATCTGACTCAGATTTACTTCACTTTATCATCAGTATCTAATCTAGATTTATTTATGCTCATTTAATCAGAAGAAAAAAGGGGAGGTATTCTTGAAGTGCAATTTCACATGTAACCTGCAAGAAGACACTTTCATTGAGGCCACACTAAAAAAAAATTGGTATATCCTCAGGAGAGAGAAGCAAAACTCCAAATTCAAATGTCTAGATATTGTATCCTACTGCCCTCACATCTTTTCTGTCATACATATCCCCAGTGAGTTTCTGTTTTGTTTTGGTCTTTTTAGGTATTTTATTTCTTACTAAGGGAGCAAGGGTAAAGAATTAAATCTGTCCAAGGAGAAATACAGTTTTAACAGGATCTTCTTAAGAGGAAATATTAAGTCTTTTTTGGAAAATGTATTTGTTTATGTAGATAAGCGCAGGTGATAGATGATGATCATCATCACTGTGTCTGTATTGGCAAAGATATCAGCTCACAGTCCCTTCACTTTGTTGTTATATATATTGAAAAAGAGTGCAAAAATCTCTTGAAATTTTGGAGATTCAAAGCTTTGAAATGAGGTTTATGTAGGAAGAGAAAGCATTTTATGGCAACTTTTTTTCAGAGTGCTGTCACTTTTAAAGCAAGTTGTTAATATCTTATTAGAAGAATTATTTATTCCCTTGACTGTCTTTTAGTGAGCAGTGCAAACACTTGAACGGATTAACACTTCTTTGGAGGTAGTAAAACTCAGCAGAATGTAATTTTAGAAGTGTTTTTCATGTAATAACCTTTTAATGCTGTTTTGAGTTGTTCCATTCAGAATTTTGGCTAATTCTTACATTCATTGATTTGAAAAATCAAATATTTGTCAAGAACTTCCCGACTAAAACTTCCTCCTACTTAAAAACAAACCCAATTATTTCTGGCAAGCTGCTTTTTCCTGCAAAGGATGCACACCCTGACCTTTATGCAGCAGGTTGCCGCATTTCTGTAAGTCAGTCTGGTTCTGCCTGGTATTACCAGCACAACTTTGTAAACACAGTTATTCCCTGTAACTTGTAATTCCTACTCTCAGGGTTTAATATTTTTTACTTCATAAAGCATTGAAAAATGCGAAGTGGAAATTGCATGCTGTTAAAAAAAAAATCACAAAAAACAGCCCAAGATGTCACTTCTTTATCAGACAAAACCAAATTCTTTTTGGCGAGACAAGTGTGAGCCTTTTTGGCACCCAGAGGGTGCTAACCCTGTGCATGAGAACCTGGGCGAGGCTGAATGCCATCTGTTCATGGGTGAGCCAGGGGAGTGTTTGGCTCACACAGGGGATGGTGAGACACATCCTGCCCGGGCTGCAAACAATCAGCAGCGGCAGGAAGCTGCTCTGCACCAGCTTTGAAGGAAGACAGAGCTTGTTTGAAAGGCCAGGGTGAAGCAGTCTGGCTGGGGGATTGTCTCAGCTGGGCTTGCACATCTGGGAAGCAGGTTTGTGTTGCATAACGTCCTTGCCAAACTGGTAGGAGCTGGGTGTGTCCACATCTAACTTTGTCTCTTGAGAAAGCCAAGCTTTTATTTTGCAAGTGACGTGCTTTGTTTTTGAAAGTTTTCAGTCCATTTGGTTGTTCATTGGTTTTTTGTTGATTTGTTTTGTTTTTTTTTTTCCAGGAGGGCCAAACATATGGGCCATCACCTCCGAAGAGCGGGCCAAGCACGACAAGCAGTTTGATAGCCTTAAACCCACAGGAGGTTTCATTACAGGTTGGTCTGAAGCTCTGCATTACACATTAACTTCTGTGTACACATGCCTATCTCTGTAGAACAGTTTGAGAACTGCATCCTATTTCTAGCCCTTTGTTGTGTGACTAATAACCATATTCTTCAGGCAAACAGCCACAGGTTATTAGTAAACTTAACAAGCTTTCCTCTGAAATCTGGCACAGGAATACTGTTCTGTTTAACCCTGTCACTTCTGCAACCTCTAACAGTGTGCTGCCAGTCTAGTTTCAGAAACCAGAGATATCAGGTGAAATCCATGCTCAGATGGGAGGCTGCCAGGGAGAACTTACAGTAGCTGTTGTGGCAGGTGACACCAGACAGAGCAGAAGTGTCTCTCAGTCTGAGGAGAGAATGCTGTGCTGTTAGATATCTTTGTTGGGGAGGAGGAGGCAGGGAAAGAGATGCTGACAGCTTGTCCTTTTTAGCAACTGCTTGAAATTTGGGCTTCAGCAGGAACTGGGTGGACTAATGGCATTTTGCAGGGACCTCCTGTCAGTCCCAGTTGCATTCAGCTGCATCTCCTCTGAAACAATTTAGTCACATTGCTATGCACCCTCAGAATTTGCAAGTTAAATTTAAAATCTGCTTTTGTATCAAGAAGGGCCCAATTTCATTGGCAAAGATGTCTTAATTTAAGAATGCCCCATTCTTTTTGGGTGGGTGGGCACTAAAGACCAGCCCTGATGGCTCCTACGTGCCCAGCTATCCAGTAATGCCCTATCTAGTTGCTCCACTGGCTTTTCCTCTTTTGAGGCTGGAAAGGACTTTGGAGAGAGTGGAAAGTTCTGTTTGGAAGATGCACCTCTTCTGGCTAAGTGGCACCTGACTCCTGCTTTGGCCAAACAGCACTGTGAGGTTGGTGTTTACCTCCAGCTGAAAACTGTGCAGTCCCAGGGACTACCCTTAGGCCACATCTGGGTTCTTACCTGCATCTACATCTTTTATTTATTTGGCAAATGCTTGAAATAAAAGGTTGTGTGTGAATATAAGAGAGCTGAAAGAGTAACCTGAAGCCTTAGCTTTAAGCATTTGTAGTTCACTCAGATGTTGGCATAAACACCACTGTCCCTGTTTGTATGTGTACCAAGTGATGTGGCACTTGGTCTGGGATTGCAGAATTCCCATTCCCTTCCTGAAATACTGAAATTATTGGTGTTCTCTGACAGAAGAGACTATTATTTAGAACATGGTGTTTTCCTAGATTTTCTAGAGACACAATACTGGCTCAAGATAGATGGGATAGAGAAGAAAAGAAACAGCATTCTGATCCTTTGCTGCATAAGTATTCAGGGCAGGACTAAATTTTCAGTCATTCTTTAATTCAGGCATCTTTTAAGATGTTGGCAGCCCTTGATTTTTGACCTGTTAAAGCTTTTATAGCTCTCTGAAATCACTTCTCAGAGCAAAGATGGGGAATTATGGAATACATGGGTGTCTGACAATCACTGTTGTCACCAGAGTTAGAAGCTGGAAAAAAAGCCCTGGAAAGCTTGGCATCCAGCATGGGGATTTCTTTCAAAAACTTGATCTCCCAAGACAGTGCTGAGCTCTTCAAAAATGTGTTTCTGGTATAAAAGTCTGTCTTTTTTTTCCTTGTTTATCACAGGTGATCAAGCACGTACCTTTTTTTTGCAATCAGGTCTGCCATCTTCAATCCTTGCTCAAATATGGTAAGTTATTCTTTACTGTTTGTTTTTTTTTTCTAAGATAGGAGATGCATAGCATTCAGATGTTACCTTTGCTTTGTTGTGCTGTTTCACAGAGGCTTTCAGCAGTCAAGGCAGAAAATGTCTGAATCCTTGTTTTAATTTTACTAAATTTTAGAGGAAGGTTTCAGCCTATATTCAGCCCAGTTAATTACAACTCAGTAATTTTTACATCTATCTTATGATGTTATTTCAAACTGGATCATACTGAATGCAGCATTTTTAAACTGTTTTAAGGGCTTGAAGTATACATCAAGTAGAAGACAAGGAAAAAAATCTGAAGTCACAAAAAAAGTTAGTAGAAGGGCAGTTATGTGAGATACCAAGCAATGCTGTAATACAGGAACTGGAAAAAGTGCTGTTCCTTGCAGCATGCATGTGGTGAGAGCAACACTTCTTCTCTGTAACTTCTCAGTCCTCATTAGAATCCTGGGCTCAGTTTGGGGTACTTGGCTGTTACCAAGACATAAAAAAACGTACTTGAGGCTCATAAAAATTAAGAACAATTTTAAGAGGAAGTGTGAAAGAGAATAAATGCAAGTTATTTTTTGTTCAGACACATAGAATCACAGAATTTTAAGATTAGAAAAGTATTTTGGGATCATCAAGTGCAACCAGCATCACTGTGTTCACCATTAAACCAGACATCTCAGTGCCTAGAAAAGAGGAGTAAGGAGATTTTTCTGTGGGACCTTGAGGTTTTGTACTGAGAGTAACAGAATCAAAGGAAAAAAGGTTAACATTAATCTGGTATTTTTTTCTCCTTATTTTATTTACATTCTTGTACTTGGTCCTTGCATTCTTAAATGTTAATAAAACTTTGTATTATCTATCTGAACATAAATTTTGAGGTTATGTATGCACTGTTGCACATATTTCCTGTTATATTTATTTGGAGAACTGTCAAAAGGAAGACAGTGTGGGTATCAGGCTTAGAAAACCTCACCACTGTGAAGTTAATTCACCACTGTGAATTAATAGCATTTTCATACCAGTGTATAGTGCCTTTAGGAGGCTTCTGCATCCTCCTGCATCCTGTTCTGGATTCTTGCATCAATTCCTCACCTTACAAGGATTAATTTAAAATAATTATTCTGGCTGGAGTATAATGAAAAGCATTGCAGAGGCAACAAGTGTATCCACTGGACTTCTTTTCCAAATGTTTTCCTGCTTTCTTGGGAATTACGTGTTTAATATATAGCAACCTCAAAACTGAACTCTGCTGAAGTGGGTGCCCAAACTTCTGAAAGTATGAATGTTACCAAAAGTAGATCATTGACTTTGTAATAGGTTTCTTGTTTTCCTGTGCAAAACCAGTAAATACATCTAGTAGGAAAGCCTCTCACTGATCAAAAATGTTATAATTTCGTTTCTGCTCTGATTTTATTTTATTTTGTTTTAAGGACGCTCTCAGACCTGAACAAGGATGGAAAAATGGATCAACTGGAGTTCTCTATAGCTATGAAACTCATCAAGCTGAAATTGCAAGGACAGCATTTGCCTTCTGTTCTCCCTCCTGTCATGAAACAAACTCCAGTGTTTTCACCACTAATGTCAGCTCGCTTTGGTACTTATGAATATATAATTATTTAGTGTTCAGAGGTAAAAATCCCACAGTTAATTGTAGCCAAATAAAAGCATTAATCTGACCATGAAAGTTCAGTGAATCACTGTGAAACAAGGAAAAAGGATATTCTGGTTCAGGAAATTAACTAGGTCACTTTCTTGACATTTTAAAAAATTTGATTATTTGAAGACTTTTAATAAAGAAAAACATTTATTCAATTTTGACAAGAAGGTCACTCATATCTGCCGTCTGACTTGCAGGCTCTCATTTTGTACTGGTGGTCTTTTTTTGGCTCCCTCCGACTCAGTCACCTATTTATGCTTTGGGGTTTTAAGGTTAAATTTAGTCAAAGGTCAGAGTTTTGGTAGAATAGGTGTTTTACATATTTTTTTTCAAAGTGAATCAGATTGTCTCCTTTGGTTATATGATTAACTGAATAGAATTACTTGGACTTTTTTGTGATGGTGTTTGGGGATTCAGTGCATGCTTGTTATTGTGTTGTTTGATAGCACAAAATATCCACAATGACTTGAGCTGGATTACAAAATACATGCACACTTCTATGCTGAAATTAAATGTATGCATAAATTAATTACATACATGATTTAAAATGTCTACCCATCACCAAATCTCATGTGTTTGGGTACAAGGGTATGCATTTACAGGGAGCTGTGGTTGGCATACAGTTACCTCTTTAAATTTCCATCATCTCACCAGCACTGTTGTCTTCCACAAGGTGCAGCCAGTAATTCAGGTGCCCTAATTTGCATCAAGCAGCTGCCTCTAGAAACCCTTTGCTAAGCATGAGTCCATAATAAGGACTTTTCACCCCTGTGGATTCTTCCAAAGCTGATACTTGGAAGAGACTTAGTTCAGAAACAGCAGCAACTTTTCCCTGTGGAGGATTGTCACAGCTTTTGAGGTTGTAATTCTCTCTCAGGGGCCAGGCTTGTTGAAGTAGGTATAGCTACAATTATAGAAAACCAGATCTTGCTCTGTTGTGAAAATATAGCTAAACCTACCTTGAGAATGAATTTCCTTGTCAAGATTGTTCTTTTTAAATTCCTGTTCTTCAGTGTATTTTCCCTTGTGAGCTGTTTCGCCTAAATTTAGGGGAAAAGTAAATATTTATCTATTTTAACTCATTGTATTCCAGACACCAGTTGCTTTGTGTAGTTTCTGCCTCATATAAGGGAGCTAGTTTCTTGCTGAAGCCTCTGCAATGTTAAACCATGAATTATTGGATTTTGCTCTAGGAATGGGTAGTATGCCAAATCTGTCCATGCCAACGTCTGTGTCTGCGATCACACCATTAGCTCCCATGTCTCTGACCTCCATGACTTCCATTCCTCCTTTGGTTATCTCTGCTCCCCTGGTGCCTTCTGTCAGTACCTCCTCGTTGCCAAATGGAACATCCAGCCTTCTGCAGCCTTTGTCCGTACCTTTCTCCTCAAGTAAGTATAGCACAGTCCAGTACTTGCTCTCAGAATCGTCAACCTTATCTTCCCTATGTTAGTTTCAGACAGGAATGCTAACACATGCATGAGAGTTTAAAAAACAACAACAAAAAAAAAACCCTCAAAAAATCCAGCAGAAAACCCTACAAATGGTTTTTCTCCCAAGTTCACATTTGTTAATTCTGTTCTAACTAGTTAATCATAAGAACAAGACACTGATTAGCTCTTCTTACTTCTATCAAAGTGAATGTTGATTATGAAGCATTATCTTATACTTAGCTGCTTTACAGTTCTGGGGTTAATTTTTTGTTTGTTCTTTTTCCAGCGCTGCCTCATACTGGTTCTCTAGGCCCCATGGCAGGAGGATTTGGGGGTTCCAGTATGCAGAAGGCACAGTCACTAATTGATTTAGGATCTAGCAGGTATGGAAGTTATGTTTAAAATAGTTGTATCTTACACTTAAGTAGTGTACCTTCCCAAATTTATGGAGCATTTCTGTTCTCAAAGTACATTTGTTAAAAATTAGTCAATAACCTGTCAAGTCTCAAAATAGATTTTGTTTTTATATGCACAATAAGTAATATTTTCAGTAAATTGACAAAATACCCAAAGTAGGTGAGGAGGTCAGATGAGCAGTGCCAAAAAGAAGGGAGTGTACCTCATTAGTAAATAGAAACAAACCTTACTAAGTGGTTATAAAAGCAATGTTTATGCATTATGTGCTCATTCATTATAGAGGGCACCACATAATCAGCAGGCATGTAAGAACAGGATTTGTTATCAATATTTATGTGTGAATTTGTTTTATGAATAATAGAAGATTATGGATCTTTATAATCAGCTGCTCTGGTTCACTAATTTTAGAGCTTTGCCATAGAGTAAAGTGAGGGACTGGGCTTATCTATCCAATTGGGCATCCAGGGATGTCTCCCAAAGGATGATCCTAAGGGACCATCCTCTGCCCCAGCTGAGTTCCCTAAGTGACTCAGAGGCTCTTGCACCTCCCTGCTGTCTGTTCAGGGCATGTGGGGAGCATGGTCTGGGCTCCCCACAGACCTGATGTCAGCAGACGTCCTGTAAGGTGACTGTAGGCATGGCATGTGCCTGGAATAATCTTTTTTTTGGTTGGTTGTTTTTTGTTTCTTTTTTATTGGAAAGCTTTCTGTTGCTGGTGCTGTACAAAGGAGCCCTTCTTCAGTGCTATTGTCAGAATTTTCACCATCATGTTGTCTCATTCTGTGCAGGGAATGTCAATGCAGCATTGTGCTGGAGAGGCTTTGTTTCTATTAGCATTCTATATTGCCTTGGATATCACTTCAAATAGATTTTTTTTTTTTTTTACTTGACAGAGCAGGGGTTTACCTTTAAACAAGGCAGGCTGGAATCAGCTTTCCTGAGCTTGTCTGATTTTCAGAGATGGGACACTGAAAATTCTGGGAGTTTGATGCAAGTTTTATGGGTATATCTAAACCCTCCATCAGCACTATTCTGCAGAAACTGACTGAGTTGGAAAAGCTCCACTCAGCATGTCATTGTCACAACTAGAAAGAAGAGGTAGAGCTGGAATATGGTGATTAAAACAGCTTTAGAAGCTGCTTTTGGTTATGACTTCATCAAATCCATTTTTATTCTCATGGTTATTCATTTACATGCCTCTTAAAGTTACTTAAACAATTATCCAACACTCTTGGGATAGTGGAGGCGTTTTCCTGTGGTTTCTTACAGTATTATTTTGCAGTAGTAGAAGGATCAATTATGTGCATTAGTGCCTGTGATACCAAGAAACAGATTTTCAGTTCAACATGTTTCCTTACAGTTATATTTTTACTTTGACTGTAAAATTCTGTATTTGTGATGACATTATTTACAGCAAGTTAGCAGAGGTAAAACTTAATGGGAGTTGTTTCATGTAAGCAGAAGATGCTATGTATCTTCTTTCCCAATGCCTCTTTATTAAGCCAAGTGATGTAGTTATTTCTTTATCTCTTTTTCTCTTTTGGTTTTCTTTTAATATTTGGTTGGCTGGTTTGGTTTTTGTTTTTGCTTTGTTTTTGTTCTGTTTTGTTTTGAAATTATATTGCAGTTCAAATTCTTCCTCTAGTGCATCACTAGCTGGGAATTCACCAAAGATTACATCCTCAGACTGGGCAGTTCCTCAGGCCTCCAGATTAAAATACAGACAGAAATTTAACAGTCTTGATAAAAGTATGAGTGGATATTTATCAGGTGAGTATGACTTTTGGTATGGACTGGAAAAACCAGAGTGTTTCCTGTCTCTGAACATCACAGGCTGAGGAATGGAAACCCAGCTTGGCATTTGACTTGCATGTGAAATAAAAGCTGAACTATTGTTAAGACCTGTGCAGAAGAGTAGGTTTCAGCCAGCCAAGAAATGGAAATAACCATCAGTTTGTTGACTTGGGCTTTATGTTAGACCTGGAGGAGCCAAATATACTGAGGAAGCTACAGCAGCTGTTGCAGGGAAAAGGAGAAGCCTGGAGTGGTGGGATTGACTAGAGGAGCCTGAGGCTGTGCAGTTCAGCTCTGTAAAGCCAGCAGGCATTTTTCAAGCATCACTCTTTGGGCTGAGACCCTTTCTTGTGAAAAAGGGGGACATTCACCATCATTTTTGTGTCTTGTGCTCCTGTATCAGTCAATGCTCAGATACTTGGGCTTTATCTTTTGAAAGAAAGCAGCTTGGGAAAGACACTGCAGAATTGCAGCCATTGCTTGGAATTTTTGATTTCCAGTGACATTTGTGCTGGGCCACAGCATTATGGTGGCTTCAAAAGACTTCATACAAAGTTAATACAAGAGGAGAGTTTTACAAAAGTTCTTATAAAAGGGGATTCCTCAGTGTAATGCAGCAAGTAGAGAGCACTGGCCAAGCAGTCAGTGGGTGTAAAGTCAGTAGGTGTCTTGGTTAAATTTTCCATTTTGAATAAGCACTCTGCCCCAGTTCCCTTGCCTACAAAAGAGGAAGACTATTCCTCTAAGGAAAGGGTCTCAATGCTTTTTATCTTGTTCAGTCGATTTTTGGGCTGAAAGTTTCCTCAACCTGCCAAGAAATTGATCTCATTCTTTGCTACCAAGGAAAGCTCTCCAGGTGATAGCTTAAGGTTTAGGGAAACAGTCAGCTGTGCTTTTGTGAAAGCTGTGGGGATTACCATAAATACCCATTTTTCATGCCAACTTTTCTGTTAGGTGCTTTGAGGGGGAAAAAGGTACACAAGAATACTAACATCTTCACTGTGTTCAGGTTATAAAGCCTGTTGTTAAGCTTGGAAGTAAAACCAACTGATGAAAATGGATTGGATTGATATTAAAAATAAACATGCCCCAGTTTGTGACCCATTTTTTGCCTCATGTGAATCTTTGAATGAAGCGTTTATTTTACTAAAAATCTGTTACACTTTCACTAAGGATTTCAAGCAAGGAATGCCCTTCTGCAATCAAATCTTTCACAGACTCAGCTGGCTACTATTTGGTGAGTTTAGTTACTGACTGAGTGTCTTTATGGTGTTAAGAGAGGATATGTGCATTATTAAATATAACACCACAGATCTAAAATCAGAAACTGAGCTGCTAGTTAAAACAAACTAGTTAAATAGTTTGGTAACAGACTTTGTTCACTAGTTACATTTCTAAAAGACACCTTGAGATAATTCAGTTTTTCATTCCTTGTGTGTGTTTGTATAATAGAAGAGATGCTAACTTCAATTTCTAATCCAGGGATGCTCTCACTGAGCTGAGGGCTTGTTCCTTTCAAAAGTAGAATTCTGAAATCTAGGTTGTTAGTTTTAAAGTGTGGAAGAAGATTAAATGTCAAGTAACCCTTCAGCTTTTTTGAGTTTTACTGCAAATACCATAAAGATATCTACATATTATACGTTTGTTAAGACTTACCTTTATTGTGCTGATGAAAGTGGTGAGAGCTGTCTGAAGGCTTGAATGATCTACTCTGCTAGACATGGCAGTTTAGATTACACCTTCAGACATAACTCAGATGTTATACATGCAGTTTAGTGGCCCAGCAGAAGTCACAACAGTTTTACATCTCCTCTTGAGCTCCCATCCTTCTTCCTCTGTCCCAGGACAGCAGCAAAGCTCAGTTTGGTTTTGTGCTGTGAAGATAATCGTGGAGTGTGGGGTTGTATTGCTCCTCTCTGGAGTCTGGGGGAATAAATCAGGTGTGCAGTGGCTCTTTTCCTTCTGAATGTGTATTCTGAAGGTATCAGCAGCCAGTGCAAAGAGCTCTGTGTTCCCCTCTAGAGAGAAATAACAGCCCAAATTTCTGTTTTGCACTTAGAAATTACCAGTATTTCTACTGGGTGCTTGTTAATGGTAATTACTGAAATAATAGTACTGTTAACAGTGAATAGTGCTGTTGTGTGAATATTAACAAAATGTCATCATCTCCTGCTTATGTTTTTCACTGTGGTGTGTGTGTGTGATAGAGTTTTTTGGTATTTGTTTTTTTTTACTTTTTGTTTTTCATAGAGTTTTTTAAACTGCCTTTTTAATGAGCTGTGTTTTTACTAAGCATTTCACTTGCATGCAGTCTAAGGACACATTTTAGCAATTCTGTCTCTCTAGTTCTTTGAGAGAGACTCCTTCTTGCTTGCATTTCACTGGTTTCACACAAACACACACACAACCCACCAGCCCCCCAGTTTGTGGGAAAAATTTTGTAGGCTAATATGATCTCCTGCTCCTTAGAGAGGGTAGGTGATCCTTTTCCTACCCACTGTGAGTTAATCTGTGCCAGCCCATTGTCTTCCCTGCACTGTTGAGGAGGCACAAGGGAAGAAAATAATTATACGCAAAGCTTCCTCTTGTAGAATTTGATGTAATTTTATGTAATGTTTTCTTTGGCTTAAAAAAATAATTGAAAAAGTGGTTTCTAGCATTTTGACCTGGTTAAGAACAGTCCTGGATTCACTTTCCACCTCTTTTATTTGTGATGCAGTAAAGCAACAGATACTTGTTGCCATTTCCTGTCCATTTTTCAGTATTTTATGGAAATGTAAGAGAATTGGGTTTGTTCAGGCTGGAGAAGAGAATGTTTCAGTGAAGCTGTAAAGAAAGCTTCACCTGAAAGGAGCCTACAAGAAGGATGGAGAGAGACTATTTACAAGGGCCTGTAGAGACAGGATGAGGGGGAATGGCTTCAAACCGAAAGAGAGCAGTTTTAGATTGGATATTAGGAAGAAATTCTTTACTGTAAGGATGGTGAGGCACTGGAACAGGCTGTTCAGAAAAGCTGAGGCTGCTCTGTCCCTGGAAGTGTTCATGGCCAGGCTGGATGGGGCTTGGAGCGACTGGGATAGTGGAAGGTGTTCCTGCCCATAGCAGGGGCTTGGAACTGGATGATCTTTAAGGTCCCTTCCAACCCAAACCATTCCATGATTCTGTGATCTGAATAATAATATATGATCAAACCAAATAGCATCTCCCTTCATCAGTTATTTATGCTCTTAACTGTAAGTATTTTTACCAAAACATTCCACGGGAATTGTCAGTTTTAAAAATCGTTTTTCCGCAGTGTTTTTTTCAGCTGTAATTTGTGAGTGCTTGTGATGTTTGGTTCTAACTGGTGCTGCTGTTGAACCCCTGCAGGTCCCTGGCTGATATAGATGGAGATGGGCAGCTGAAGGCTGATGAGTTTGTGTTGGCCATGCACCTCACAGATATGGCCAAAGCTGGGCAGCCACTGCCCCTCACTCTGCCCCTTGAGCTGGTGCCACCTTCTTTCAGGTAATCACTGAGGGCAGTGAAATGTAATATATTTAACACAACGGTGCTATTTCTCTAACAATGGTGGGGTGGGGTTTTTTTCCCCTCCAGGAGTGGAAAGTATACTGAAAATATAAATGGAACTCTGCCATCTTATCAACCTGTACAAGAAGAGGAGCCACAGAAAAAACAGCCAGGTAAAAAACAAGGTTCATGTTCTTAATAGATGGGGCTGTTTTTGAAGGGCACTGAAACTTTTAGAAAGTGGAAGAAATAATCAAATCCATGGAGAGCTTCATTTCAGGATCTAGATCCCTTTTAACTTGGACAGTAGAAAGGTTGTTGAGTGGATGTAGTCAGCCTGTTACATCTAATGGAATTGAGAAGGCAGGGACAGGCTATTTTTAACTGTAGGAAAGGAAAAATGTGCTGATTAATAATGTATTCTGGAAAATAAACCCTTCATGGCCAGACACTACCGTGCTACTGCAAATTTATTTTTCATTTGAAAGTTCCTGGCATTGCTGGTCATTCTGAAAGCAGGAGGTCCAGTGTAGTTCAGTTCTCTGCAGACTGGAAGCAGTTTGAACATCCATAATTTGTGTAACTGACGATGTTTTAGGGACACTGCAAGACAGGACTTGCCTCTCTCTTCGGAAGGGTGGTTGCTGAGGGCCTAAACCATTCCTTTGTCTCTTTTTATCTTTGTGTGCAGTAATTGAGCTTGATCCTCTTTTGGTGTCTGATAGTTTTAACTCCAGGAACTCTTAGAGGGAGCACCCTGAAGAACTAAGCTCTTTATCCATTCCTTAATGTTTCCTGCACATTGGAAAACCTTTTTAACAGCAGATGGTCTTCTCCCAGCTTCTAAACGCTGTTCTTTTATGTTTTCCTCTAGCATTCTTTCATCTTTCATTCTTTAGAGTGAGAGGGTTTCCTGTAACATTCAAGTAATTTTTTGTGGTCATTTGAAACTGGAACTTTTTCTTCTCTATTTTTATTTTTTTTTTCCTCAGTTGGCATATACTTAGGAAAATGTAAAAGTACTTTTGAACAGAAAAATAATACTTTAACAAATGGAAGATGCTTACATCATCCATGACTGAACAACCTGAGGTTGCCAAGTATCTATCTTTAGTGGCATAACTGAGGTCCTTGTTTGAGAACAGTGTTTTGCACAGGGCAGAAATAACGACCTTTCCTTATTTTAGTGACATTTGAGGACAAAAGGAAAGCCAACTATGAGAGGGGAAATATGGAGCTGGAAAAACGCCGACAGGTCCTGCTGGAGCAGCAACAGAGAGAGGCTGAGAGAAAGGCTCAGAAAGAACGGGAAGAACAGGAGCGAAGAGAGAAGGAACGCCAGGAGCAGGAACGGAAGAGGCAACTGGAAATGGAAAGGCAGCTGGAGAGACAGCGAGAGCTGGAGAGACAAAGGGAAGAAGAAAGGAGGAAAGAAATAGAAAGGCGGGAGGTTGTTCCCTTAACATTACTTTTTAATGCTCTAAGGAATATCTGTGTGCATACAGCACCCAGGGTTTGAGTGCTGGCTCTGGTTCTGTCTCCTGGCCTGGCTGATGTCAGGTTGTCTTGGACAGAGAACATTATTTGTATGTGTTATAAATGTTGGTATAGGTTTAAGATTTTCAGATACTTCATAGGGCAGATGAGATTTTCTTGGGCATTTCTTGCATCTTTGCCAAAATTTGTATTACGAGCAAGACTCTACTGAATTCATAATTGATAACATTTTGACAGCCAAACTTGAGACAAATTTGCTTCTACTTGGTGTCTGTGTGCATGCATCACACTTCCATATTTCATGTAGTTCTGTGAAATACTCAGAGGAGGTTACGAGCAATATCTGTCAATGTGCTGTTTTATGGGCAATATTCCAAGCTGCAGAGGCTTTCTGAATTATGAAGCTTTTATCATCTAGAGTCAGGAGTGTGGCACGAAGAATCTTGTAGGATCACTTCCTGCATTCTTTGATGCCCAAGTTTGTAAGAGCACTTCAAAGACATTATGTTGTGTTGCTGTTGTTCTGATTAGAAATAGAGCACATTATATTAAATCATGGTCTCTGAGTTCTGCATCTCCACTATAATTTAAGGTAATGTAACTTTCCCTCAGGCTGCAAAGCGGGAGCTCGAGCGCCAGCGACGACTGGAATGGGAGAGAATCCGTCGCCAAGAACTTCTTAATCAGCGTAACAGGGAACAAGAAGAAATTGTCAAATTGACTTCTAAAAAGAAGAGCCTTAATCTGGAATTAGAAGCCCTGGTAAGACCAGAATTTCACCACATATGCTGAAATACAGTATTTTAAATTATACCAATATTAATACTTCTATTAATGGCCCACTAGGTGTTCCAGTCTGTTTTGGATGACTGATCTAAAGCAGGTATATTGGGTTGTTTTAGAGAACTGATTGTGAGCTAACCTGCCCATAGGCATAGTGGAAGGGATTTTTGCCATCTGTGATGTAATTTGTCTCTGCTTTCTTTCCAGACTGACAAACATCAGCAGATCTCAGGCAGGTTGCAGGATATTCGTAGCAAAAAGCAAATGCGAAAAACTGAGCTGGAGGCTTTGGATAGGAAATATGACCAAGGAATCATGGAAGTCAAGCAACTACAGCAACAGCTTGAGGTGTGTAACTTTGTTAAGCTTATGGTTTTCTTTTACTATGTTCTGTGTTTCCATAATGCTGTTGATAATGCATCTCCATAGGGAGGAATATGGAGTCAGTTGGATTGCAGTGGAGACAAGAAATAGGCAAGATTGTCAGCATTTCAGAGTCTTTTAGTTTTGTGTGGTGTTAAACAAATTATTATATGTGCTAAAATGAGCTGGGAGTTAAATAACAGTTGTGAAAACCTCAGCTATTCTTTGTGGACTGATAATAGAGACTTTCTTTAATTTTGAATTCTTCTATGGCTCCAGACTCAGATTTTTTTTCAGGAATTTTGTCCTGTGTTCAGACCAAGTTGATATTTAGGTTAAATTGCCTTGCTGCTCTTTTATCTGGTGTTTTTTGGTTTTTTTTTCCTCTATTTGAGTAACAAGACATTAATTATTTCTAATCAGTTGACTACCATCAATTATCCTCTGCCGTGTTTTTGTGTGACGCTTCTGCTCATCAGGGAAACTTCTTTTCATGTTGTTAGTGTTTTGTGTTAGGCTTGAGGCAATTCTTATCAGACCTTAAATGGTCTTGTGATAATACTGACACTTTTAGCATGTGTGGTAAATATTTTTCCAGCTGTGGTAATGGTTTGGGGTCAAAAGCTTTCCATTGTAATATTATTTCTATTAAGAGTATGGAAGTAATTTTTTTCTTTATCCAGTAATGATAACTTGCATCCCTGTTTCATTAACATAATGATTCAGAAACAATATTAAACATTTGTTATGTTCTCTTCAACATCTACAGGATTATCAGAATAAACTAATTTATTTGGTTCCTGAAAAGCAGTTGTTAAATGAAAGGATAAAAAACGCTCAACTTGAAAACACTCAGAGTAAGTGCCTGCACATGAGTTCTGTTCTTGATTGCCTTGCTGATTTCCCATCCCTTGTAATCAAGGCTGAAAGCTACAGAGGTGTTAAATAACACCTTCACTCCTGCATCTTCCCAGTTAGTGCCATTGTCTCATCTGCATTCCATTGTCTCCTTTATGTTCCAAATAAGGGGCAAACAAGCACATTTTGGCAAGAAAGCACAATTTTTGCTTAAAACTTTATTTAAACAGACTATGTAGCTCACAGATATTATTACAGTTTGTCCTTTTTTGGTAGTCTAAACACGAGGGAGCTCATTTATGTAAAGTTTACATTGGTCTTTACTTCAAATTACACTGCAAGTCTCTATCTAGAGAAACTTGGGATGAATTGTTCTGATATTAAAACAACTTGAGAATTATTCTGTATGTATTGCATGGAATGCCTGTGTGCCTTAGTTCAGTGTTGGGGATATTTCTTCCTTATGCTGTATATGAATAGAAAGGTAAATCAAGGAGTTTTTGTGAGGAAGGAGATTCAGATTGTGTATATAATAGGGAAATAACAATGATTAAAAACTGGGGGGAAAAATTGAAAAAACCCCAAACACCTGTAAAATTGCTTGTCTTTCCTTATGCAGGTACAGGAATCAATTCAGTGCAGAAGAAGTCCCAAGAAAAGGAAGAATTATGCCAAAGACTTAAGGAACAACTAGATGCCCTTGAGAAAGAAACTGCTTCTAAACTTGCTGAAATGGATGAATTTAACAGTCAGCTTAAGGTACTTGCATTATCTAAATATCCTACACTTGTAAGCACTGTATTTTATTTCTTCATCCTATCGTAAAGATTGGTGCCACTTTCACCAGGCTTCCAAAAAGTCTTCCCCAACTTCAGTGTCAAAAAAGAATTATCAAAAGTCTTGGAGTAAATAATACAATAATAATGCAAACCTATTGCTATTTTACTAAAATATGAGTCTCTTGCTAACTGTTGTTTTGCATGACTTAACTATTGCTCACTCTCACCTTTTGCCTTCTCACCTTGATTTAGAATTAAAGTTTTTCAGGCCCTTGCACATTCTGTTCTTACAGTATGAGGTCATATTTGCTGCTATTTTTGAATTGTGTACTGAACACTTGACTTGTATTGATAGACCTGCGTAGTTTCACAGTGCACTGTGCCAGGTCTGGTAGCAGATTTGGGTATGATCCTTACAAGTAAGTGTAGGCCATTTATTTGTTAATATTCATTAATTTGTTGTAAGGTAAAAGTTGTTCACTGGCTCTGAATTTTTGTTTCTGAGGCAACTCTTGGCCTGGCTAAAAACTCGGGCAGCTCTCACAGGGTAGCATACATCCATTTAACTTTATTTGCCAGCTTACCCCAAGTGGCACTGGTGGGAACTTTTTCCTTAAGTAATGGATTGATGCTGGGCCAGCATGAGGGCTCTGCACTCTCCAATTAAAAAAAAAAAGCCACAAAAATTTGTAAACATGTAAGGAATTTGTTTTCTTTTTAAAGGTGGCTTTATGCAATGGGCATTTTCAGTTACTTGTTTATTGCATGGCTTGCTGTGTTCAGTGGCTGCATCCACAGTTCAGTCTTCCCTAAAATATGTTTTTCAAAATACAGTGCAAAGATTAATTGGCTTTTTGTCTACCTTATCTTACAGTGTGAGAATATGGATGATTCTGTTCTTCAGTGCCTTTTGTCTCTGCTAAGCTGTCTCAACAACCTCTTCCTCTTACTTAAGGTTATTTTCTAATCTTTGGCTTTTTTGTTTGTTAATTATTTCGCAATTTTTCTCTGCTTACCCTTTCTGTTTGGATGTGCAACTTCTATTAAATACATTTTCCCAAAAGAAAATCAATAGGCTGTTTTTTCTTTCTGCTAGCTTATACATCCTCTTAAAGACTTAGCATCCTTACCTGCTTAGAAATCCAAACTGCAGGATACTGAGAGCAAAATACTGACTTTAAATTTCTTAATGGACTGTTCTCTAAGTTGTTTCACCTGAACTTTTTTCTTGCTAGTTAAGGTAACATGAACCAAAAAAGTAGTCTCAGATGGAAACAGTGTCTTCTCCCACTTTTCCATCTCTTGTTCTGTATCTGTATCCATCCATCCTAAGCTGTGAGTCAGATACTTGAGTTCTTGTCCAAGTTTAAAAGTCTAGAAGTATCATCAGAGTGCATAATGCAGTGTGGCAAACACAATGCTGTCAAACTGCCAGATTAACCCAGTACTAAAACCTACTTGCTGGCTTTCAACACTACTTTAGTCTGCTGAGGTCAGAAATACTTTTAGAATAATTTATGAGGAAATAAAAGAACAGATTACCTAAATGAGCTTTTCATTTTGCTTTGCATGAGGGTTTTTCTGTCCCTAAAAGATATGAGAGTTTTTCTAATGTACGTTTACTTCCATAGTGCTCCTAAAGTTCTGAGCAAAATAAAAAGGAAGAATATTCCCGAAGGATTATATTTGAGAAACAAATTTTTGTCAATTGCTTGATTTAGTTTGTTGCTACAGTGACACAGCAATCTTGTTATCTTACCTTTGTCATATAAATTGCACCATATCTCTCAGGCAACGTGATTATTGGTAGAGGTGCATATTGCAGTGGGAATGATTCATTCTGAATTGCTTTATTTGTGTATCAGGTTTTTTTACCTGTAGCATTGCTCAGTGTATATCAGCAACATTCCTAAGAAAAAAGACTGAAGTATCTTAGAGGTATTTTGCAACATGGCAAAGTACAGTCTAAAGTAATTCTATTATTGTTGATGTTTTGATCTGTAAATTCAATTATCTAAAAGATTCATGCTGATCTTTTGCTTGGAAAAAGATTGTTATCAGAGGGAGGTGGAATAGGAATTGAAGGATGTGTTCAGAAAAACAAAAAAGATTAAAATTGAGAAGTTATAAAGTACAGGAATAGTCCAGTCAGAGTTAAGTTAAGCTGTAGTTTCCCACAGTGGTAAGACTGCTGGGTGTATTTATGAAGTTTTTCTGGTTCAAACATGGGACTGATCACTCAGGAAGAATCAAGGGTGAGCACCCTTCTGTAGGATGCTTTCTCAGGTTATAGCACAGTGCTGGATTTCAGATGAAATCTGCCTCCTTGTAGTTACTTAAAATACAGTTCACTGCCTGCAGTAACCTTGTGTTTGAACACTCAGTTTTCTGTCTTCCCCTCTGTCGTGGCTGGCATTTCCAGCAGGTGTAGGACTGGAAGGGCTCTTTGAAAGCCCAAATTACATCACTGACTTTGCAAACCTGCCATCTCCTTTTATGCTTCTGTTGATTTGACTTTCTTTGCAGTGACCTCCAAGGACTGTTAATAACTTTATACTACTTTGGCCATTTGTATTAAAACTTGGTTGAAAAAGCATTAAATGCCTGGATGCTTGTCTCAAAGATTGGCTTTATTCCCTTTTATGCATTGCATTGTTCCCTCCCTAGGACCTGAGGGAAAGTTACAGCACACAGCAATTAGCCTTGGAGCAGCTCCACAGGATCAAACAGGACAAAATAAGAGAGGTACAAAAAAGAAGAGCTGAACTGGCACAGAAGAAGCGATTGGAAGATGAGGCTGCAAGGTAATAGCTGAGTGTATCAGAGCTGCAGTTCTTAAAGGAAAATAATGCTGTTCTGACTTCTAAGATAAGATCAATATTTTTAATGTAAAAATACATCCTGTTGGTTGCCTTAAAGGAAGCATTTTATGTGGAGTACCACTCACGTAAGAGGGTTTGAATTTGAGATTTTCACTTTTATATTTGGTTTTACTAAAGAAACAGAGCTAGTGACCTTGTAGTGTGGGTGATTCATGGGCTTTGCTCATGACAGTGTTTTTCTACATGTGATGAAGTTTCATAACGTTTGTGACAGTCTGTTTAAGAGAACCATGTGCCATATGTATGATGATAGCCTGTTAATTTTTTGGTTGGATATAGCTTTGAGATGGAGTAACAGCATCACTGCACAGCTCCTACTGGAGCCATGTGTTTGGAAGCACTAAAATGCCCAACAGAGGGACATTTTTAAGAAGACAGCCCAAAGAGTTAGGTCGTCTCTCTTCAATAGAAAGGTTTTGACAGCTAAAATATTGTGTTGTATTGGATACTGACTTCTTTAGACAGCTGAGGCACAGGGTAACATCCAAATAATTTCAGAGAATACAGTCAGGTTTCCAGATCCTGTCTGCTGCAGTGTGGTCCTGGCAAGGATAAGCACGTTGGATAGATTGCAACTGCTGAAGGCAACAATACCAAGCTGCCAAGATCAGTATGCAAAGGCTATTTTTATCTATGTACCTGAGTGAAATTAATCTCTGTGGAAGTCATTGTTTCCAGTCAGGAAATTTGGATACTGCCTTGCTGGAGAGCTTAAATCCAGCTTGGTTCAATTAGCAGATCAGTTTTTGCTCATCAGGATGCAGGTGGGCAGAAGTGCTCATGAGGGTACTGCACAGGTGATTGTTGAATTTTAATCCATTTGTTATTTTTATGTGGAATTATTTTACAGTTATTTTTACTGTACCCATATTAAGCCATGGTCTGCAGCAGAGTGGATGACCCTGAGAGCAGAGTGATCAAGGTCATAAACTTAGTTTTGCTGACAAGTGTCACTGATTACTGTAGGAACACAGTCTCATTCATTTTTAGATCAATGTTTTCTTAACTCTCTCATTCCTTTCTACCAGGAAAGCAAAACGGGAGAAGGAGAACCGATGGCAGGAGAACATCCGAAGGGAAGAGGAAGAGAAAAAGAAGCGATTGGAGGAAGAACGAATGCAGGAAAAAGTCCAAGAAAAGCTGAAAGCTGAAGAAGCAGCTGCCATGATGAGAGAAAGGGAAAACAAGCAACAGCTTCTTGCAGAGGAGGAGAAAAGTAGACAAGACACGATCTTGAGGGAGGTGGAACAACAAAGGCAGAGGCAACTGGAAGAAGATAAAAGAAAGCAAGAACAAATAGCAAAAGAAGCTGAGGAGAGGCGCAAGCAGAATGAGGAGATTAAAAAAATAAAAGAAACAAGCAACTCTCAAGAGGTGGAGAAACACATTTCTAAAATAAACATAAATGAAAAGCTTGCAGATCTGTTGAAGCCAACAGAGGGGAAAAGTCTTAAGCCACCCTGGAAAAATGAAGGTAATCTCAAAATCGTTATACTTTTGGCCTTTTACTTTCCTGAGTGTTATTTCACTCTTCACATGTGCTGCCATTGATGTGACTCAATGGCAGACTTCTTGCCTAAGATACAATTGAAAAACACCCAAACCAGCAATGTTTTGTGTCTTTTGTCAGTTATAAATGATGCTATAAACTTAAGTTACTTCTGTCAGTTTTCAGCACCTATGACTCTGATGTCAAATCTTCCAGTGATCATGGCCAACAAGTAGCAGTTGCTGGAAACAGTAATATTTTAGTTTTTCCTAGGTTTGCACTTACTTCCATTAAAACAGAATGCTAATATGGAGAGGGTTTGCTAATTGATGAAAGATGGGCAGGTAACGCTTAGAAAAGTGATTTATTAGCAGTGAATTATTTATTTTTGCATTACTCAATGCCTCTGATAAAAAAAACAGAGAACTGAATGACTAGACCTAACTCTAGCTGTGGGACTTGGAGAAATAGTGCTTGAACAATATTTGCACTAAAGACACATTTGATTTCATCCTTCATTAGTTCTTGTCAGTTTTTATTAGCCACTTTTCTCACTGAGTTCAGTAAGGATCAAATTAGAACAGGGCTGAAAGATATTTGGCACACCTCATCTAAACCTTATAAAACATTCCCTGTTTGCAACATCAGTCACTGTCTTAAAGAAAATAGAAATAGTGATATTTTGGTGTTACAGGTTTCTGAAAAAATCTTCACACGTGCTGCTGAACTTATTGTTGCAACAGTGGGATCTTTTCAACTTGGAACATTATAGTGGTGTTAAATGAGGCTTTATTAAAGCACTTGCTTAGCCAGTGCAGTGTGGCAAGAAAAGAGAAGATAAAAATGTCATTTTTAATGATGTCTAGCAGAAGGTGACTCTGCCCATGGCAGGGGCTTGGAACTAGATGACCTTTAAGATCCCTTCCAGCCCAATCTATTGTATGTTTTTGTGATTTTTGTTCCTGCAGAAGTCAGTGCATTTTGTTGTCTCAGGCACATTTCCATGAGCGGTGTGCTGAACTGATGCCCTGGTGATCTCCTCTGATACCTGCAGTGTCTGGGGCAAGAACTGATATTCCTGCCAGTTGTTTAGAGTGGTGGGGCTCCAGCTGAGTGTCTCTCAGCTGCCAGAGTGCTAACTGATTTTCTGACCTTCTAGGTAATGCAGTTGGTGCTGCAGAGTCAAGGAATTCCATTGCCGTGGTAAATTACAGAGCTTTGTATCCGTTTGAGGCAAGGAACCATGATGAAATGAGCTTTAATGCTGGAGATGTAATTCAGGTAAGATTTGCTATTCACATTTACCTTGCAGAAATTAACCCTTTTCTCTAGCATTGAGATGCACAAGTCTTAAGGGTTGAAAGAATTGCACTGATGTATTTTAAGGTTTACTCAAAATTTAAATTGGATTGCTGCTTGCTTTATTATTTTTTTAACAGGTGAAATTAGGGTTAGTTCAGCCAAAATAATTCCCTGAGTTTTACACTTCCAGATACATTGACAATCTCTTTAAATATAAGAACAGTGTATGCTAAACATAAACTTTCTAAAATTAATAGATCAGAAACAATGTAGTTATTGCGGTTCACTGCACATGTACAAGTTGGCTTCTGAGTGTTTGCTTGAAATAGGAGCATAGTAAATAGATACATTAATTATTTATTGATGGCATTTGCATTGAAATTAAATTAGTTATTTAACAAGTAGATGTGAAAGGTTCCTTTCACTCTTAATACTGTTTTCCAGTGTATTCTGAACAGAGATTTCTGAGCAACCTGGTCTAGTGGAAGGTGTCCCTGCCCCTGGCAGAGGGGGTGGATCCAGGTGATCTTCAAGATCCCTTTCAACTCAAACTGTCCTATGAATCTGATTCTCTTTGAGTGTTCTTTATCAGTCCTCCCTCAGGCAGATACTTAGAGCCATTTATTCTGTGTCCATTTATGGTAGCACTTTTCTCAATTTGCTGTCTATAATATTACAGTAGAACCATAAGATTGGAAATGCCTTATGGCATCTCAGTTGAAATCTGTGTTATTTAATGTATATTATTTATTAGCACTTGTTTGAAAGTCTTTGCCTGCAGGTGAATGTATGAAAACTGATTTACAACCGTGGTAATACAGTTTCTAATGTATGAGTATGTGTGGTTCGTTCTCATTCAGACTGTAAGTGATACAAGTAGGTGATGAGGAAAAATTTTTAAAGCAATGTGGTACAAAATACTAAAACACTTGACTAAATTAGCTTTCAATTTGAGAGTGTTAAAGTATTTATTTGCATTTTCATACCAATGAACCATGGAAAAGGGAACAAGAGGAGTAGGTTCTGCTTTGACTTCCCCCTCAGCTGTAATTGTATCATTTAACTGCTGATAACTGATTTCAGAAATAGGCTAACAGCTGCCACCTCCTCCTCCTCTTGCAGCCCATCCCAAACCCCAGCTAAGCCAACCAGCTGATAGTATTTGGGCTGCTAATTTTTACCCAATTTTCACTAACTGGCTAATTTGCAGCATAATGGAAGCTTCAGTATTGCTGTCAATGTTTAAGGATGTTCTATACTTAATCATATAGTAAATAACAGAACTTTTGATGTATTTTGAATGCAGTCAGCTGACAGAGTTAATTATATCTGTGAGCAGAACAGCAGCAGTTGTTTCCTGCCTGCTGGGTTCACCAGCCCCTGCCTCTTGGCTGCACATTCAGCAGAATGCAGCATAGTGCATGGACATTTTTGGCAGGACAGAGCAGTCAGAGGCACTGCATGATCCCCATGTGCATATCTGGGGCCTGTTTGAAGGGTCCCCGAGATCTGTCTGTAGCTGTGTCTGAAACCAGTGCAGCTGCATCATCACAAGACAAAATCAGCTCAGTTCTGCCAGGGCAGAGTGAAAATGATGGTCCTGGTGTGGGCACCGCCCCTGTTCAGGTCAGAGAGCCAGCAGGTGCTGACACACCAGGTACTCAGCTTTTTTCATGCTGCTAATTCTTTGTATTTCTCCTCCTGTTGATAGGTTGATGAAAAAACTGTGGGAGAGCCTGGTTGGCTTTATGGGAGCTTTCAAGGACATTTTGGTTGGTTTCCGTGCAATTATGTAGAAAAAATACCAGAAGGAGAAAAAGCTTTATCTCCTAAGAAAGCCTTACTTCCTCCTACAGTATCTTTATCTACTACCTCAGCTGCTTCAGAGTGAGTTATGTTTGTGTTTAAATTGCTTTTTCTAAATTTAGCTAGCACATAATGTGCTGTATAGTTTCACTTGATGTTTGTTTTTAAAATATAATGCAGTAAACTTATTGAAGAACCTTCTTAAAAGTCTTAGCTTGGAAAAATTTAAATATTTGATAGTCTGCTTTGCATTGTATAGAATATCAGTTCTATAGATGTTAAAAGTAGTTCTCTGCGTGAGGTACTTTCTAAATAAAAGTTTTAATTTGATAAATATGCCTTGTGTTCAATTTGCAGACCACTTTCACCAAGTAAATCTGCAGAAGAATCTGATTACCAAAACGTCCCCTTTTGCAGCCTGAATGTTAACACAGCCTGGCAGCAGAAATCAGCTTTTACTCGCACTGTGTCCCCTGGATCTGTTTCACCTGTTCATGGACAGGTACCTTGTGCAGAATTTGCTGTATTTCAGATTCATGTTAATGAAAATCATTTAAAGAAAAACCAGAACACCACACAACTTTGCTAATGCAGGGTGCACTGAGTAGGCTGGAGGATAAAAAGCTCATCTAAATATTCTACTAAAGTGCATTGATTTAATTCCATATATTTCCAGGAACCACTGAGCAAGAAGACTTGTCTTTCATAATTCTAAAATAATTTTCACCTATAGTTAAACACAGAAAATATTTCTAACAAATAAGAAACTGAGTTGCTTGCATGCATTGATGTAAACAAAATTATTTGACATCACTTAAGAATGAAGTTGCTTAAACTTCAATAAAATATCCTCCAGTGTTTGTTTTTAACAGTTGAACCAGTTTGGTGCAGTGTGGTCAACCAACATCACTTCTGTCTTACAGGGGCAGCCTGTAGAGAACCTAAAAGCACAAGCACTTTGCTCTTGGACTGCAAAAAAAGATAACCACTTGAATTTTTCAAAGAATGACATCATCACTGTCCTGGAGCAGCAGGAGAACTGGTGGTTTGGAGAGGTACATGGAGGAAGGGGTTGGTTTCCAAAGTCCTATGTCAAGCTCTTACCTGGGAGTGAAACCAAGAAAGAGGAGTAAGTGTGACTTTTTTTTTTGTTTTATTCAGCAAAAAGAGGTGGTTTAGAGTGCAAACTTCTTGCAGTGTGTAGAACTTCTTAGTGTGTAGAACATAAATGCCCTTTAGAATTTACAGTGTCATTTTAGGCTTTTATTATTTTATTCTGGTAAGCCAAGTAATGATGGACTCGCTGCTGTGTAACTAAGACAGTCTTGCTAGGCTGATGCTGTGAAACATCAGTGGTGTTTGGGCATTCATCAAGTGCCAGACTTTTTGTACATTACCAGGTCTCCTCTCTTGCAGTGCAGCTGCATTCTGCCTCTAAAGGTGCCAATTTTTAAGTGACCCAAAACTAAGCAAGTTCTGCACAGAGCAGTAGTGTGTCTTTCTTCACTTGAAAAGATTATTATGCTTGTTCTAATGCTCCAGGGTAACTGTTCAGGTAAAGTCTGGTTTCTGCTGGGGTGGCTGCACCACTGTGTGTAAATTGTTCTATTCATGCATTCTGCTAAAACTTCTTAGAAATTCTTCAGAATAAGAGAATTTAGTCAAAATCTTTAATTTACTTCTTTTGAATAACACAATCTGTGAATGTATCTCTTCCCTCCCTTTTATCACATGGTATTTTTTTTAAGTGGTGTGCTCTTGGGTGCCATAAATATATTAAATATCAGTAATACTTGGCACTGTTTGATAGTCAGGGAAGTCTTTGCAGTTAATTCAGAGTCAGTACCAGCTCTGATAGCACCAAAGTGATCTTAGTCTCATGTGAATTGAGAGATTTGCTCTTGATCAGCCTCTTGGTAACACAAAGCTTTTTTTTTCCTTCTTTCTGCAGATCAGAAGCTATTTATGCAGCTGTAAACAAAAGGCCTAATACCCAGAGTTACACAGCAGGAGAGGGTAAGACAGCATGAAAAATGCCAACTAATGCTACAGTCTGATTCTGATTAATGACTTTAAATACAGTTCAGTTTGTGAGGTGTTTCTGAGCAGCACTTTGAGTGCTTGTCCAACAGACACAGTGCAAATGTTCAGGTGTTAGTACAAGAGTTTTAAAATAGGAGTTTAAGGTTATAAGTAATTCAGGCTGAGCATAGGCCTAGGTTCTGTTATTAAGACTTCTGCTCGAGCATGAATATTTTTCTGAAAACCCATAAGCAGAGTTCTCTTCATGGTGTTCCCCACTGTGTTATGCTGTTCTGTAAAGACATGAGCAGATTTTTAATCTTCTGAATGTGGATCATTGTCTTACAGTCAGTAAGGAGTAGAAAAAAACAAGTGTTATTGCAGAAAAATGTCTAGTGTACCTCCATGCTTCCCCAATTATATTTTAATTGGACCTGTGTTTTTTCATTACAAAGTTGTGCACCTGTAAGAGTAAATGTGATTGCATCAAGCAGGTGGACAGGTCATGACCCCTGTTATGAGCACACTGTTGTGGTCCCTGTTGTGAACACTCTGGAGAATGCTGCTATCCCTTTATCTGAGGTTCCTTTATGCCCATCTGAAGCTGTTGTCTCCTGTTTGCACAGAGTACATTGCCCTCTATCCGTACTCAAGCTCTGAGCCTGGTGACCTGACGTTCATGGAAGGGGAGGAGATCCTGGTGACCCAGAAGGAAGGGGAGTGGTGGACTGGGAGCATCGATAACAGAACTGGAATCTTCCCCTCCAATTATGTCAGACCAAAAGATCCAGATGTGAGTTCATATTCTGAGAATTAACATGCAGTATTTTCTCTCAATTTTATTCTGTTGGCACCCAGCTCTTAGGCAGGTTTGAGCAGAGGTTAATGTACTTGACAAAAAAGAAAATCCATAGTAGCTTGAGTGCTAAATCAGAGCTATAGCCAGTGTCTCGCTGCCTCTCTCTGTACAGGATGGTTTTTGTATAATACGGGTTTAAAGTTAAAATCTCCATGTGCTTTTACAGTGAAAGCTGTACTGGTTTTATTGCACACTAAAGGTGGTTGTTGTTTTGTCTTTGTAGGCTTCTAGCTATGCTGGCAAAACTGGAACAATAAATAAGAAACCCGGTAAGTGCGTGATAACCTTTTAACATTTAAGTAACTCTGAGCATTTAAGTTGAGATCAATGTTTTAATGGTGGCTGATGTTCTTAGCTGCAAGTTGTGTACCAGGATATTTCTGAGAATACAGCTCTTACTGTAGTGAAAAATAAACAAATGCAATTACTGTTTTCTTTGCAGAAATCGCTCAGGTTACTACTGCCTATGCTGCATCAGGAACTGAACAGCTCAGTCTCGCTCCAGGACAGCTGATACTCATTCTGAAGAAAAATGCTAGTGGATGGTGGCAAGGAGAGTTGCAGGTAGTGATTAAAGGAGAAATAATTGTGTCTTCATGAATGGCAAGGAGGTGCTCTCAGGTTTAATTCAAAAAAACAACTAAGTAGAGTTACATAAAAGTTGATCAGAAGGTTATTTTCATCTTGTATAAACCAAAGGGGAAGAAAAATTGTGTGATGGGAGTTTTTTTGTTTGGTTGGTTTGTTGTTTGATTGGTTGGCTTTTTTAAACCTTGGGTTTCTGGGGGTTTTATGTATTTTTTAGAGTCTGTTTTCTTGGTCATATAAAATAGTAAAACTGTCGATTAACGTGGGAGGACAAAGTGACAAGTTGACAGTTATTTAATTCGTTAAGATTTAACTGGTGAAACATTAAACTATAAAGTTATTCTCGTGAAAGAACAGGTGGGTTTGGAAGCGGGAGTTGGAAACCTGTTTAATGCAAAGGTGCTGTTCCTACTTCTCTCCCTTCCCCACCTAGATTTAAGAAGCATGTCCTATAAAAGTGCCCTTGACCTCATTAGAGACTCTGGATATGATGCATAGGTGGAAAATTCATAGAACGAATTTTCAGCCCTACAGTTGAGTTGTACTCTGAAATATCACTTAAAAATTTTTCATTAACATATTAGGGTGCAGCTTTATCTCAGTTGCATTTTTTTTGCTCTAGTCAGATTTTTATCTTTTGAGATTCATTTAGTTGCTGTTCAGAAGTTCTTGTCTTTTATTGGCTAAATTCTGTGACATATTTGTTGCGATTTGTTCCAGTCTATGGACTATTCAGTTGTTCAATTGTGTAATAACCATTATAAACATTTACAGGCAAGAGGGAAAAAGAGACAGAAGGGATGGTTCCCTGCCAGCCATGTGAAGCTGCTGGGTCCAAGCAGTGAAAGAACCACATCAGCTGCTCCCTCAGGTGAAAAAAAAAAGACTTTTTATTTAATTTAGAATTTTATGTAACTATTTCAGTCATTCATCTGTGAGGGTCAGCATCCTTCTTCTGGGCTTTTTAATTTTGATAGTTGCTCTAAAGAGCCATACTCTTCTCCTCTGGAAACTCCGTGTTTCCAAGTGCTAACAAAAATCTTACAGCTAGCAAACACTGGCAAACCACACGGAATTACATGCACTGCTCCTTACAAAGGGGGAGACTAAGCAAATTTTTAGGTTATTTCTAGGTTTTTCCATTTGAATGGTTGGGTACAAATGAGGTTATTTCACAGAAAAGGAGCTTTTTTGCTTTTGTGTGCTTAAATTATGCTGTTCTCCACAGCTATGAGTTGCTTATTCAACAGTTTCCTGTGTTTTACTGGACAAAACTTCCCCGTGACTAAAGCAGCAACCCATGATTAGCTACTGCACGTTTCCTCTTCCTGTGCCACATTTTCCCCACATATGTCTGCAGTAAGATAATCAAACTCTTTTTTCAGCCAGTAAAAGAGAGAAGCATACTTGATTACAGTTTAAAGTGTTTAGAAGGCCAGTAGATGCAGTCCATTCATTATGAAAGTTCACAGATATATAGACTGGAAATGAGAATTACTGGCTGGCTCGATTTTAAAAAAGTAAAAGAAAAGGGAAGATAATTCCCTAATCAAGATAAAATAGTGTGGCATTTTTCTTACGTAACAATGCATGTGAAATGGTTGTTTCTTTCCTGAGAATACAGTTTTAATACTGGTATAACTCCATTCTACTCTTCTTTCCTTCACAGTGTGTCAGGTGATAGCCATGTACGACTACACGGCCAACAATGAGGACGAGCTCAGTTTCTCCAAGGGGCAGCTGATAAATGTGCTGAACAAAGATGATGCTGACTGGTGGCAAGGAGAAATCAACGGTGTGACAGGTCTCTTCCCCTCAAACTATGTGAAGATGACCACAGATTCTGATCCAAGTCAGCAGTGTGAGCAACCTCTATTTTTTATTAATTTTGTTATTTCCTTTCAAAGGTGCATTGCTGTTATTCTTTGTGTTGGAATTTGGAGTTCCAGGCATCAGCTGAATTGATTAGAAGTTCAAATATTCTTTCTTTAAATACTTTATTATAGTACAAGATACTTTAAACCCTTTTCTAGTTAAACTATAAACAACCAGCACGTTACCAACCAGCCAGTGTAGGATAACAAGAGTGCTGTAGGGTGAGCTAAAAATACAGGATTGAGTAGGAGTTCTTTCCAACAAGATGCTGATAATGAACATGGACTGGGAAGCAGTGCAGGCACACTGCAATTACAGAACTTGCTCAAGTTTTGTAAAATAAGGAAAAGTGCTGTAGTAGTTTTAACGCACCTATCAGTTAGGTAAAAATACCCATAAAAAGGATAGAAAAAAAAAAAAAAATTGGCATTAGTAAGTGGTCTGTCCTGTCCTAAATATGCTTGTCCTGGCTCCCAGCATTCCAGCTGTCATCCAGTACTGAGAAACAAGATATGTATCAGGACATAGGTTGAAGTAAAAATTACCAGCAGCAGGCTGAGAACTGAATCCTAAACTGTACACCTGACAGTCAACATCATCTCTGCCTTTTGCACAGTAAAGATTTCTGGTGTCCCCTACACACACTCTGCTGTCCCCAGAGAAATCCAGCACAATTTTTACTCCCTCAGCTTTTCATCTTGTGATTAAACCAACTTTTGCACCAGCCCAGTGGGTTTGGGTGCATATCATGGTGCCAGAGTTGCTCCTTTGACATGACAGGCCTTGTCCCTTCACTTGCTGTTTTTCTCTAGACTATGTTTGGAGTTCTCTTGGGATAAAATCACCCATCTAGAAATCTGGCTGAGCCTCACTCTCGTTAGCCTGTAGCTACTGTAGGATCAGTCTGCACTTCAGATTTGATCACATGGTTGTGTTCTTACAGAAAAATCCACAAACTCATAATGAAGGTCCAGCTTGGATTGGAAAAAAAAGTATTTTCCCTAGGTAGCTTGTTATGGTTCCTGGAAAAAAGAGAGTGTGCACCATTCTTGAAGTTTTCTTTTTAGCTAAATTACTTCAGGGCTCGTGTTTTTGGTAACACATTGTTCTGGCTTTTTTCTTTTTTTTTAATGCCTCTGGCCAATGTGGTTGGGATGTCAAAAACTTTTGCACTTAGATTGAATCTAACATTCTTTGATTAGATTTAGATAAATCATTAAAATGGTCCTTTGAAAGCTTTAATTTGTTTGCAAATCTCACTTTTGAAGAAACAGTATAGACTACACCAGATGGGCTATAAAATTAAGATTCTGGCTGAGTATTAAAACTTGGGAATTTTCAAAAATGATAGAGGTTACAGCTTGTCACACCAGCTGTGTTATTTCAAGTTATGTGGTTGAATGTGACAAGTGCAAGGTGATCACATAAACCACTGATTTTCAGCAAAAGCTGTGCTAAGACCACACTATAATTGGAAACTTCTGGATGATGAGTACGTTTTTCTCATCATTTGCTGATAAATCATTAACTTTTCCCTCAGATTTCAGTGATTTAGAATAAGAGTATTTCCATCCACATCCAGCTGGCTTTTGACAAAGTTTAATGATGTGTAGATGTGTACCAGGTCATACCTGGCCATTAAACTTTTCTCTAAGAACTACTCTATGAAGTAGTTCTAAAAATCCACCTACTGGTGAACAAAGAGTATGTTGAATTTATTCTCATTTTTTAAAATTATCTCAGTATTTCAAGTAAGCTAAGTTACACACTAGTTTTGTACTGGACTTTGCCACTGTGTTGTGATACAGGCATTTGGAAACTTAAGGAAAAATCCTGCCTCAAGCCTAGACCCTGCACAAACCCAGCACGGCTCAGTAGCTCCAGCACAGCACTCTTCAAATACCATTCCCAGATTTCAGCTGGGCTGATGCTGCTGGTCAGTTGTGTGAGCAGTAAGCTACTGCTCTGTGCCTCTTCTGTAACCAAAGGAATGTTTAAATATGTCCTGAATAAAATTTCAAACTTCCTTGTGTTTCTTTACAATATTTTTTGGCTCTTGATTAAACAGAGTACAGAAACTATCACAAGTATTCTTGCAAAATCAATAAAGAATTATCCCACAGAAATGTTGATGTGGCCCTCTACAGAGCAGCTGTAAGATATGACATATAATTTTTAAAATGCATTGTTGCATTTTAAAGAACTGCTGATCTGAGTATTATAATGCCTCTGTTGAATAATAGCAGTTTTTCCTTTTGTTTTATCTAGAATAACGGTATTGGAAAGGGAGCGGGCAGATTTGGTTTACTCAAATTAGTTTGTGACTTAGGAAAATTCTGGTTTTCCCCCACATTTAAAGACCTTTGCATTTTCTGGGAGTTATTAGTCGTAGCTGTAATGGCAAACTTCCCTAGCAAAGAAGGAGCTGGGGTCAGTGAGATGTCCCTTCTCTTAAGTTGCTTACATGGCTCTGAGAACCAAACAAAATCACTTTTCCTCTTGGTGCAGCTGCACATCCTGGCATAGGACCCCTGCAAGGAAAAAACAAAGAAAAACAAAATGACTTCAGGGTGGTATAGGTTTGAGTCTCTAAACACATGGTGATTGCAGAGCACAGGGCAGTTGAGTTGTGTTCCTGGTGGCTGTGGTGGTGGTTAGACTTGCTCCTATTTTAATGGCATTTTAATAGCCTTTTTACTAATGTTTGCACAAAAGCCATCATAACTAATAAATGATACTTAGCAGGTTTCAAAATACAGATATAAAATAAAGGATCAGTCTGCTGTTCTATTGGTGTTTGCACAACATGCAGGGTCAGATCTTGTGTGTTGCCAGTGCCTGTCCAGTGCCAGGTTCTCTTCCTGTCCTTTCCAAGGAGTGTGTAGAGGGGGATAGGCATGGTGCTCTTACCACTTCACAGTTCTTCCCAGTGGCCTGCTTTGGAGATAATTTTATTTTGGCCAGTCTTCATCTGTTTTGCACTTGGAAACTTGTTCTCTTACCATTTGTTGGCTTTTTCAATGACCTACTTTCTTGTCACCTTATCTATGGGACCAGTGTGAGCTTTTTCCTTTTATTTTCTTTAGCTGAGGTTTTCTCCCCTCAGGTAAATCTCAACCCTTAAATCTTAAGGGTCAGGTCTTTTCTGTGTTACCAGGATCTGGCAAGGACACATCTACCCATTTTCTTCCCATTCTTCCCAAGTGATGTTTAAGGTGGAGTAGGCAGGAGAGAAGTGTAAGAAGGGAATACAGCTGCTCCAGCTATGTCTGCATACTTGGTTGCTAGATGTCTTCTAGTGCTAGAGATCAATTCATCCCTCAGAGATGTTCTTGCTGAGGGCTGGACAGCTCAGCCAGGTGGACACACCTGTGCTCCATGTGCAGAGGCTTCTGGTTCGTCCTGAGGTGTCTCATCCTATGAGACTCACGGATCTGAATGTTGTCCCAGTTCTCTACTCTACGTGTAGCGGCTGTTTTCTGTTCACTCTCTGTTTCCATAGCTCACCACTGCTGCAGTTCCTCACACATCAGAGTTACTCCTTCAGGTGCTCAGGCCTGAGCTCTAGGTTGTAGTTTGTAGTAATATCTCTAGAGCTACCTCATTTTTGTCTTCCCCAAACCTTACTTGTAGATGTGACATGTTGGAGACATGGGGCAAGTCCTGCAACAAGGATCTGTATTTCCAGAAGCTGATTTCCATGTGCAAAAGATCTTTAGTAATTCCTGTCTGCCCTGTCTGGTGGATGAAGCTGACACTTTCAGGGGTGTTCATAGTGAAAAAAGAACTTCTGAACTGATGTGCTGGTGACTGATGCACTTCTGTGTCTGTGTATGGACAACATGTTTTGAAGTTCTCTAGTTCTTGCCAAGTACCTGCTCTTTGTGGAGTAACAGTTCATGGTAGTAGTGGCTTTGAGGTGTTGCCTCTTGCAGTTCCACACTGATATTTTAACACAAGAGAACTGGTGACTTATTCTAAGATTTTTACTCAACAGCTCCAGAATTTTACCTCTTTTACCAAAGATTAAATATGAAATCAATCCTTACTCCATTGTGACATAGTGACTTTGTATTTCTAAAACTATTTGGTGAGTATCAGTGAGGTTGGTAACACTTCCAGGTTGTAATCCTAGGGTCTGGAATAGTCTCTGGATTGCCCACAAGGCATGTCCCTCTTCAGACCAAGTAGCCCTTGGATTCTGAGGGATGTGGTATCTCCTTTTCCATGGACACATAAGACATGGGGCAAGGTTTTAATTTCTTTCAGGCTCAAACACAATTGAACAGGTTAATTTTTATGTGCTGATACAAATAAATTCCAGGAGGAACTTTCTTTACAACTTTAGTTTTTATCTGATTTTTCTAATGTCCCAGTAGAAGTTTCTCAGGAGAGATTCTGGGTTTGTTGAAATCTCAGGGAATTTTGCTATGGCCTTTAAAAAAGCTGTTAGGGCTTGACCTTGTATTAATTCTACATGACAGAAGTTTTCCTTTGGAAGAAACTTTTCAAATGAATGAGCTGCAGGAGTTTTCAGAGTCAGCAATGGCTGGTCACAAGTACTTAAATCTGTGTGTTTATAAATATGAAACTGCAAGGGTGGAAGCTTGTGATGTCTGTTTTCAGAAAGTTGAATGCTCATCATTCCTTTCTGTGCTTTTTGGTGTTGTTCTGTCTTTGTCCATAGAATTCATATGTTTCACTCTTCAAATTTATGTTCATTTTATCCTTCATTTTTTTTTGTTTTTTTTAGGACCCAATGTTGTCTTCCAGTGTGAAAGCACCTCAGAGACCCACTATCCAAGTTTGACTAGCGTGGAGGCAGGGTGGCCAGCCCTGCTCACGTGTCTGACACAATCCTTTTGCTTCGTTTGAACATTAGATCCAATCAAGGAATTAGGTTTTTGTGGGTTTTCTTCTAATCTACAGTTTCAGTTGATTTGTAAAAGCAGAAAGGATAGTGGGTCTTTGTGTGGCTTTCACTGCTGTTCATTCTTGTTTCCTTTAGTATTTCCTTTGGGATTGATAACCGTAGTCATTAGCATGCATATCAAGTTATTGTTTGCATGGTGGGATTGCAGACACACAAAGACCCACTATTTGCACAGTTTATCTGAGCTGTTTTGAATGGGCACTTGTGTTCTTTTAATGTTGTAATTGTACATATTTTGCAGAATTAAAATGTTCATTGATTATTGTTCTAATGGACTTGATTTAATCTCTTACATATTGAGCTTTTAACATTGGTGGCCTTCATGGCTTATCCAGAAACAATCCCGACCTGTCTGCTGCTGATAGTCACTGTGATTACAAACGTGCTTCAAGATCTAAGGGTTAGATCTGGTGCATTCCATCCAGCCTTTTCATACCCTTTTTAATGGGGGAAAGAACTGTTAGGCATAGAGTGAAGGATATTTTAATTTTTTTTTCCTCCTTCACAGTAGTACTATGGCAGGAATTCAGGTTGTTTTGGCTCAATACATTCTATCCCTAAACAGCCTCCTTCCTTTAAATTGTGATCATTCATACTTGCTTTCAGTTTTGGCAAACGTGCTTAGTTGCTGCAGTAAGTACTTGCCCAGCCTCTGTGTGACCAGGCCCTTCCCCTGCCCTTCTCTTCATGAAATAGTTCATGGTACTGAATTGTTCGTCTCTGGCTGTGGTCTGCAGTGACTTCTAAAGTACTGTCTGAAAGCTGCTGCTCCTGCTCCTGGTAAACAGAGCAGCAGCCTAATGCAGAGGTAACCTTGCTGAAGAGGTGTTGCCAGGAGAGAGACACTAAGAGAGCCTGGAGTGAGGGCAGAGCTTTTGGGTTTAGGATGGAGCTGTGCTCCTCAGCCCACAGTCCTGGCCTGTTGGAAATACGGTGCAGTATGAGCTGCCCGTGTCTTACTGTAATGTTTGGAGGGAAGGAGGAGCTTGTAACCATGATTCCCCTTTAAATAAAAGGATTAATTTGATTCTAGACTACTTTGATTAAATAGTTCTGTGCTCTTGTAACAACAAGAGAGATCTCTAGACACAGTATTTAATTTAGTTGGTTTCCTGAATTTGGTTATGAAACAGCAAAGGTCACTTATGCAATCAGAAATGTTTACAAAACAAACTGCTTGTTTACTATATAGACATATATATATATATAGATGAATGTTGTGAAGGTACTATCAGGAAAAGGTTAATGCAATTGCAGAGATTTAAAAGCCTTTCTCCAAAATCCAATGTTATGTATTTAATATCCTTGATCAAATAATGTATATGTGCCCTTTAGTTCAGAGATGTATCCTCTGTGCAATATGGAGTATGCAATGTGCCTACAGAAAACTACAAATGGATTTTTATTCTGGATGCATTTTGTCTGAACCAGTATTTTGTTATAGGATGAAATGATGTTGTTGTAGGCAAATAATGTGCTAGATAATCCGTTGAGTATTTCAGATTACTTGATTTCCTTCTGAAACCATGTTTTAATTGTTTCTACTAAAATACACTACTCACCCAGAACTGCCTTCTCTGAATTTCTCTCTTGGAAAGCCTGTTTAATACAGGCTGAAATGTGTTGTGCTGCACCAGTTGCATCAAGCAGTCACTTACTGTAGTCTAAGGATTAGGTGATCTTCTAAATTATGTAATTTCTAAAAGACAAAAAGGCACTGTTAACCTGTGGGATTTGAGCCACACTGACAATCAGTGTTCAGTTTTCTTTGAATGCCAGATTACTACTAATTGGCTTTGAAAAATTGAAAAAAAAAATCTTCATATCCTTACTGAGGTAATTGAGGATATACTTATGTGGAATTTTCCAATACCAAGTGCATTCCACTCATTGTTTAATTTTTTCCCTTTTACTGATAGATTTGGAGATTACAGTACTGTTGGCAAAGTTTCACTCAGGTGGCTCTGTGCTGTGTAGGTATGAACATTGATAATTATTGAAACTGCTGCCTGTAAGTCTGAACTGAGGAGTATTGAAGTGAAGCATTTTGTGCTTTCACAGTTATCTTTTCACATGTCAGTATTACCTGAGTACGCTCTAAATTCTCTTAAGTGTAATAATAAATATAATAATAACAATAAAAACACCCCTTAATAATGCTGATTGAGACAGACTTAGTCCCTGCCTTCAGTATTTGTCTGTACTGTAAAAGTCTGCCTAGCACAGCTCCAGCACAGTTGCCTGAGAGCTCTGCTCTCTTGCACAGTGGTGCAGAAAGAGTTGGATACACACATCAGATCATCCAAAGGAAAGACTATGCCAAGGACGTATTTACAGCAAGATTATTTAGAAATAATATTCTTTATCAATGAAGCAGTGTGGCTATTGGAAGTTGCATTTAAATCAGACTTTTAAAAACTCTTCTTTTTCTCTGATTGTGTGCAGTCCACCCCTTTGTTGATAAAAGACCATAGAGTTGAGTTCAGCTGGTAATCCCAGCCAGTCAAGTAAAATCACTCTTATTTGGGTGAAAAAGGTTCCCAGGCAAGAGCATAGAGTCTAAGTGTTGCTGAGAGCAAGGTTAAAAAGTAAAACTGAAGCCAGCATGGAAAGCCAAACGTGCTGTTTGCTGTTGTCTGCAGTGTGGTACTTTCTAAATGTTGTGTCCTGTGGGCCAGCAAAGAATGAGGGCCCTGGTGCCACAGGAGGTGAGAACCAAACAGTGCTGTAAATGCACAAGAATGGGCACCAAAATGTAATTTCTGTAACTGTCTGGTTTGCATAATGGACTGACAAACTACAGAAGCCTGGTTTGACACCAGCTTAGTTCCTGATCCAGAGCTGGGTCCATGCAGCAAGGTCTTGTGGCACCACTGGGAGCAGAGGCAGGGCTGGGTGTGTGAGGAGGCTGTGGTGGTGAGGGCTGGGAGTGCCCAGAGCTGTCTCCTCGTGGTTAATGGTGCAGTCAGGAGCAGAAGGCACAAAGCTCCATCAGCAAGTTACACACTAATAACTGAAACGTCTCCCTCTGGTCACTGAACATTTCTGCCATCTCAGTGCTTTGTCAGATTGTATCCCTGTGTCATTCTGGGCGGGGTTGGAAACACCTGTAAATAAGTCTGCTCATAGGAATGCCACACTGCTTGGCCTGCAGCAGGAGCTGCTGGAGGCTCGTGCTGCTTCCGTGTAATGAACAATAAAACTGCTGTTCTGGTGTGTGCTGCCTTAAACCCCCCTTGTCCTCCCCAAGCTTGAGTGTCCATGTGGGGATGGTTGTTGAGACACGCGAATGCAGGCTGTGCTTAGCATGAGGCAATTGTTCACCTTTGGATTTGAACAAAGTTGTAAGATAACTATGCAAATGTATTTTATTAAAGGGACACGTAAAAGGATCTAGTTTGTCTACTGTGGTTTTTTTTGTCCATCTGGGGAGGATTATTTTTCTCAGCTGAATAGCTTGGAATGAGCATTGTGTCACCTGTGATGGAGTGACTTGATTTTGCTTTTTACCTCTTGAAAATCGATTCATAAATTTCCTCTGTTGTGGCATGGTTTTACTGATTAGGGTGTTTACTGATTAGGGGAGATTGGATGAAAGTTTTTATTATTTCTCCCAGGGCCTGATGGAAACTCACTTTTCCACAGTAGCAGATGTCTTGGATTAGTTCCTTCTGTGGGTTTCAGTGGCTGCAGGAGTGACAGGTGTATGTCCCAAGTGTGTTGGCCTTGTGTGAGCCTGCAGAGCTTGCACTTGGCTGTGGTGGTGTCCCCTGATGCCATCAGCTGCTCTCTGGCTGTACTGAAGGGACTGTGCTAACACCAGCCCATGCTCCTTAAGGGGACTTTTTATGGCAGGCTGGGAAAATGGAGGCAGGGAAAAAACCCACAACCCTTACCTGTTTTTCCCAGCCATATCACCTGGCTTCAAAGTCAAATAAATAATTTAAAAAAATAACTTCCTCAAAAACAAAACAACCCTAAATAAACAAAGATATTTCCTTTAAAAAGGTAGTTTATATAGAATCATAGAATCATCAAGGTTGCAAAAGACCTTTAAGATTATCAAGTCCAGTAATTAACCCACCACCAATAAACCACATCCTAAAGTGCCATATCAATATAGTTTTTTAACACTTCCAAGGATCGTGGCTCTACCACTTCCCTGGGCAGCCTGTTCCAATGCTTTATAAACCTTTCCGTGAAGCAGTTTTTTCTAGTATCAAATCTAAACCTCCTCTCTATCCCTAAATAGTCTTCATGGGTCACCCAAAGCAATTAGTGCCTCTGGTGTAGCTACATCCTTCCAGATGAGTGCCTGAGCTCCTGTTGGAGGGTTGAGATGTCTTTTCAGAGCTGTCACTTTTTATGGCTTTTTTTCCACTCTCCATTGAGTGGGGAAGTCTGTTAGGAAAATAGTCATAGGTATTGTTCATCTGTCTTTCATTGCAGGATTTCCTTTCTTCACAAACTCTCCCTCTTCCCCTTGAATGTGCCCATACCCAAAAAGTCAGTAATTGGGAAGGTTTTCTGCCTCAGTTGTTCTCCTGCAGAGGAGAACATAGTTTCTCTGTGAAACTCAGTAGTTATTCATGCAGGGGTAGTTATGTTAGTAGGAAAAAATACTCCTTGTTCAGGTTTATTTGAAAAGTATAATTTTAAATACAACTTCAGAGACTGGGATTTCCTGTTTATAGACTTTGCAGGTTATTTTATCCTCTCAGCTGCTTCCTCAGCTTAGAGAGCAGGATTTAGTCCAGAGGGCACCACAGTCAGTGCAGGCATCTCTCTGTTTCTGTGCTCAGACACCCCCTGCTCGCTCTGGGGAATGTTCTGGAGAGGGCCGGGAGGCTGTGCCCCAGGCTGGCTGAAAGCCTGGCATTGCCTGCTCTTGGTGGCAGAGGCAGGCTGGCTTCCCCTCCAGAGGGCAGGTGTTCCTTTCGGTCAGCAGAGCAGGTGAGGAGCTGCAATTCTGGCTGCAGACAACTCCAGAAATCCCACTACTCTTCCTGAGCTGCCTGGGGAGCTTGGGATGAAGCTTCACCAGAGGGAAGCCAAGCCAAGAGCTTTCTGCTGCCAAACAAGGCAGTTTTACTGCTTCCATGCACATTCCTGGCTGTTAAACCAGCAGAAAATTGCTGTTTTCTTTTCCCCCCTTGGGATTTGTTTGCTGCCAGCATGTGAGCAGGGAGTCAGTTAAGTGCCAGAACTGAAGCAAGGAAAGCAGGGAACAGCAATGTGGGAGGAGGAGAGGCAGAGAAGCAGCTCCACCCTTTCAGCACCAGTGAACCCATGGGTTGCTATGGCCACTTAGGAAAAACACTGGCAAATGCACTCGTTAGGCTGGTTCATTCTCCTTTTAGTTTTTGTTTTTTCCTCTAAAATCAAATGTGGGGATTGCATAATGTGTTTTTATGCCAGTATCGTCAGACTATTCAAAATTGGGAGTGTTTTCACTAGTAAACACTAGTGTTTAAATAAAATTATATAAAATGCTAAATACAAAATAGCATTCATCCCTTCATCCCAGAAGCTGACAGTCCAAACTCAAGGTTAGCACTGGAGCCAGTTAATGCAACTGCTTTTTTACATCTGATAACAAATTTATAAGTCAAATCTATTTTAATACATAAAAAGGCCAATTTTTCTCCCAGGCTTGGCCCCAACTTTCAGTGGTCAGCATGAGACAGACCCAAATCCCACCATGTGGGTTGTTCCAGCAGCTGGGACACAAGCCAGCAGGAGCTTCAGTCCATCTCTGCTTCTGTCACAGGAGGGCACCTTGCAGTACAAAAGGAACTGCCTGAAGGTGAGACTTCCAAATCTGGACAATTAATGCCTGGTTATTGTGAAAGCCTTTGGATTATCCTAAAATTTAATGTCTTAGTAACCAGGTGGGTTTAAACTCAGTCCTATGCAGACTGAAGAGTGACACAAGGATCCAGAAGTAGCACACTGGCCACAGACTGTCTCAATGGACTAAGAAATCAAACTTAGCAGGAATCATTTTATCTGTAACTTTACTCCTTTTTCCCATCTAATTTTGGCCTGGTTTTAGCTCTGGGGATATCTAAGGCCAGAAGGAGCATTCTGTGTGATCAAAAGAGCTGCAATCCCTCATCTCTTCTAAAAAGTGATGTTTTTTCAAACCTTGTCAGAAAGCTTAAGAACTGTGATCCTCCTTAGGGTGCAAAACAACTAAAAAGTCCTGATTTTCAGTCTCACTGTTGTCTTTGCTGCTGTTTCACTTCTTTGTGTTGTTCAAAGGGTTTCCTTGTTACAGTGCCCTAAAATTTCACTTGGCAAGAGTTTCTCTTCTGCTGACAGTTGCTCTTTCAGAGCACCTTGATGCTGGTGTAGCCAGAAGTTCAGGAGCCTGTGAGGTTCCCATCAGGCCTCTGTCACATCAAGTTCAGCCTAATGTTTAGTGTTTCTTGGTTTTTCCCCTCAACTTTATTACTAACTCACCTTGCCATGAGCAGATCTATACCTTGGCAGTGAATAGTGACATTCTTGTGTGCCAGGAGTGTCAGGGTGACAAGGGAGACACAGCCTTTCCTGCTGTATGTCATTCTGCCTTTCACAACTCCTGTAAATCTTCATCAAGTATTGTTCCTCTAGAGCTGCCGGATCTGAGTGAGTGCCTGCGATGTCCTTTCTGCTATCCTGCAAAGCCCACAGTTCACCTGGTACTGCAACCTGATGCCATCACATCCAGTGATAGATGGATGTTCTCAAATGCTCTGTAATTGTTCCTTTTTTTTTTCCTTTTCCCCCACCCTGCTGCTTTGCAATACTCTGCTTTTTGATGGCTGACAGAGGGATCAGTTTGACTTTCTGTGCTCTCCTTTACCTAGCTAAACACATTCACCACTCTGGTTTTACCAGTTTTTGGTTTGGTTACTAAAGTTTGAACACACTTGTCTTGTTTACTAACATCCAGTAGAGATAGAGTTGTGTGAAGCTGCAGGGTCTGCATGTTCTGACAGGAACTTGGGGTTTGTGTCATTGACTGTTGGTGTGTTCCTGTGCATGATTTTGATTCTTCATCCTTGATGCATAAAAATAATTCAATATATTTCCAGCTGATTTTGAGAAAAAAAGAAAGTTGTGCAGCTGTGAAGTAACACAACTATAATGTTATCTGTTACAGCTTTACAAATTTGTATTGATGGTTTGTATCATAAATTAATAACTAAGGCAGGGAACTTCAGAAGTGGGTAGGGATTAAAGGTGCAGTGTCCTAAGTCAGGACCAGCCACATTTTCTATGACTTCATCTCACAAAAGACAATTTAGAATCATAGAACCATTAAAGTTGGAAAAGACCTTTAAGATCATAAAGTCTAAACAAAGATCATAAAGTCTAAACATACATTGCTCAAGGTAAGAGAAAATCACAGTTTCAAATCAGTGTGGCAGAAGAGATTAGAAAAGTCATGAGACAAATGGAGTGGCAAGAAGTCAGGGACTCTTATTCTGCATCACAGTACAAGGGGTGTTCAAAGAAATAAAAAGGTGGTAGACTGAAAAGTGACACAAAGAAAGGATGGGGTTGATTGCTCCATCACTTGATTTTGAAACCCACTGCTGCTGCGAGAGGGTTTACCAGTGCCTGTGTAGCCTGAGCCATAGACTGCTGAATGCTGGTGCAATTTTGTTAATTTATCAGATTTGATGCCCTGAGTGGGATCTAAACTCCTGACTTTCTTCCTGCAGGGTGTGCTGATCTCCAGAGCCTTGACACCATGCAGCCCATGGAAAGGAAAAGGCAGGGCTACATTCACGAGCTCATTCAGACAGAAGAAAGGTACATGGACGATCTGCAGCTCGTCATAGAGGTGAGATGTCTTGGATGTGAAAATGCATTTGGAAAAACAACACCTCTATACTGAATAATAACAATAAGGGGATTCTTATGAATTGTGCGATGATGGAGGAAGAAAGGTGGGCACCTCCCTTCCCAGTGAATGGTATGTGGTTGCTCACCAGGCAAAAGCACCACTTTGTGAAACCCATTAGCTTACAAAGACCTTCCTGTTTTCCAAATTCTCTTCTTAGATGTTTGGGCTCAGTAAAAAGATGATAAGCTGGGGCCAGGTGTCAAAGCTGCACAGAGCTGTAGAAGCACCATAAAAGCTTATCATGTGCCTTCTCCCCATTTTTATTTCTGGAAGCATGACCACCTCCCTCAGCAGGGCAGGACAGGCAAGCATTAAGTGCTCTTGGTGTCCAACTTGACCTCTCTGTACAAAACAATGGTGTGGTGAAGTGTGGCAGATGTTAAATAGTTGTGTTACAGGGGTGCTGAGGGTTCCTGACAGCAGCTGTGGCTCTGCACACAGGGTGACCCTGAGTGCTCTGGGTCAGGGGAGAGGAGCAGTGCCTGACTGTCATTTGTGCAGTGATTGACTGAAATCACAGGGATGCTCTTCTGCTGAGCTGTCAGTCTGAAGGTCCCAGTGCTTGTCCTCGCTTTGCAAGTGCTGATGGCCAGTGTCTGAATGGGGTCACCCACTCAAGGGAAAGAGCTGTCACAAGTGCTAGTGAGGAATTGCTTTTAACTCCTGTGGAATTAGATAGTGAGCATTCGAAAAAGTCACTGCTGCGCTAAGCAAGAGCCCTTGTTTCTGTTCTCTGAAGAATTGCTCTTTTTTTGGCTGCAGGTTTTCCAAAAACCAATGGCTGATTCAGGCTGTCTCACAGAAGGAGAAATGGGGCTGATCTTTGTTAACTGGAAGGAACTCATCATGTCAAATACAAAGTTACTGAAGTGAGTACTTACTGAGGTTTTACATTTTCCTTTTCGTTTTTCTGTCGTTCCTTTCCCCAGGAACTTTGCTGGGTTTACAGTCAATATTCTGTCCTTGCTGATTATCTCCTGTGCATGCATGCATTCAGAACAGCTAAATGCAGTCCAACTGCTTCAAAAGGCGAATAAGAGAGAAGGGAAAGTCAACAGCAAGAACAGATGTACATGTAATACCTTAGAAACAGACCCTACACAAAAGTATATGCATGGGAGCTTTTCTTCCCAGTTTTCTACAAAGCAACCTTTTATTCTCTAAAAATAGTCTTTAGAAAGATACAGTGGCTAGTAATTCACTGAATGGGATGCTGGTTGAATGCAGAGATTGATGCTGGTTGTCCCAAAAACTTCGAAGGAGAGTCCCAGTCCCCCAGGCCCCAGGGAGATTGTTCAGCTGAGGCTGTTGTCTCAAGTGACTTCCTGGGGTTTCAGGCAGGACTGCAGCACCTCCTTACACTGTGCTGTGTAAGGAAATTCACCTGCCAGGTTTGTGTCCTTTCAGAGGTGGATCTGTAAGGGTTGTGATTTAGGCCTCGCAGGCTTGGCAGCAAAGCTGGATGGTGAACTCTTTTCTCGTCCGCAGAGCCTTGCGGGTGCGTAAGAAAACCGGGGGTGAGAAGATGCCGGTGCAGATGATCGGGGACATCCTGGCAGCTGAGCTGTCCCACATGCAAGCCTACATTCGCTTCTGCAGCTGCCAGCTCAACGGAGCCTCCCTGCTGCAGCAGAAAACTGATGAAGATGCTGATTTCAAAGACTACTTAAAGGTATCTGATTCAGTAGCTTTTGTGCCTTCTTTCCTCAATGACAGGAGCCCATCTAACCAGCATCGACCAAATCAAAATAACCCAGAAGAGTAAAACCCTGCAAAAATAGTTAAGAAGCTTCCAAGGTGTATTTACATGGTAACTGTGGCTAACACTGCATGTACTCTTTATTTATAACACTTTCTCTCTAGCTAATTTACTTAGGCCATGAAAGGAAAATTGCCCGAGCATCAGGCATTTGTTTTTTTCATTGCTTTGTTCTTTTTCAACTGAGTGTAGCCTATGGTGTCAAAATAAAAGCTGGAACAGTTTTGAATTGAAGAATTCTGCATGAACAATGATCCTGTGATTTATGCTGGCAAAGCATCTGAGTGCCGTGACACTGCCAAACTTTGTTCTAGATACAAGTAGTGTTTGCTCACTGAAAAAATCCAAGATCTCTTGGAATTCCTGGAAAGATTAATCTGATCAGAGAATTTCCAGTATTCAGTGCTAGTGATGCACCTGTTTTCTGATGACTATTTCAATGTCTCTGCTAAATTCTAAATTCTGTGTTTCTGTGCACCACAGAAACTGGCCCTGGACCCTCGCTGCAAAGGAATGCCCCTCTCCAGCTTCCTCCTGAAACCCATGCAAAGGATAACACGCTACCCTCTGCTCATAAAGAGTGTGAGTACCCCAAGTGAGGTTTTGTAGGTGAAGGCTGTGAGTTTGATCTCCCTAGCAAAGGCCAACATAAAGGCTTGTCTCTTCATGGGGGTTTCTCTGACAGGCACCTGTGCTTGCCTCTGTTCTTATCTTGTTTGCCCTCCTCTTTGATCCACTCTAGATTCTAGAGAACACTCCAGAGAACCACCCGGATCACAGTAACTTGCGGCTCGCCCTGGAGCGTGCGGAGGAGTTGTGCTCCCAGGTGAACGAGGGCGTGCGTGAGAAGGAGAACTCGGACAGGCTGGAATGGATCCAGGCCCATGTCCAGTGTGAAGGCCTTGCTGAGGTACCTGCACTGATGCTCTGCAGGGCTGGGGCTTTTCAGTCATTTCAGCAAGGCTGGGGAGGGAATGGGAGTCCTTGCTCACATCCCTTATTGGAACATGACCCACTGCTGAGCTCTAGGCAGGGAAGCTGTTATTGAATTCTACTCACAGCCATAACATGACGCACCATTGTTTTTGCATGACTGTAGTGACAGAGAAATCTTGATTTATCAGCTTAAAAACCAGTCCATTTAGACCATTAAACAGACAGAAGTAACTTTTCTCTGAACTCCTGATCATGCTGCCACTGGGCTAAGTTAGGTGTTACTATGGAGGATTTCACTTAGTATGTGTTTCCCAGGGTTTTCCTTCAAGCAGGAAGGGAACAGAAGCCCTCCGTGCCAGATCCTCAAGGATATGTGGTGTTCAGGCTCCTGTACTTTTCAGGACAGCCTTCAAACTGAGGTGTGTGTGACAGTTCTCCACTGCATAAGGCACCAGGGCTTGACAGACCCAGAAGGTCTGTTCTGTTCCATCACCTGATCACCTGTGAGAGGTGATCTGACTGCAGCCTGTGCAGCCTCTTCTTAAACACTGCTTCTAGACAACACAGAAGTGGCCATGCAGTAAATACCTCTATCTGGTCATCTCTCTACGTGTATTTAGTAAAACTTAAATCTCCTCTGAGGTGGGAGTTGTGCTGTTGCCATGACTGATCATAGAACAGTTCCTTTCTGTTCGTTTATAATGGAATTCATTAAACAAAAGAGAATAATTTCCAGCAGCTTGGTCAATCTCCATGGTGAATAGGAGCAGGAACTGATGTCTGCACAGACTTGCTGCTGCTAATGGATTTTGTCTCTTCCCAGCAACCCGTGTTCAACTCCCTCACAAACTGCTTGGGACCACGGAAGCTCCTGCACAGTGGGAAGCTGTACAAGGCCAAGAGCAGTAAGGAGCTGTATGGATTCCTTTTCAATGACTTCCTGCTGCTCACCTACATGGTTAAACAGTTTGTGTCTTCCGGATCCGATAAGCTGTTCAGCCCCAAATCCAACTCCCAGTTCAAAATGTACAAAATGGTGAGTGTGTCAGGGTGCTCCATGGTCGTGTTGGTATGGTGGGTCCAGGCTTCTGATGAGGAATGTGTCTGTCCCACTGGGATTAGCTGTGTGGCCCTTTTTGCTGTCACGTGGGCCTGTTTTGACAGACAACTTGCGCAAATTACATCGGCTTAGTACCCAAAAAAAGGACAGACTTCTGCATCTTGGTTTAATAAACACTTCGATCCACTTTGGGGGGAAAGGGCAGAAGTAGCATCATACGTGAACAGCTGAGTGGGATGTTCAGAAGCAGGAGCCTTGACTTCAATTTGCACAGGTTCCTGCATCCACAAGAAAATTCCCGTCCTTCAGAAAACAGCAGAAGGTGCAAAATTTTAGTCTCTGTGCCCACACAGTGTGTGTTCTCAAGATTCTGAAACTGGAAATACAAGTTTATGTATCAGGGCTGCTTTCCCACAGAGAATCTGAGAGATTTCTGGATTTTCAAGCTCCACACTGCAGCTCTGCTTGCACACTCCTGCCCCTTTCACAAAGCTCTTTTCCTAGGAAAACTGAATGGGGTGAATCGCCAAATAGTTTTTCTCTCATTCCTTTCTTGCGTCCTTTACACAGTGATCTCATTGTTTGTCCTGCGTCCTATGACTTCCATTTTCCCTGCAGTAAACACTGTATTTAAACATGCTTATAGAGTTTCTGCCTATTGTCACACGGTGGTGCTGTCACAGTGACATTTGCTTTTCTTTCAGCCGGTTTTCCTTAATGAAGTCCTTGTGAAGCTGCCCACAGACCCTTCAAGTGATGAGCCAGTTTTTCACATATCACACATTGACAGAGTTTACACACTTAAAACTGACAACATTAATGAGCGGTGAGTAGTGAAAATGCAAATCTGAGCTTAAACTTGTTCATTGATGCTGCAAGGTGTGTTTCCAGTGAGCAGACACAGGGGCTCTGAGCTCAGGAACAGAGCTGTCTCTTGGTCAGGAAATAAATTCACTTGACTCTCATTTGAATGAGAAGCTTTCTCTGTTTTTGTTCTGCTTCTGCAGCAGCTCTTGCAGTGGCATCCAGCCACATGTGCTGCTCCTTGATGTTTCAGTTTTATCAGAGACCCGTTTAGGGCTGCAAAATCTAGTATCCCATAGGACTCTTCCCCAGTCCTGGGCAGTCTTTAATGTGGCCCAGCAGTCTTTAATAAAACAGCAGCTCCATGTCCATTTATTTAGGCTGATTTGGAATGTGGCATAAGATTAAATTAAAATTAAATCAGCCTTAGTCTATGAACTGACTTGATTTGTGATGCCTCTAAAACTTAGTGGGGGGGAATGGGGAAAGAGAGTGGGGCAGAGTCACTGAAGATTCTGCTGCCTGTGGGATGACCCTGACTGTAGGGATTGCTCTTTGCAGGACTGCCTGGGTCCAGAAAATCAAAGCGGCATCAGAGCAATACATTGAAACGGAGAAGAAGAAACGTGAAAAGGCTTATCAAGGTACCCACTGAGTTCTGTATTTCCCTCTCATCCACCAGGATACAGGGGCAGGGCATTTGCTGGAGGATGCCAGTGCCTCCTTCTTCAGATTATTGCCAGTTCTTACAGTTCCAACCAATTTGTTTGTCTCTGTCCTCTTTGTTCCCAGCTCGTTCACAGAAAACCTCAGGAATAGGACGCTTGATGGTGCACGTGATTGAAGCAACAGAACTAAAGGCATGTAAGCCCAATGGTGAGTGAAGGAAAGAGTCTCAGAGCACTTTAATTCTTGTAACATTTGGAAAGGCTTGCTGAGAGGAGTTGGGAAACACTATGGTTTGTCACAATTGCAGTATGAAATAGTCAAGCTGCAGAGGATCCAGTGAAGAACTAGTTCTGTGCTGCTCTGGGATTGCCTGATCCACATCTTCTGGCAGCAGCACTGATGTGTGTCCAAGCAGGCTCCAGATGGAGGGGGCAGTTCTGCACTGCAGAGGGGTTTCACTCCCTGTTCTGTCTTTAGGCAAGAGCAATCCATACTGTGAGATCAGCATGGGCTCACAGAGCTACACTACCAGGACCCTGCAGGACACCCTGAACCCCAAGTGGAACTTCAACTGCCAGTTCTTCATCAAGGATTTGTATCAGGATGTCCTGTGTATCACTATGTTTGACAGGGATCAGTTCTCACCTGATGGTAAGTGTGAATACTTAGCCAAAGAATGCTTTTTTGTTAGCTGAGGTACCCAGTTCCTCAGCAGCAGTTTCTAGAGCCTGTAGGTCTGACTGCTGCCTGAGCAATGTTGGGTGAAAACAATGCCTCAGTACTCAGGATGTTCAATAGCCTTCCAGAGCCAGTAACTCTAGGCAGTCAGATTTTATCCTAGTCTGGCTTTTGTATCAGACACAGAATTATTTTCTTGTCAGACTGAGGAGACAGACAAGTTGAAAGCTACTCACGCACAATTGGTGCTCAAAAAAAAAAAAGGCCCTGGGTTATATTTTCACAGCAACAGCTTGATCAGCTTTCTTGTTGCTTGGAAACTGAGCATGGTTTCGGCAGTCGTTTGCTTCTCATATTCTCTAAGAGGTTAAGTGCTTTTTCAGGGCTCTGACACACAGTCAATTATTGCAAATTTGCAGGGAACTGCCTTGACCTGAGATGCCTTGTGTGTAACCATAGCTCAGTCTTTTCTCCTGTGAGTTATTATAAGTTTGGCCGGCTGCTTCTCCCAGATGGACAGCTGAGTCTTGTTTTTCAGTCCATGGTGAATCTTTTAATGCACACAGACACAAAGATGTAAGAAATAGCCACAAAGAAGGTGTGTGATTTTTGAATAGGACTGTAAACCTACTACTAGTAGTAATTGTTGAAGGTCATTCTTCTTGTGAAAAGCATGATATATAGGCATAATTAAAAGTCAGTGGAGCCAAAACAGTTGATTTTTTTATTGTCTTTGAGCACCTCAGCTGATTTGTAAACAAGTTCCATCACCTAACTCTGACCAGCCAGCTCTGAAACTGAAGAACACTTCAAATTGTGTTCCTGAAAGGGTATTTTCTAACAGTATTTTTAAAGCCCTTAGCTCAAACTGTGATATCCTAATTCCATAGCATTGTTCTCTTCTAAAAAAGCCCTTTTTTTGTCACTGCTGGCTGGTTTACACAGGGTTGGGGTCCAATCCAACTGGAAGCCTGGGAGCAGTGCTCTGGAACTGAACATGTACCCCACAGCATTGCATTAACCTTACTCACTCAGATTTTCTAAGGTCAGTGTCTTTGCCTCATGAAATTTCTTATTTATTTGCCCCACAGATTTTTTGGGTCGCACTGAAGTTCCAGTAGCAAAAATCAGAACAGAACAAGAGACAAAAGGCCCCACAACTAAACACTTACTGCTGCATGAAGTTCCAACAGGAGAAGTGTGGGTGCGCTTTGACCTGCAGCTCTTTGATCAGAAAACACTCCTCTAAGAACGCTTGTTTTTTTTTAATTTATGAAGGACAACTGAAGCTGACAGCCTGAACATCTTTTGATAAAAGGTTCCTTGTCCCATGCTGGTTACTAAGCAAGAATTCCTGCTGCTTTTGTATTTGCGCTTAGTTCCTGGTTGTGCTTAGTTCCTTGCAGTGTTCCAACTTGTTGTTGATCTATGCAAACACAAATGTTACTGTAAATACAGTACTCTAGGTCAGTGCCTTTTTATTATGTTGGAATATCTTGGGTTTGGATGCCAATGTTTCCATTTTCAGGGCCATAAAAAGTATTATATTGAAATGTGGCACCAAGCTGTTTGTATATTTTGCCACTTAGTCTGACAGACAGACTGAGGAATGGTTTAAGCTCAGCACTAGAATCATTCCATTTGAAATCTTAGAAGTGATATCCACTGGAATTTTCCCATCTCAGGATGATAGTTTTAACGGTTAAATGCTGAAGAAGCCTTAGCACTTGAGAAGTCTCCAATATATTGTATATTCTTTTAAGAATCAAATGTATTTCTTTACTTGACTTTAGTTCTGCACTGGAATCAGTAACTGCTACTTGATTTTTCTTTTTGCTTCTGTTTATCATTCTCTGCTGAGACAATGTGGTTGTGAAGAACAAGTAGAAAAGAATATTTTAAATACTGTGACCCACAACAATGTGGCAAAATACTCTTCAGCTCTTTAGGTTTTTTCCTAAATATAAGTTATTTGTGTACATTTCCTTGGTCTTGCAGACCTCCATGTGAATCTTGAAGCTTTGACATTGCCAACATGTATATAGAGAGTAAAATATAAGTTTATTAATTTGTCTACAGATGTTTATTGATGCATAGTGATTTTTAAAAACTATATTTTATTGTAAAGGGGAATGTGAATTAATGAGAAAAACTTATAGGATTTGTTCAAGGAAAGTTTATTACAAGTTTAAAGGGTTTGCTCCGTGGAACTTCACCCCTCTATAAAACTGTAAAATGAAGTGGTTGAAAGCAAAAACTTTCTCTTGGCACCAAATCAGGGATGGTTTAAAAAAAAAAAAAAAGGAAAGTTTGTTTATAAATATTTGATACTTGTAACCATTTACTGCCTCCTTTAAACTGCTTTGTTGCAAAAGCACAGCATGCAGTTCTGCGCAGCCTGTGCCCTTGTTTTGCACGGGTGCAGAAATTCCTCCTGACGTCTGGCAGTTTCCCACCAGTCACCATCTGTGCACCCTCCTGTTAGTGAGTCAACCTCTGTTACATTTAACAGTTTTCTGTGGTTCAGTATTTCTAATCCTAAATAAAACTCAACTCTTGGCAACTCTTGAGAGATTGTGTGTGTACAATGGAACTTGGGAGAACACAGAGAATTCTGTTTCCAGGCTTTGAGCCCAGAGCTGCTGAGCCGCAGGGAGGTGGGACTGCTCTGGCACAGGAGAGGGACAGGTCTGAGGGCACTGGCAGCAGCTGCTGCTCAGCACCAACTCTTCAAAAAGCACCAGATGTTTTGTACACCATTTCCCATCTCCTCTTCCTGCCTTCTCAAAATACCTATGATGTATGTTAAAAGTCTGATTTACTGCTTGGACACTGTCTCCAGGAGAGAACACCAGCATTGTCTTTATCGAGCTCAGCACAAGTCAAACCTCCTAAAATAACAGGAGAGCATTGAACTGCATGTGGCAAAAAGAGGAGCAGCATCTCAGACATTTCTTTGCCTGCAGGGTAACAACATTTCAGAACTACTTGTTTAAGTCAACAAGTTTATTGCAGTTTGCCCAAAGACCTGGCCTCTTCTCATTTGCTTTGGCAGTGCATGTAACCTATTTTCTAAAGGGTACCTTTGATAGCTGTGCTTGCTGCTGTAGTCAGCTGGAGGACAGGTGACATCACTGGCTCTCTCTGTCATTATGCTGGTTGATAACTTCCATCCTTTAAAGAGAAAGAAAAACTTTTGCCATGCTTCTGTAAAGATCAGCTGAGCTGTCAGATTAATTCCTTTTACACAGCACACACTGAGCTTGCCTGGAAACTCTCCAACCCTCCTTAGACAGGACACCCCTCTGTGCTGCCACAACTGATTTGAAATGAGGAAAAAAACCTTCCCCTGCCATTGCTACTGTGCCTCAAAAAATGGGTTTAGTATAGCTCCAGGCTGTGTTACTGGTGTAATCCATGTTCAGACAACTCTCAGGCTTAAATGCAATAGGAGTGAGTTAGTACAACTCAAATGTGCTCCTCTAGAGCAGCCCCCAGCAGCACATCAGGAACACACTCTACTAACTTCCTGCTGGTCAAAGGGGGACTCCAAACCTCCTCACACCTTCCAGGAGTCTGTGCACGTCTTCTGGAAGAATGGATTGTAGTCTGATGGGTCATAATCATCCAAAAACACACAGCCCTGTGGGAGAAGCAGGTACTGAGTCAGGTCTCAGAAGCTGTTGGTAGTGACGGCAGTGAAAGCAGCCAGCCTGGGTGGGACAGAGCCAGGCCTGGCGTAACATAGCACCAGAGGTGCCTGAAAAAAGAATTCCCAAATTTTCATACACTGCACCTCAGAAAGAAAGTGACTGAACTGTAACAGGAAAATTCCTCCATCCAGTTTAATTTATCACAGGCATAAATTCATAATAAATGATTTAATGAAGCATCCAGAAATAATTGCAGGCTAAAATGCTAACCTTAACTAGGACACTCAAGACAATGGAAACTTTTTTTAACTGAAAATGTTTTTCTAGAGAAGGAAACCCTGAGATGGGCTCAGTTGGTCAGAGCATGGTGCTAGTAACACCAAGGTCATGAGTCTGATCCCAGAATTGGCCACTCATTTTAAAGCTGGACTAGATGATCCTTCTGGGTCCATTACAATTCAAAATTCTGTCATTTCAGCAAAAAAGATATTAAAAAGGAAAGAAAAAACAGGAGTGAGTGAGCCCTCACTAGCCACAGCCATAGGCAGGTCACTCATCTGGAAGATGCCAGCTCCAGGTCTGGATTGATGAGCTGGCTTTTCCATCTATATATTGGAATAAAGACCTGAACTCAGACCTGTCCAGGCCACAGCTCCATCTCATCAACAACGCTGCCACAAGTGAAGGAGAAGCAGAGAAGGGAGCAAAAGAAAATGGGCAAAAAGAAGGGAGGGAAGGGAAAACAAATCCAGAATTAAGCACATGAAGTAACCCACACAAGTGTCTCAAGTTCTGCAAAATGTATCATATGCTGCCACAGTTAATGCAAAGTTACGCAAGTACGTTGTCCTGTAAATATGAAGGGCCTCAGCCTGCTCTTCAAACATGCTGGTGACAGACCTGACACCACAGAGCAAGGAGGAAAGGTAGGAGCTGATTGCTGGTGCTCCCCTTCAGGCAGAACATCAGCCATTGCTTCTGGAGGGCACCCAGCAAAGTCCTGACCTGGCACAGCAGCTTGCAAGATGGACTGATGCAGACCCACGTATGTACAATACACCCAGCACAGCCTAAATAGCCCAGGACTTCAGCAGGACTGGTTCTATTTTAAATGGCGTTTGAAAAAGATAGTTTGATTTCTTTAAAACAACACAGCTCTCATGACATTTTCATTTCTGGACGAGTAGCTTGTTTACAGTCTCATAAACTCCAATGTGCTGTGGTTTCCACTGACAACAAGTGCCTGCTCTCCTTAAGTATTTTTGTGGCAGATGACATAACTGCTTTTATTTTTCTCTTTTTTTTTTATTGCTGAGAATGTTGGATCTAATAATCAAGAGTGGTGTGCAATTAAGAGCAAAAGGAAGAAAACTAACAAGTATTTTCTACAGTGACTGCAATTTGCAATTTTTGTGAAAACTGAAACACACAGAACTACAAAATCCATTACCTGCATGCAGACTTAACAAAATTGTTTGTATCTCCCCATTCCCGTGTTTTTACTTTTATGAGGCTTGATCAGTAGCATCCAAGGTCACAAAATCATTTGGCTTGTGCTCTGCCAACAAAGTTGCAGTACTGCTGTAGCTGAACTCCTGAGACACGAGAGTGCAGCCCACACACTGCTCACTCAGCCTTTGGTTTCAGCTGTCAAGAGCTCAAGTTTTTCCCACTAAATGGTCCAGCCCACAGAGGGAAACACCTCAACAGGGTGTCTCACCATATTCAGACCCCAGCACATGTTCACTGCACCAAGCAATGCTGCTATTCACAGCTGCTGGTGAATGTACACAGCTGTAACATCACCATTGCTGAGGTCCTTGGGAAAAGTAAGTTACAGGCAAGGTATATCTGAACTCCAGGTTACTCAGTTGACAGGAAATAACAGCTAAACCCTGATCTTGTCACAACCCTCTGTATACAGAAATGTCTTCTCACTGATACCTTCTTTGTACAGTAGCTTAAATATCGAGAAAATTGTTGTTGTCTCCTTTTGTGCACTTTTCTCTCTGACTGGCTGTCCATCCGGTCCTTCATTTTCTGCATAAATGGCTCTGCAACATCCTCAAGATATTTTTTGTACAGAAGCTCTTTCTTTCTCAGATTAAGGAAATCATTGTGCCTCAAATATCTGTCCACCTCCTTAAGTAAGAAATGGAAAATAAAAACCATATAAACTATTGGCAGATGACAGCAAAGATTCCACAGGTGAAGGCTTGCAGCTTGGCTGACCTGGCTCTCACTGCTCCAAGGCATCTGTTTTCCAGCCCTTCCTTCTGCTCCTTCCTCTCTCCACTTCCCACCACTTATTTCCAAACTTAGCCTTTCAAGAGCTCTGGCATTCAGACCCTTAATTTTTGAAGCTGTGGTGCAAGATTTGCAGAAAATGACTGATTTTCCCATCATTAGGCTGAAATCCCTGCAGAGCAGGGGGCTGCAAGCATCATCTGCAAGACAGGCACCAGAAGGACCTTCTCTACAGCACTGGCAATTCCCTGTATCAGCTCAGAGCAGCCTTCCTGCCCTTTGTCACAGCACCACTGTCACCAATTACCACACCCACAAAACAAATATTAGGTGCTAACAGGCAGTTCAAGTCACCTGGGATTCACATTTAGGGTTACTGCCCTATCCAGAGGAGACTGAAAATATGAGAAGCTCGTAACTCTAAATTAGTTTTTCAAGAATACAGGCAATTAACATTTTCTCATGAATCACTGTTTAGGAACTTAAAATATTGACAAGCAGGAAAGCACACAGCAAATGAGAAAAGAGGTATCACTTCTTACCCTCACAAAATTTTCTCTGTCCAAGACGCACTGAACAGAAGCAATGATGTCACGGCTTTGATCGGGTGCTGCCTAACAAAATAGGAAAAAAACCCACATGAAGCAAAAGCAGGACTTAGAGCAAGAGTTAGATTTACTTTTGAATTCAAAATAATTACCAGTGTCATATTAAAGGCACATTATACCACAATCCAGCTGGCAAATCCCTGCAAGATTTGCTCTGAACAGTTGGGTGAAGTAGCAACAGAAAAGTACTGGAAGAACTGGAATGAGAACTGGAATGAGAACTAGGATGTACATGCTCAGACCTCCCTGGCTGCTCCTCACCACTTCCTCCTTGCCACTGTTTCTCACCTGTGCCAAACGTGGCTCCTTAACTCCTGCACTCGAGATAAGGAGTACAGATAATGTAGACCAAATCTATCATTTGGAGATGGAATGCATTTTATGGATTGAATGGAATATTAGCCTGCTACTCCCTGTGCTTAATACTGATTTTTAATTCCAGTTGTCAGTGTAGTTTCCAGTCATGTCTGCCTTGGCCCTGCTGACTAGCTCTGCACTCACAAAGGCTCATTACACTGAGATGAGCGGGACACTGAACATCAGAGCAAGCAAGGAAGAGACAAGAAGTATTAAAAAATCCCACCAAAACCAAATGAGAAAGAGGAAATCTCAATTTCTGGCATGTTTTAAGACCCTTTCATCCTACTACTTGAAACAATTGTAGTATTGTATCATGCCTAATGAATTTACTTCACATAGTCATAGGTCCTTTCTAAAGTCAGCACCGTAACAGCAGCACAAAGACATGGCCATCACTCCAGCTCAGAACCATCACTGCTGAACTGGAGAAGAGTTTTCCTTCAGGATGAGACGTATGTGAAGAATCCTTAAGAATCAAAGGAGCTGGGTGATCTTTGACTGAAGGAATGAAGTCTCTTCTCCCTGGAAAAGAGCAGACCCAGGGGCAGTCTCATCACAGTACTACTTACAGGGCAGCTACAAAGAGCAGAGAGGCTCTCACTTCACCAGAAGCCACAGCAAGAAGACAAGGGCTAGGAGGTACAAGTTGCATTGGCCGAGGTTTCATCTCAATGTAAGAAATTTTTACAGTGAGATCAATCATGCACTGAATAACCTCTCCAGGGATGTGGTGGAGACCCCAGCACTGACGGTTTTCAAAGGGCAGTTCAACAGGGAGCTGGATACCCTCATCTGGTGTCTCTTTCCCATGAAAGGCTGGGCCAGATGATCTTCCAAGGTCCCTTCCAGCCGGGGCTGTTCCATGAGTCTGTGATTCTAACTAGTCACAAGCTTGCTTCAGGTTTTATGGGAAACTTTTCCACACAACAAACTGCAAGTAATTCAATAAAGCTGCCTCAAAAGAATTCAATAAACCCCATTGAATCCGTTGCTATTTTCAGAATTCTTTGTTTTCCTTCTCCATGACATCTCTCAGATTTTACTGAGCTTTGCAAATAACAATTTTTCATTCTTCCTGCATAACTTCCATTTCATTCCTCCACTCACACCTTCATGCAACAGAAGCCCTTCCTTCTGTGTTAGCCAATCTTTGGCAATATTTTCCTTCCCAAAATGTCTGCTGCAATCAAGATTATTGGCTGTGCCACTCTGCTGGTTCTGAGGAGAACCTCTGGACAAACATAAAGAAAGGAAAAAGTCTGCATAAAAACACAACCTGCTTTACAAAGATCAGGTTCTCATCCAGGTTCCACAAACTGGGATGGAATGAGGAGAAGTAATAAAACTTCAACACCCATTTCTGAGTGTGCTGAGGAGGGACAGGCTGAAGCACAAAGCTCCTGCTCAGGGCTCACGGATGAGTTCAGGCACATGCCAGGCATGCAAGTCTGGGAGCACAGACAGACCAGCAAACACTGTCAGGATTTCAGTGGGATTGGGTGGCCAGTTCCAGTACAGGACCTGGTTATAGACACTGCTCTCCTGTGTTCTTCACAGCAGAACCTACAGCTGAGCAATGCTGGGGGTCACTCACCTTCCAAGGCTGCTGCCGCTTGGGTTTTCTCACAGGTTTCCCGTTTGCAAATCTTTGCAGATAGGGACCCTCTGAGCTGTCCATACTACCCATGGTTGGATTGGTCTGGGAAAAAAAAAACAAACAATAAAACTGTCAAAACCATATAAAACTATTGTATTAACGGTAAAAACTAAGTTTTCTTCCAATTCCTACCAATCAGTGAAACAAATCTCTAAAGGGCTTCTAACTGCTGACACCTGCAGCATTTTCCTGTCACTGTAACTAAATGAAGTATCAGGTTTACAGTCAGATACTGCCTCTGGTGGGACTGTCTGTCCTCATCTCCACACACCATGGACAACACGTTTTGTTTCAAAGAACAGTGATTGACAAATTATTTGAAAATGCCTGTCAGCTTTGGAAACATTTCAAAGCTACCAAATTTCACCTCTAGAATATTAGTTCTTTCCTTTGTGCTTTTTTCAAGCACATAAAAGTCCCTTTCAAGTAACTGCCACTCCAGGGATGGCTACATTTTATTGGTTTTTAAAGTCAGTTCTACCAGATGAAACTTATGCTGAAGTGCTAACTCAGCTCCAGTCAGAAAATTCCATCTTCTCTCTTCCTGTGCATCAGGATACCTGGTTATTTATAACAGAGACACTGGAACCACAAAGGCAACTCTATTTAAACCCCTAGTTATTTCAGATTCACTGGAAACACACCACTTGCAGGCAACAATGGATTCACAACATTACTTAGGTAAAGAATGTAACAAAAGAAAAGGTTATTTCTGGAGAGATACTGACCCAAGTCTTCAGACAGATCTTTCCATTATAAAAAAAAAACAAAAAACAAACAAACAAAAAAAAACCCCCCAAATAACCAAAAAAAACCCCAACAAAAAAAACCCAAAACAAAACTGATATTCAATTATTTTTAGCAATATCTAGTTGAAAGAATCTGCAAAGACTCTCAGGTATTCATAGAAGGTAACTTTTTTTTTTTTTTTTTTTTGGTAGAAGACTGCACTTAAGAGTTTATTCTGTCCAATCCAGCACTTTAGTGATAGCATCTGACTCCCAACTTACCTCTCTGGAGTGCAGATTCAAATTTCTTACCATCAGTTCAAGGTAAAGCCTGTAATCTACATATTTGTTTTATTTTTTCTGACTGAAAGAGTCAGAAACCACAGGAAAGCTTATGTTGGAAGGGACATCTTTCCATAACTCCCTCTGAAGGCCTTCAAATAAAGATCCCCTTCTATACTACCTCCTTACTAAAATTATCTTGAGTTTCATTTCCAGGTTGGGAAAAAGGCAACAGGACCGGTGCTAGTGTGAAGAAAACCAAACCTCACAGACCAAATTTCTGATACAAAAATAAGAGGCAAACAGTGAGGGCTGAAGAGATTTGGGTACCTGATGTGCTATCAATTTGGCATTAGAAAATTCCAACACACCTTCCTATGAGCAATATATCCCCCCAACATGCACAGGTGTCACAGGCTCCCACGTCACCCCACCATTTACAGATTTCTATCAACTGCAAGCAGTTTTGGAGTTCCTTCTGAGACAGGGACGCTGTAAACCTCTGGGCAAGCTTGAGATAAGGAAATAAATATTTTAACATTTCTAAGCTTGCAAAACAAGTAAAACAAACAAACCCTCAACCACTACCCTCCTTTTTTATCTATTTTTAGTGGCTATTATTAAGACTCCATCCACCTTACAAAGAAAGACTGAGCACAAAGCAGAGGAGGTGTTTGACCTCAGAGAATTGGGACCCCAGAGGAGAAAAAACAGAGCAAACACAGAAAATCTGCTTCTGCAGCAATCTGCCTTCAGGAATCCTCAAGTGGTAAAGACTATCTGCAGATTGCAATCCCACCCCCACCAATCTTCATAACTCAAGCTGCCACTGAGTTTAAATCCTTTCCTTTTCTGCTTTTTTTTCTTTTTTGACTCTTGCTAGGAGATGCCAATTCTCCTCTCTGCAAAGGCAGGGCTCACTGACATGAGACAGCAGCTGTTTTGCAGGTCTTGAAACTACAGGTGTAACTCCAGGCTTAGACAGAAATAGAGTAAAGGATTTCCAGAATCTGAGTGGATAAAACAAGCATTTAGTCAATCGAGTAGCTGCAGTCTGCAGATCCCAAATCCCATGAGCTGGCTGGCTGTTTTGTATTAGGACATTTGTTTTACTGTACCAGATTGCTGGAAGAGTTCAAGGCGAGGTTGGATGGGGCTTTGAGCAACCTGGTCTAGTGGAAGGTGTCCCTGTCCACGGCAGGGAGTTGGAACAAGATGATCTTTAAGGTCCCTTCCAATCCAAACCATTACTTGACAATTAAACCTGACAATAACCATGCCTAGAAATCCTTGCCAGATAAACACGCATGCTTCTGTGCTGTCAGCAGTGTAGCTCTGTATCAGTAAGTTTTAAAGACAGGCTTCTCTTCTTTCCTCAGTAAAACAAGGTTCTTCCCCAAACACCCACCTGCTCAAATTCACATTCTCTGTGCCCAAAACACGAGGCTTTGCAGCAGCTCTGAGGAAACACATTGTAATCGCTCTGTGACAAATATAAGCGCCCTCACACATGCCTCAGTCCTCTCAAAATCCCGTTCAGCCATGAAGGCTCACATGTCACTCACTGCATGGATGTCACCCTGCACACGTACAGCGGTTGCCTCGGTCCCCTCTCACTGCCTCTGGTGCAGGGACAGAGAATGGGAAGAGAACCAGTCTCTACCGCGAGCAGGGCAGCTCTGTGAACAGAACCTTCTACACTGTGAATGCTGAGCTAACAGGTAACGCGTGTATGCCCGGAAGGCCGGCGAAAGGGAAAGGCCGAGCCTCCTCTGGGTCCGGCTTGCCCCGCATCCTGCCCGGTCCCGAGGCGGGTCCCGCAGGCTCCAGGGAAGAGGAGGCGGGAAGCAAAGATCCACACCTACCATCCCCGAGCCGGGGTCTCTCACTGGGGACGGTGCACACAGCCCCAAGAACCCTCACTGGCGGCGAGACTCGGCTGCAATAGAAGCCAAAACTGCTCCACACGGACTCGCCCCGCTGAGGGGCTGCAGGGGAAAATGGCGGCTCCCCGTGTGTATCACACGGCCCCTCCGTGACCTTCCGCCGGAAAAAAAAGACCCTCACCCATCACCCACAGCCTCTCGGGATGAGGCGATGCCGCCCGTGGGGACAGGGACAAAGCAACCCGTGGGGACAACGTTACGGCAGCCCTAAGCGGGCCCCGAAGACAAACGGGGTGGAGGAACGGCCGGATCCCTCCGCGCCCGGCCGCGCAGCGTCCCGCACTGCCATAGCAACCTCAACGCGCGCGCTCCCGCCGGCAGGGCTCCCCACCAATGAGAGAGGGAGCGCGTGGCGAGCGAGCCAATCAGGAGCGAAGACACATCCGCCGAGCCGAGCCGAGCCGAGCCGAGCCGAGCCGAGCCGAGCCGAGCCGAGCCGAGCCGAGCCGAGCCGAGCCGAGCCGAGCCGAGTCCAGTCGAGCCGGCGCGCTCAGGCTGCCTGGTTTATTATCTACAGTTCATTAAATCGTATTACAAGATTTCACACATCCCCCGGCAGTGTTGATCATGACACTAAATGTGAAACTGCAATCAGCCTGGGATACCATCAGATGAGGGAAATGTCAGGCCTTTTTCCCGGCAGCACTGCGGCACTGACACACAGTAACTGTGTGCTGTGTAGACGGGGTCTTTCCTCGAGCCAGCTTCTGGAACAATCTATCCAAAACAGAAGCCTGTTTTTCCCAGCACCTGTTCCTCTCTAGTCAGCTGCAGCAAGCAGAGTTTCAAGGTGGTCAACCTCAGTTTTAAGGTGGCCAACCTTGGTTTGAAGATGGTTATTCAGAATCACAAGTTGATCAACTTGGATTCCCAGTTTTTCTCTTGTTTCCCTCTCAAAGGCTAAGGATGACTTCAATACCTCATTTTCTGATTTCAACACAGTATAGTCTAGATCTGAAACTGCTTTGGAAACAAGGGTGTCCTTAGATTCTTTCAGTGCACAAGAAAAACGTGCTCCTAAAACTGCACAAATGATGTCTTTACCTCTTTCCACTTTCAATTTTTGCTCATCCTTACATTGTTCAATGTGCTCCACGACTTTCTCTTCATCTTTCCAAAACTTTTGGGCCTGCTCCTTCGTGTTTTCACAGTAGCCTATCCATGGCAATCCTACTGATTGTGCCAATTTTCTGTCAGGTACAGGTGGGGGAGGCTTTCCTCGAGCCTTTTTATTTGATTGATCTCTCAGCACCCTAGGAAAGATGAGAGCCTTGTCACCACCAGCCTGTCAGTGCCGCAGAATGGGGACCTCACTGCACAGACCAGTGTATTGGAGGGTGGGTCAAGTAACCTTCAGAGTCAAAATCCCTATTTCAGTTTAGAAAGACAGGCCCTTCCTGGATTCCCCCTGCTCTTATTCCCCTTAGCTAGCTGGAAATTATGCAACTTTTTTTTTTTTTTTAATTAACTTTAGTCAGGGGTTTGTTTTGCTCACCTTTGCCCAGGGTGAGAGGAATTGAAGTTTCTCTTCAAATGACTCTGTTCACTGGGTAAAGCCTGATGAGCTTAAAATCTGCAGATTTGGAATAGGCAGAAGATACAGAGGAGATAAATGAGCATTAAGGAACGTCAGCCTGGGGTGGTTGGAGACACCTGGTCTGGGAAAAGATTCATAAGACAGCCAAAGAATGAGGTCCTTAATTAACATCAAAGGTGATGGAATCAATAACCCATAGGATATCAAACACTAAGAATTGTGTAAGATCAATGAACATGAATTTCTTTGGGGTTTGTATGCACAAATACATGAAAAGTCTAGTAAAGAACCATGTGTGATGGAATGATTTTCACTGTACCACCTGGGCATGTGTGAATGAAATAATTTCTACTGCACATCCTGGCCAGAAAAAGTAATGCCTTGATCCTCCAACACTGGAAAAATGTTGTTGAAGAGTTTGTTTTCCCCCTAGTTCAGTGATAATGTGACCATAACTTTAGACTCAAGATACTTCTTAGTTTTCTTTAATTCCCCCCCAGTCATTTTCCCACATTGTGCTAGTGCTGATAATTTAAAAAGAAAATTTTTGGTTTGGGTCAAACCCAGCCCAGAAAACACCCTCAGCTCCCTCCTTCTGCTCTGATCCAATGGTGTAACAAGTTTTATCTCATTTCCTAGCTTTTTAACTGTGGACTGTTTCCTCAGCAAGATGAAATAATTACCATTATAAAAATATAACTGAACTTCTATGGCCTTTCTGGTAAAGAGGATCAATTCTGATGCCTTTGTTGTTGTTGTTGTTTTAGTTACCTCAGGCCTTACATTTCTTCTGCTGAAACTCCTGAATTTCACATGGAGCAAAATATGTTTTCCAATGTAAAAGGGAAGAAGAACGAACATTTATGTATCTATCGTTTTACAGAATAGAATGAAGATGAACCAGCTTCAGTCTTTGCTGAGTGACAGCCTTTCCAGCACAAAAAGCATGTGGAAAATGCAGTTATAATCGATATAAAGACAAATCTCTGCACTGACCTTTGGTTTAATGTGAGAGATCAAGAGCTTCCTGGGAAATGGCAGCAGAAGCAGAAACTCTGTGAAGCCAGAACACAAAGCAGCAATAATGGCAGGGAGCACTGTGCTCTAGTAAATCCCTTTGTTCTCAGCCTCAGAGCCCAGTGCTGGGGTACAGCTGACTGGTAAGGTGATTGCTAATTTCACATCTTTGATTTTTGGACAAAGATGCCACTCAAGTGTCATTTTTGAAGGAGTCCTTTTTAAACACTTTGTGCTCAGTGATCCTGACAGTAAAGCTGATGGATGTAAGTCCCTTCTCTGGCCTTGAGACCTGCTGGGGTGGAATGTGCTGTGTCCATGCTATAACCCCAAAGCTGTGCCTGTTAGGAATGTAGATCTAGATTCAATACCAGAAGTCAATACAGAAGAATTTTCTGCCCAATTCTGGAGAAACAATGCAGTGGAACCAGCTGTAGCTGCCAAGTTACTGTCACTGATACAGCACATGAAAGAAGGTCACTCTTCTATCCAATGATAGCTCTGTCAGTGCCCAGAATCACAAAACCGCAGAATCATTTCAGCTGGAAAAGACCTAAAGATCATCAAGTCCAGCCATTACCCCAGCACTACCAAGCCCACCACTAAACCATGTCCCTCAGTGCATTTACACATCTTTTAATGGTGACTCCACCACTGCACTGGGCAGCCTGTTCCAGTATTTCACAACCATTTTGGTGAAGAAATTGCCCCTAATATCCAATCTTAACCTATGCTTATGCAACTTGAAGTCATCTCATCTTGTTCTATCATTTGTAACTTGAGTGAAAAGCCCAGCCCACAACAGGCTCCACTTTTCTGTCAGCAGTACAGAGAGAGTTGGTCTCCCCCTGAACCTCCTTTTCTCCAGGCTGAGCCCCTTTCCCAGCTGCTCCTCATCAGACTTGTGCTCCAGCCCCTTCCCCAGCTCCATTCCCTTCCCTGGACACGCTCCAGCCCCTCGATGTCCCTCCAGAACTGAGAGCCCAGAACAGGACACAGCCCCTGAGGTGACCTCACCATGGCCAGCACAGGGCACAGTCACTGCCTGGTCCTGCTGTCACAGCATTCCTGGCACAGCCCAGGTGCCACTGGCCTCTTGCCCACTTGGGCTCACCTGGCTCACGTTCATCTGCTGTCACCAGCACCCCCAGGTCCTTTTCCATTGGGCTCCTTTCCAGCCACTCTGCCTGTGGCACTGCAGGGTTGTTGTGAGCCAGGTGCAGGACCCAGAATTTGGCTTTGTTGAACCTCAAACCACTGACCTCTGCCCATGGATCCAGCCTGCCCAGATCCCTCTGCAGAGCCTTCCCACTGTCCAGCAGATCAACACTCCAGCCCAAATTGGTGCAGTCTGGGAACCTACTGAGGGTGGACTCAGTCTCCTCGTCCAAACCATCAATAAAGACAGTAAACAGAGCTGGCTCTGATGCTGAGCCTTGGAGAATGAGATTTATTACATCTAACAGCAAGGCCTTCCCCTATAAGCTTGCTTCAGACTAGCTCTATCTTAATATTTTCAGCAGGACTATACACAGAGCTGGAGCAGGTCCAAACGTGTCGTTGTGTTATTTAGCCCCAAGTCTGCCTGGCTGGCTCAGTATAAATTCAGGAGCCATATCATATTTGATGTGAGCTCCTTTTTTCTGCTGTGGGAGGAAGGCAGAAAATGTAAAGCTGAAAGACTGCAAAAAATGCCAACACTTTCAAAATCCTATAACAATATCCATACATTATTTGTTCTTGCAAATAGTCACATTGTTCATAACTGGCCACTGTTACTAGCAAAGAAAAATGCTAAGTTTTTCCAGAGCCAGATTTGCAGTAGTCATTCTTTGGAGTTTACTCCTGCTGTCCTGGAGGATTTCGCTGGGGGAAAAAGAAAAAGTAACTTTTCTTTGCATATTACAAGATATTGCTGAAAATTATTTGAAGTGCTGCTCACTGTTTATTCTTCAGAGCAGATAATACCTCACAAATACAGGTATTTTTTATTTTCAGATAGAAACAGCAATGTCATCATTTGAGGGCAATACAGTGTGAGGGGGATTTGAATTTGAAAAAAGCATTACAGCAATTCTGTATGACTTTTATAATTGTTGATTTATTTTTTTATGCCCTTGTGTTATTATAGCAGACTGCTTTAGAGAGAAAGGTAGCTGAATCAACAGAAAACTTGGACTTCATCAACCTCAAGAGTGCTCATTAGGAAATAAAGTATAGAAGTTTGAAACCTTAAACAAGAAACCGCTGCTGTACAAGATTCCAGCTACTGAGCTGTGTTCTGTTTTTTCTAGAACACATAAAAGGGTTCCCTATGCATCTGCCCTCTAAGTTTCTTAACTGAATTCAAAATGATGTCCTCAATATTTGGTTTAAGATGCTCTGCTTTATCTTTCTAATGCTATATTTTAGCCTGTTTCCAGATAACACAGTTATTAATCTCACGAAGCAAAGTAAGTTCTCTAATGGCATTACAGCTATGCAGGGGGCCACAGAACCAAGGGACAAAGGAAATTGCTACATTAACACATTTTCACACTGTCCTGTACATTCTTGAATAATAAAATACCTTTTTATCTTGTGAATCTGCATTGTCAATGACTGCAATAGAAAGCTATTTTAAACTGCAGTGGATTGCAAAGTTCTCCGGGGACAGTGGAGGAGGGACAACATCAGTACCAGCACTGAATCAGGCAGTGTGCACTACAGACTTTTCATCTTTTCACGATCTTTTCATCTGCAGAAACACATCAATTATTAGCTCTTCAAGTCACATGAGAACAAAAGAATTTTTAGCTAAATTTGTTCTGTTTCAAAGAGGAGTTTAAAAGCCTGAATCCAAAAATCTCATTATCACAGGGAAAAAAAATCCACAGAAAAATCCCACACATACGAATTGCCATTTTTTAAATAGTCTGAAGTGTCAGTTTTATTCCATGGCAGCGCGAACACTCAAGAGATGGTGACTAGGACACAGAGAAAGGTGTGATCTGATCCTTCTGCAAAGCTCAAGGAGACACCATCAGGATTTTAGAACAGAACTGATTGTGATTCCAAGCCATCAGGGGTTTAAGGATGTGAACAGCGAGCTCTGAATGTGGAACAGAAACCGGGGCAGCATCAGGGCTGGCACAGCTCCCACACCCTCAGTGCCCTGGAGTAAATGGAGTCTGAGACTCAGAGTTCTGAAATCCCAGCATTTGCTCAGCTGCAGCACACCCATCACACACACACTGGCACAACGGGCAGCGAGCAAGCTCCCCCGATCTCTGCTGCACGGCCAAGCAGAAAAACAATTCCTGTGCCAACCCGCGGAACGATCCAGGTCATTACAGAAATAATGGTGAGCTGTGCTGATATTTCTGACTCTTCATATGTGTCGCTCCAAAGGAGAACCTCGCCCTGTTCCTCCCCTGACCTGCAGCGCAGCCCCGAGCGCAGGGGAGAGGAGGAGCCGGGATCGGACTCTGCTCCCGGGCCAGGCTGGGTCTGTTCCGGGACACAGACTCTCCGTCCTTCCGTGCAGGAAAGAGGTGAGCTCGGCAGCCACACAGCTTCCTAAAGCTGCTCTTTTCAGCCACTGCTGGCAGATCTGAGAGCTTGAAATGGTTGGAAACTTGTATCTCAGTTCCCGTGGTTTTCTGCGTATTTGAGAGTAATGTAAATATTCAGATCCTCTTGTTTTCTTGGTTTTGTTTTGGTTTGCTGTTTTGGGTTTTTTTTTACATTTTTTTTGTGGTCATGTTTCAAGCAATTTATGAAAAAGCAGGCTGATGAAAGAGGGACAAAACTTTCTTTCACATCTTATTTTTAACTGACTAAATTTGGACCCGGTTAAGACAGCAGAAATAATGGCTGCGGGATGGCATCAGGTGGGCTTCCTATTGAATTGTTTTGCTGATACAGGCAAATTTTGTGGGACTGGATTAAATTATTGAAAACAACAAATAGACAGCCAGCCTCAAAAAGAAAAGCCTTTAAATTACATTTTTTACAAATAATTGGAAGTGCTATTCGCCATAAAACAGCCATAGAGCACCACCCTGTGGGGATTGACATCCCTGGGGTTTCAAGCTGTTAATCATTCTGCCTGTGCAGTCTTACCACAAAAAAGAAATCAGTGATTTTTACAGAGGGCAGGGTGGTCTGTACACAGGGCTGGTTACCTGGACAGGGTCTGTCCTGCAGCCCATCCTGTGCTGCTCTCAGGAAGTAACACAATTGTTCCACAATTGTTGTGATTGCCTCCCCTTCTCATCTCCTTCCACCCAGCGAGCAGACAGAAGACTGTTCCTCATTTGATTTTACCAGGCAGGAGGAGGCTTGACAGCTCAGCCCATCTCAACAGCTGCTGCTGCCAAAAGGATCCCAGGAACAGCATCTGAGGAGGAACCTGAAAGACTCCTGCAGCAGTGAGATCCTGTACCACAGAAAATCATACACACAGGAATCACCTCCTGAGGCAAGGGAAATAAATAGGAATTTTTAAAGCCATTTGTTACCTTTCATTGCTGAGATTTTTTCCACTGCTCTTTAAGTGTGCCTGCATTCATGCAACATTTTTTCAGGTTTTGTTTTTTTTTTTAGAGAAAATGTTTGCAGCCTATTTTGATTGCCCGGGAGGCCCAGAAAATCTTTGTATGAAAGAAGTGATGAAACCAGACCCAGGAGAAGGAGAAGTTCTTGTGAAGGTCTCTGCCAGCGCTCTGAATAGGGCTGATTTACTCCAGGTATGTGTATGTTAAGCAGATTTATGCACCTAAAAACAACACAGATTTTTCAAGCCCCTCTGTGAAGTCGTGAGAGATCTGATGAGTTAAAAGAATTTGAACCTGGTGATCATTTGGATGGGAGAGTTCATAAGGCTCAAAGAGAGATGTTTATTGATTCAGCAGATAAATGTTAATGCAGTGCTGGGCTGGCATGGAAAGGCAGCTGCCTTTCAACAAAACACGCAAAACCAAAGCTCTGGATCTTTCTAGATATTAGACCCTTTTCAGGATAATTGACATGAAAAAGAAATGTTCCAATGGCACAATTCTAGTGGGAGAAAATTTATTCAAATTCACATTCAGATTATTAGTTTGAGCTGCAAGCCATGCTCTGCAAATTGAGACCATAGTACCTCCACAGCAGAGACTAGCCTGGACAAATGGGACTCATAAATATTTCAATTTATTCTTATTTATAAGAATAAAAGTTAGGAAGAATAATAATTAAGAAGCAGAGATGTTTCCAGAGATTAGAATATCTCAAACTACTGTAACATATATGCACACGGCAAAATCAGGATTAAACAAATAGAAATTTAGGCTGGAGACATGTGAATGAAATATTGCAGATCACTATGCTCACTGATGTTTGGCTTTTCCTTCCTTGCCTTCTCTTTTTTCCTAACTTCAGAGGAGAGGGAAGTACCCTCCCCCCAAAGGAGCCAGTGATATTTTAGGCCTGGAAGCAGCGGGGAAGGTGGCTGGGCTGGGTCCCGGCTGCTCGGGCCGCTGGAAGATCGGCGATGCAGTGATGGCTCTGCTCTCTGGGGGAGGCCAGGCACAGTTTGTCACAGTGCCCGAAGGCCTCCTGATGCCAATTCCCAAAGATATGACTTTTATTCAGGCTGCAGCCATTCCTGAAGCCTGGCTAACAGCATTTCAGCTGCTCCATTTTGTAGGTGAGAGGTGCATTTGCCCATTTATCCCACCAAAACAGCTCATCTTCCTTTCTGTTACAAAATCCTCTCCTTGTTACCTCCATTTGAATGTTGTTTGCCTTCAAATAACCTGTTCTCTGTCACTTTGCTCTCGTGGGTCGGAATCCAGTATGCCAGACACAAATCCTTGAATCTTGACCACCTCTCCCCTGTGCCAACCTACCCTGCTGATTACATATTCACAAAGAAGGAGATGGAAAGATGGTCAGAATCCTTTCCATCTGTATTTCTCAGTTTGAATCACTGAATGTTTGGATTGAAAAGGATCTTAAAGATCATCTAGTTCCACTCCCCTGCCATGGGTAGGGACACCTTCCATTAAGCCTAAACCCTGAAATTATTCTCGTGTTTTCCACACACTGGAAAACGCATCTTACTTCTACGGATCTGGCTTCACTGCATGCATGACTGTATCAAGAACTTTATCACTAATTACTTGTGGATCTACAGTAGGCAGCATCTTGTACCTTGTTTAACAGAGCTATTATTTGTAGGTAAAATCCACTCTAAGCAGATTTAAAATAGACAGAAGCCCACACACTTAATTTTAAAAATATGCTGCCAAGGTAATAAACAGTAGCACTTGCCAGGGTTTTCCTCAGGCAAGAAATAACCTTCCTTAGCAGTAGCATCTGAAAGATTAAATAAGGAACAAAAGTTCCAAACATAACTTCCCGGCAGATTTGCTTCAAGCAGTGTTGCTTCCTGGGGATCAGTGGGAGGTTACTTGGTGCCTCACTTTCTGGAGCAATTGGTGAAACACAAATTAATGCAACCAATAGATGGTAAAATGATTGGCAGGACTGGTCTTTAATGTTACCCAGCATTTCTGGTATTTCTCCATTGATGAGTGCCTGATTTCTCAATATGATCAACCTCCAAGTGTGTTTCCTAGTGATTGTATAAAAAGGCTGTGACTGCACTCACTTAAGCATCTTGGTCACAGATGCCCAGAACTGCACACGGCCAAGAAAAAGTTCTTCCACTGAAGCTGTTAAAATGATGTCCTGTCAGCACACTGCAACTTCTGCTACTTCTGGATTGCTCTCTTTTATGAAGGCTACGAAGATGTCCAATCATCCAAAGTTCAATTAAGGGCATCTCTTCCAACCTCCTCTTTGGTATCTTCTTCATGTTTTAATCCAAAAGTGATGCTCAAAGGGTGACCACTTTCCTCATGCCCTCCTCCAGGTAAAGTACAGGAGGGTGAAAGAGTGTTGATCCACGCTGGAGCCAGCGGCGTTGGCATGGCAGCCATTCAGCTGGTGAGACTGGCAAAGGCTATTCCCATTGTGACAGCAGGAACTCAGGAGAAACTGGAAGCAACAGCCAGAGCTGGAGCAGCTGCAGGGTTCAACTACAAGAATGAAGACTTCAGTGAAAAGGTCTTGGAGTTCACCCAAGGTAAAAACCTCTCTGTGAAGGTGTGAATGAACCTCCCAGCGTGTTGACACACACTCAGTTTCAGCTGTCACTTGGTCATGGAGCAGACAGTAATGTAAGCACTGGACACTGATATCCTGTTCAACCAGAACAGGTCTTTCCTTGTTTTAATTGTGCTGTTTTCTGCATGGACTTTGTGTGTGCTCATTTGGGGCAGAAATACTGTGCCTTGTTATTGCTGCCCCCTCAAGGAACTGTGGGACCAAATCCTTGCATTTTGGTGTTTGAATCAGCACAGAACCATAGCATGGCCTGTGTTAGAAATGACTTTAAAGATCATCCTGTTTCAATTCCCTTCCACTAGACCAGATTGCTCTGAGCCCCATCCAACCTGGCCTTGGCCATTTCCAGGCATGGGACAGCCACAGCTTCTCTGGGCAGCCTGGGCCAGGGCCTCATCACCCTTAATTCTTAAACTGCAAGAAAAATGTAGCTTTTCTAAGCATTTGGGGAGGTTTGTGCTTGAGTTTGCTTATGGGTAACTTGAGTTTGCTTATGATGATTCTTTTTTTTTGGTGCCTGATTCTGTAATTTATTGCAAATCACTGTGCCAATTCCTAATTTCAGTAGAAAGATTAAATAAGAATTGTAGGGTTGATTCTGTATCTATAAATAACTAGGTTTTAGTCTTGCTTGAAATTATCCTTAAAGCAGTTTGACTTCATTGCTGAAATCTCTTCTGTTTCTACTCGAGGCTCTGGAGTAGATATCATTTTGGATTGTGTTGGTGCCTCATACTGGGAGAAGAATCTCAACTGTCTGAGTACGGATGGCCAGTGGATTATTTATGGACTGCTGAGTGGAGGTGAAGTCCATGGGGATTTGCTGGCAAGGCTGCTTTCCAAAAGAGCCAGCATCCACACGAGCCTGTTACGGTCCCGAGACAAGGAGGTAAGCAGTGGCTATCAAGCAGCTTGATTTTAAAATTTATGATCGTTTCGAGAGATTTCTTTTAAAACCAGTGTTAAACACATTCTTGTCAGAAAAGCCCCACCTTGAACTGTTACTACATACTTTGGAAAATGTCACAAAACTATGATATCCTTTTTTGACTTATATCAAATTCCTCCCTGAATGAGAGGAATGACACCCAGCACTTCTTAATATGCTTCTTGAGTACCATAATTTAAAGATTTGGCCCTGGATGAAATAAAACTCCAGTGATAGAGCAACTTGATGAAGTTTGAGGAGGGCAAAATAAACATCTCTATTAGGTCACTTTTCAAAGTAGAAACCAAGGCCATTTGGATGCCCATTTACCAAGGAAAATTCACTTTATGTGGAATATTGTCAGATACGACAGTAGAAGACAGGCAGTGCAGGGTAGATTCTGCGCATGGTTTAAGACTGTTTACAAGTACTGTATCAGTTTGATTTAAATGGTTCGCACTGAGCTCACACCACTTGCTTTTGGAGAATTTCATTCAATTAAAAGCTTTCTTCTTGTTTGTAATTTACATCTATCAGGTTTTTATGTCCATTTCAGTGTGAGAATGTCAGAAGGTGTCTCCTTGTGGGCTGTGTACATTTTATACACCGTGCTGAGACACCTCGGCGAGTGAGACGATTGGAAATAACCTTGCAGGTGTTTTTTTCCCCAGTACAAGGAGCGGCTGGTGAGAGCCTTCACTGAGGAGGTGCTGCCCCATTTTTCCGGAGGGGCCTCCCCGCCTCTCCAGCCCTTCGTGGACAGCGTTTACCCCCTGCACGCCATCGCTGAGGCACACAGGGCTATGGAGGAAAATAAGAACATCGGCAAAATCGTCATCGAAATTCCCGTTTGCTTCAAGAAAGGGCCGCTGCAGTAGCTGCTCTGGGACAGCCACTGCGGGGGCTGCACTGCGGCCATCCTGCCGCCTCTGCCCCACACCGGGACCGAGTGTGCGTGCTGAGGAGGGGAAAGGATAAGGAGGAAGCGTTTATTAAAGAGGTTCGTGCAGCAATTCTGG
>VRYO01001589.1:23789351-23818929 GCA_009812075.1 Sialia sialis | reverse complement strand
TTTTTTGGAAGGGTTTCAGGTGCTCCAGTGGCAGCTGGGTTTCACAGGTTCAATGCCCTGGAGCAGCGCCCGAGTACCAGAGGGGGATGTGATGATGCTCTTAACACGTGAATTTGTTAGAAAATTATTCTGCTGATGGGTGCAGAGAATGAGCTTAAATTTGAAATTAACTTGGAGGAGTAGATAAAATATGAGAGACTTGCTTGCTTAAGTAACTTTAAAATACAGCTAAAGTTTTACCTTGACTTGGGGTAAAAATAGGAAACACAAAAGCTGAGCACTAACAATTTTCCTTTTTATGAATATCCAGTAATTAACCAGTGGGAAGACAGGGACATTGCTGTTGAGATGTGTTCACTCGAAACAAATACCTGCATGCCAGAGACACGATGTCCTTGGACCATAGTGGAGATGTACCCATAGTGTCCTCAGGTCTGGATAGTGGCGATGTGACTGTGCCTTTGGTTTGAAAATGCATGGAGACTGTACAAGTCTGCAGCAGCTCTGATGCTCTTCTCTTGGTTAGTGGGACACAGAATTTGGATGTATTAGGGCCTTTCCACTGGAGTGATGCACTGGTGTGTTTATCCAGCTGTTTGAGCTACTAATTTATGTAATTTCCCACAGAAATGTCAACATCATCAGAGCCAAGCAATAACGTGTAAGCCCCTCTGTAAAGGCTTTTGTGCTTTGTGCAGTGTTTATCCCAGACTCCTCCTCGCTTTTGCACAGATCCCAGTGTGGATATGTGTGATGCCAGTTGTCCTCAGGAGTTCTCAGAGGCACCTTAGAGACAGTTGTTCTGACTGTGAAATCTCTGATGCCATTTTTAGTCAAGACTTTTGTTATCTGCAAGCTCTGCAGCCCCTCTGGGCTCACTGCTGTTACATGTTACGGGACGTGTGTCCCATCCCTCAGGTGAAGGCCATGGAATTGGTGTTCCCGTGGGAGCTGGATGTGCCTCGGCAGTGGGCTGGCACCAGCTGGGCTGTTCTGCCTCTTAAATTGACTTTGTGATATGCCAGGAGCCCTGCTCCATCCTAGGGACACATCTGATCCAGACAAATGCTAACTGACAGCCAGGTCTGGTAATATTAAATAAAAGATAATTGCTATAATAAGATTAAATTATTTCCAGACACAGCATGGCAGCCCTGACAAAAGCTTAAAGAACCCAGTTGCTGTGGAAAGGTGCATTTCCCTTATGGAGCAAAATACAGCCAATTTTCCTGTTGTCTCTGAATTGTTTGTTGTAAAAAGCGGGGATGTAGTTTAATACCTAGGAAAAAGAAAAGTTTTTTTGTGAAGTTGCATTAGTTCAGCTAATCTCAGTCACTGTGAAATAAACGAACTATTTCTTGTTTGTTTTATCTGACCTTGATTCTGGGCTTGCTGTGCAGTGGAAATACCCCCGAGACCAGAGGAACAGCCTACGTGGTCTATGAGGACATCTTCGATGCCAAGAACGCCTGTGACCACCTGTCGGGGTTCAACGTGTGCAACAGATACCTCGTGGTTCTGTACTACAATGCAAACAGGGTACGGGCACCTGGGCTGGGGCAGTCACCTCTGGACAGGGCTGTCACAGAAAAACAACCCCACTGTCAGTTTGTAAACACAGTTGCTTGGGTGTTTTTAAGAAATAAAATCCAAACTGTTGGAGGGAGTGAATGGGATACATGGTCAGTGTTTCGTATTTACGTTGGTGATTTGTGTCCCTTGGACAAAGGGTGTGAAAAACATGTTTGTGGGGAGTGTACTCTGCAGGAGAGGATGCAGAGGCCGCACAATTGCACAGCACATTGCAGCAGGAGGTGAGATCTTGTTTATGGGTAAAAAGTCTCCAGTTCTCGTTGTCCTCCGTGACACTGATGGCATCCAGGTCCCTGCAGCATTGTCCAAGCACTAGAATCAAACAATACTGAGGGACTTCACACTGATGTGCGTTGCAGATAGTGGGAAATAACTTGTCATAAGATGAGAGGTTATTTTGTCTTCTTATATCTTTTATTTTCCTAATTACAGGCATTCCAAAAGATGGACACAAAGAAGAAAGAAGAACAGCTTAAGCTTCTCAAGGAAAAATACGGAATTAACACAGACCCACCAAAATAAACTGATCTTTTTTGGAAAACTCTTTTCAAGCCCTGCCATCGAGTTCTTGGCCTAAACACAGGAAATTTTAACAAAGTGTAATTTTTTTTCTCTTATAAATTTGGTAAGATGAAATATGAGTCTTTATATCTTCAAATTAGAATTAAATAAATGTAGAACACAAAGAGATCTGCTTTAAGATTAAATCCCCCAGGCGACATTGCTTCTCTGTGCTGAGGGTGACCTGGCAAGAGCTGCCTTGACCTGTTCCTAGCAGGAGTTTTCAAGAAGGGACTCAGCGGATTCTGTTTTTGAATGAACAAAGCAAGCACAAGCCGAAGTTTGTAACGAAGTTTGTTTCACAAACTGGAGAAGATGAACGGCTTTTAAAAGGATCCAGCTGATAAGGACTCCAGTCCAAGTACCTTGTTCCCTGTGGTGGTGCCTGCTCTGATCAGCTGCAGTGGAACAATCCAGCTCTCTTTGTTCTGTGTCCCAGATTTGGACTGAGGATTTGGTATGAATTGAAGAACACATGACCGAGATGAGACAGTAGATTAAGGTTTTCATTTTGATACTTGTAGTGGGATTGTTTTCTATTTGGCATGGTTGAACTGTAACACATTTTCTGTACATACATTTTTAAGTGTAGCATCTGGTGAAGGAAAAACAGATTTACTTTTTTTTGGCTCTTTTTTCAGTACTCATGTCCTGTGTATAAAAACTGAGTGTGATCCAGAGTGTGCATAACCAGTATCTTTTGGAAGTGGGAAAGAACAACCTCTGCCTGTGCTGTGAACTGGCTGGAAGTTGTGTGAATGTGGCTAGGATCCTGCCTTGGGAGGATTCATGTGCAAGGATGTGATGTTCCGCTCCCTGACCAGACAATTTCCACCCAGTGCAGAACTAGGGCAGATAACAACACACTTTGCCTGGGATTTGTAATTCAGTTTTGTTTTTCAGTGCATTCTACTATCATAGAGGAATGCTTCCATTTTCTGAAATTTTTTTGTTGAAATCTGTCACTTCAGTAACAGCACTGTGTCCATTTGGCGAAAAAATAAATGTCTGCATCTTCTGCTTTTTTTCATCACGGCTGTCTTCACGCTGTGTTCCTCCTGTATGTAACCTGTGCTGTTAGACAGGAGTGTTTGATGCAGGGAGGAGCTGCAGCACATCCATCTCCATGGGTGCAGGGATGTCCTCATGTCTCCTGGGAGAGCACCCAGCTGTGGGAACAATGCCCATGTCTCACCTGGAGGAGATCCCTGGCAGCTGCCCTGTGCTGTGCCCCTCGTTTGGCAGTGCGAAGGGGCTCACAACAATATTCACAGTTACTGGCTGGAACCCATGAGAAACTAAACACTCATCATTTTGCACTGAATGGTCCTATTTTCTTCATTCCTTGGAGAAACTATTGCAAATTAATAGATGCTCCAAAGAAAAGTTCAGTAATGGCTCATGAAGAGTGAGCTCCAAGCCAGCTCTGGGGGAAAGCAGCCACCACGGCTGAGGTGTGATCTCAGCTTTGGGTGGGTGCTTGGAGTTCCATCCTGACCCACGGGAGCAGATCTGCCCTGCCTTCCCTTGCACACAGGCACTGGGGCTGTGAGCCAGAGCCGTGCTCAGTGTGTGCTTAGAGCACAACTCCTCCTCCCTGCGTGTCCCTTAAAGCTGACCCTGTTTTTGCAGCAAAAGCTGTGCAGGCTGCAGTCACCCCAGCTGAGTCAGGAACGGGCACTGGGAGCCCAGAAGCTGCGTTAGATGAGCAGTCCCTCCCCCATGGCCAGCCTGGCTTCCAGGTCCTGCCCATCAGATTAACACAGTGTTCTCAGGCAAGAACCAGATTGCATTAGAAATATTTAAATTAATTAACTACTCCTGGCAGATTTGCTTCTATGTGAGCATCCACAGCTTTTCAAGCATCACAAACTGCTCTGCCCCCATACATGTATATTTTATGTATATAAATATATGTATTTACATGTGCCTGTATATACGTACACATGCATGTACCAAACACTTGGATAACTGAAATAATTTGTACCAACTGCTGGGCATTGAGAAGGCTCCTTGCTGAAACGGGAACTGGAGGTGCTTGTTGCCATGCTGGATTTATGTTTCTAGTAAGTAACAAACACTGGTAATAAATACCAGAGTGCCAATAATGGTGCTGTGTGCTGCCAGCCTTGCTCTAAATCATATGCAAATACCACATTGCTTCTGTCAATAGCAGAGACCATGGTGCTTGCACTGCAGTGTCTGTTTTGATGAGGATTTGATGTTGTTTGAAAAACATACATAAAAAGCAATTCTTTAGGGCAATAAGATTAATAAAAATTCCTTCAATGAATCCTCAAGATCAGCAGCTTTTGATTTCTCTGAGAGCTCAGCTGCCATCTTTCATTAAATATTCCATTTCATAGTTTTCTTCCAGTGCCTGTTCAGGGCTTTCAATGTCCCTGCACATGTAAAAATGAAATAATAATTTGTACCTGCAAGACAGGGGGAATGGAAATGGAATGCCCAGAGGACTGTTTTGATGAGATCTACTCAAGATTTTGTTTGAAATGTAATATCAAAGAACAGGGAAATGAGTTCAGCTCATGAATGGCAGAGGGGCAGCAAATAAAGCAGATGTTACCAGCCTCGCACTCTGCATCTGTGCTGGTTTTGTGTGTGCTCACTTCCCGTTTAATTTTTCAGGAAGTAGGGCATGAAATTAAGACTGAAAGGTCACTTTTTTCCATTGAATCTGTTTAGAAATTAGTAACAGGAGTATACCTGATTACGCAGGCAATGACATAAATCTTTTCCAATCTATTATATAGGCGTAATAATTTTATGTACTGTGTTGATCGATGATACAATTAAATAAATTAACGCATTTGCAGTCGAATAAAGAGCTGAAGATTACATTTCCTTGAAGACTTAATTTCCTTAAGTATCACAAAGCACAATTAGTTTTCCTTTCAGATTTTTCCTTTTTAATGAAATTGGCATGAAAAATGTAATAATCCCTGTTTCCAACCAAGGTCTCCGCAGAGAGGAGACGAGGAGGCACAGCTTTATCAGCCAGCTGTAATAAGGATTTTATGGAGTGGGTAATGGCTGGGAGGGCAGGAGGGAAGAGCACAGTGGCAGCTCTGCAGATAGAGGTGATAACATCAATGATGATCAGCTCTCGGAGCCCAGCAGGAATGTGGTTTCCCTGGTGAGAAACCTGCAGGAGCAGAAGGACGGAGCCATGCCCTGCACATTGCCTCAGATGCAGCAGGAGCCCCCAAACAGCAGGGCCAAGAGGGGATGGAGGAGCACGGGGCCATTCCAGGGGCACTCACATAATCCCTGGCATTGTCTTCACTGTTGGGGCATCCAGGAATGGGCCCAAAGCCAGTGCTGCTCTCTGGTGAGACCCCACCTGCAGAGCTGCATCCAGCTCCAGGGTTCCCAGCACAGGAACGACAGGGGCCTGTTGGAGTGAGTCCAAAGCATGATCAGAGGGATGGAGCACCTCTCCCATGAGGAAAGACTGGGAGAATTGGGATTGTTCAGCCTGAGAAAGAGAAGCTTTGGGGTGACCTAATTGTGGCCTTCCAGTACCTGAAGGGAGCTGCCGAGAAAGAGGCAGAGACTATTTACAAGAGCCTGGAGTGACAGGACAAAGGGGGAATGGCTTCAAACTAACAGAAAGAAAGGTTAAATCATAAACTACAAGACACTGGCAAAGGTTCTCCACAGAGGTTATGGATGTTCCATCCCTGGGAGTGTTCAAGGCCAGGCTGGATGGGGCTTTGAATGACCTGGTTAATGGAATGTGTTCCAGTCCATGCTAGGAGGCTGGAACAAAATTGTCTTTAAGGTCCCTTCCAACCCAAACCATTCTGCGATTCTATCACACTTTGGGCTTTTTTTTTTTTTTTTTTTTTTAATAAGCAATTAACTTAAACTGGGCCATTGATAGGAACCACTTAAATCAATGTGCTGAATCAAACTGTGTTTGACAGGCACAACAGAGCCACACCACCTTTAACCAAGACTTTGGGAGATGCAGTGACCCAGTGGAGAAAGGATGGCCAGCAACAGAGGCCAGGGCACTGGCAAAAGAGAGCTGGATCTTTTCAAATGATTTGGGAAGGCTGGTGGACATCAGACCCTGACAGATCCAATTACCAATTTTTAACAGGAAATTAGCATGCCCTAAATAAAATAACTATTAGGGGACGTGTAACCCAGCTGCTGCAGTGACCTGAGATTTCCACCAAAAAAGGGTTCTGAAAATCCCTTCATTTGTTTATGGAAAACAGAGAGAGAAAAAAATTTACTCCACTCAGAGTATAAAAATCTGTAAGATATGGATTTATGGGTTTAATAATTAACAAGCTGAAATAAATGCAGCTCTGTGGGTAAAATGAACATCTGGAGAGAGAATACCATGAGCCATGGTCCCTAGCCAGATCACCAGTTTTGCTTTTTGTTCTCATTCCCTCTCCCAACTCTAGGAGGTCTCACCTGGGGTCATCTCTGTAGCTTTGCTGTCTGACAGCCCATGCTGGGAGTGTTCTAACATAGATACAGAAACAGCACAACTGTTTGAAATATTACCATCAAAACACCTGTTGGTAGAAAACCATGCAAATAGTTTATAGTCAAGTTAAATAGAAGCAACATGACACATTGATGCCCTGGCTTTCTACAACAAAGAGGAAAAATGAGCCTAATGGAAAGAAATCCAAGAAAGCTTTGCTAATCAGGTCCTGCTCCCAAATCCAGGTAAGCAACAGCCAACACATCTTCCTGTCTCCAGAGGAGAAACCAGCATTTCATGAATTCATATAAGCAGCAAATGAAATAAATATTGCTGAGTCTCAAGCGCCAGAGATCCAGTGCACACGGTCAGTTTGCAGGCTTTGTGAACAGCAGCAGCTGATGCAGCCTAAAAACCCAGGAGTATTCAGTGGCCACATCATCCCACAGTTCAGATTTCTTTTGAAAGGTGAATGCACATAATCCTGGTCTCTTCTAGCCTTGCTCAGCACCAGCAGAAAATACTACACTAGTTTTACTGTTGTAAAGGCACAGAATAAGACCAGCACTGCATGTCTTGGACAAGCAGCACTTTCCATCTCTTCAGCAGCCAAATTTTGGCCAGAGTTGAGGCAGGGGAAATGGAGAGTCAGGAAAACTGTCCCAGCATCCCTTACTTGCATGTCCCTGGTACCTCTGGTCCTACAGAGATCTTCCACTAGGCCATCACTAATAGAAGCACTGCACGGAGCTACATGTATTTCATGTAAGAGGAATAATTAATGAAAAATGGGTTGATGATTGAAGAACTTCTTGTACAGCAAAGAGCATCCCAGTAGCCAGAAGAGAAAAACAGGATGAGAGACAGTAAAGTACCAAGATTTTATTGTTTTATATATATACTTATAATTCTTACATGAGACAGTATTTTTTTAAAACAGCAGCAAGCAGAACTTACAAGTTGAGAAAAGTGGCAGCGCAGGTAACTCTGTTTGGCTAATGCCCGTTCATGTACAAGGCGTACATTGGATTTTTTTTTTTTTTGAGCACCTTTTATGGTTTTTATTTTTTCTTGGTTTAAGTGTACAGTAAGGCAGTGGTTTTTTCAATAAGGAATATATATATTTATATATATATTTATATTTATATATATTTTCAGTCATCACCGCGAATTCTTCGTACATGCAAATTAAATAAAATGTACAACTCGGAAATGTTACACCGGTAGACATTTTTCCTCAGAGCAAAGCTTCTAGTAAAAGGCAAATACAGACACCACAAATTTATAAAAGAGAAGGAAGGCATAGGAAACCAAGAGTCAGGCGCTACTGACAGGACAGCTTGAGCAGGGCAGGTTGGGATTCCAGTGAAGATTGGCAAGGCGGGAAGGAACGGATGGTTATTAACAGATGTCTCCAGCCAATTCTCTCGGGAAGGTTCACTCTAACCTGAGAAGCTCCACATCAAAGAGGAGCGTGGCATTGGGAGGTATGACCCCAGGGTGGCCTGTGGCTCCATAGGCCATCTCAGGTGTGCAGGTCAGCTTTGCTCTTTGTCCTAAGCTCATCTGGGTTTTGGATGTCAGAGAAAGGAGAAGACAAAAAAAAAACAAGATTAGGAGGAAAACAAACAAAAAAAAATCACTACCTGGCAGATTTACAGAATCAAGGAGTGTTGGGATTCATAGATTCATAGAATTGTTTGGTTTGGCAAAGACCTTTAAGATTGTTGAGTCTGAGAAGATCTTTAAGGTCCCTTCCAACTGAAGCCACTCTACGATTCTGAGTCCAAATGGTTTTGCTTCACGCTGAAGCTGCCATAAACAGTTCAGACATGGGCACGGGTCTCTTCACTGCTTTGCCCTCTCACAGCAGTTATTTAAATTGCCAGAAGCAGCTTGGAGGTAACACAAAGTCTTTTTAACAACTTTAACAGGCTGCAGGAGGTCTGAGTTCCTTCTGTGGAGCACAGGGTACAAGGAACCATCAGCAGGCACTAGGAAAGGCCCTCACAGCTCTTTATTCATGAGAGATCAGTACCCAGCATAGCCAGGTTCAGCACTTGTTTCCCTAAACTCAGTCCAAGCCCCATGGTAAACATCTCACTTATGCTCCTTATCCAGGCAGAGAGCCCTTGCCCTTGGAATGGGCAGGAATGCTGATTTCCCTCACTCCAGGCTGGCTCTGAAGAGTACAGCTCACCTAGATCTGGAGTTATCTTCTAACTGAGTATTTTGAACATTTTCAAACTGCAGTTCATGCACCATACACTGCTGTTGGAATATTCACTGGCTAATATGAAACATTTCTTGTTTCACAAGAAACATCCCCTGATTTGAAGCAGTGATTTTAACTCAGACCTCTTTCCCAAGACTGGGCACATCACTGGACTACAGATTATGTGATAGCTCCTGTTGAGAATTTTTTCAGGTTGAATATTTCAGGTTCTATAGAATATATAGCTAAAGAGTCAATTACTTTGGGTAGAAGGAGAATGTGGATATGAACTTTCCCACATTCACGGAGTGCTCACGGCACAGGGCTGAGGATGTCCAAGCCAGTGACCTCCCCTGGTCCCTACAGAGATCTTGCGTGGGGCTGGCTGTCCAGTGCTTGGATGTGTCCCTGCAAACCAGGCAGCTGGTAAGTCATGACTGGGGTTTTAGGGATGAGGGAAACTTGAACTGTAAGAAGCAGAGCAGAGAAATGCAGACCCTGCTGATATGTGACAGTCATTACACCGAGGTTTGTGAAATCTGTGTGCTGGACATAGGGAACTGCCTTGTTCCACGAGACTCTGTCCAGCATGCTCCCCAAATCCCTCCAACCCTGGGGTGGAAGGAGACAGCCAGGAGCTCGACTTGTGTCAGTGATCCACTAGGAGGAGCAGGAGGGCAGCGTGTGGCCACACGGGTTTCTGGAATGGCTCTCGGACACTGATTTTCTAAGAGTCGGGGAGTGAGAGTGGTCAGGGAAGGGATGAACTGATTCAGCCAGCATTTGTTGATGCTGGTTTATCTGCACTGGCCTCTAGCTCCTACAGCTCTGCAGTCCTGAGCTCCCTTAGGCCCTTCTGCAAAGCAAATAATAAACAGTCCAATCCAAATCCTTCTATTTTTCACAGTCTAGGACTCTTCAAATGGACATCTCTGGCTGGAAACCCATCCACAGGGCTGGAAACCCTTGTATCTTCCACCCCTCTCTGGCAAAGTATGGTTGCATCATTCCTCAGTGGATTGTTTCTCATTTTGCATTCTTCCCATCTCTCTATATAAGCATAAGAAATTGTTCCTGTTAAAGTTGTTCCTATAAGACTATTTGAGCACTTGCTTCCTACACTGAGCTCTTGGATTCTGAGATGGGAAGTCAGGAGGAATTTGCACCCTGATCTCATTCACTCGTGCTCTTGGGCAGTCTGATCACACTCCTCATGTCTGGGGGCCCTCACAGCACTGCACAAAAAGCAAGACCTGGCAGTGAATTGTACTGTGGAGCTTTTACTGTGTGGGACTCACATTGTAATAATGGAGGGCAGTTTTCTTTCTCTCAGCATAGGGTTGTTTAGTGAATGTTTTATAGCTAGGGGCCTGAAGTCATAAAAATGTAGCACTGCAGTTTGGTACCTTATTCAGTCAGGGTCAGCATCTGTAGCTGGGTCATGGATGTCATCAAAAAGGGCAGCTTGGGCTTTTATGGAGTAGCTGAATAAGACCACTCCATAAAAAGCTGACTCCTCAACATTTTAGAGGCCACTGCTGTCTGTTTGTGGAGCTGCCCACAGGAGAGGTACAGGGCTAATATGACATCTAGGGAGGGGACTTCATCTCTCCCCTCCCAAATGCATACTATGGAGAAAGACTCATGAGCAGGGGACAGCCCTGGGTGGGTGGATGGATGGATGGATGGATGGATGAATGGAAGGAAGGAAACTACAGGAAATACCATGCTTTCACAAAAACACTCCATATCCTACACTGTGATTTCCACTTGGTCCTGTCACCACTGCCCTGGACATTGCTGAGCTCACACACTCTTCAGCCAGCTCCAGCTTCAGCCAGAACAATTTATTAGTACCTGTGTAACACCTTCTTCAAATCCTTTAATGACTTCTTGCCTGCCAATCTTGAACCTGAAAGGCTTGTTTCTGTCTCTGGAGGAATCAAACTTCTTTCCATTTTGTAGCATTCCTGCCAAAACAAGACACACAGTTTCAGTCTGAGCTACATCTAAATTTAAATGCTGGAGGAGAGGGAAGGAGTGAAAAATTAATGTCTCGGTCACATCAGCTGTTCATTTCCATATTCACTTTGAATCCTCATTCAAAAGGCAGGAGAGACAACTGCAGTGGTACCACATTGTTACCTTTGTCTTCCTGTAATTTAGGCTCTGAAATGGAAAATATTTTTATTATTCTCAATGCAAGAGGTTACAACCCATATGGCACCAAACATTGCACAGACCTACAGAAGAGCTGTTGGTTGCACAGTGGAGCTCCCTGCCCAAGTGGATAAAAGCAGCTAAGGAACAAGTGGGAGGCAGAGGAGGAGAGAATCCCAAGACAGGTGCGTGATCCAGGCTGTCCCTAATAGCATGTGTTACACAAACAGGGGCATCCTGTGCGTGTGAAACCTCTACACAGCGTGACAACTGCACGTGTCTGCTCTCATACAGAGAGGAGACTGCAGTCACAAATATGAAAACTGAAAAGGTATTTATGTAAATGTTCTACCACCCTGGTTCTTCATGTTTTCATTCAGCCATGAGAGATAGTCCAGAACACGTTACTCGTTCCTGTGGATGGGCACTGTTTCCATCCATGGCTTTTGAACACATGCCCAGATTCCTCAGCAAATGGACAAGCCTTCAGAGAGCACTACATGATTAGCTATTCTTCTCCTCTCTTCAAATTGTGGATAATTATGGTAGCTTTCAATTTAGAAGTACCTGGTACTTAAAATGGTTTTCTCTGAATATTGCAAGGTTGGGCTGATATTTATGTATCAGAATCAATCCTTTCTTTGTTGTGCTGTAGAGCCAGTGCTGTGGGCATACACCATCACCCTCCTATGCAAGGGGTTATACAAGGAGAAGTTCATTAATCTGAGAAAGACTGGTTGCAAAGACATTAAAAACTCCAGCTTTAAAAGAAAATGCTGATAAAAAAGTGTCTTTAAGATCTAGTATCAAGATACAGTCTTATTAGTTTTTTTCCATTAAAGCAGTTATATTAACAGATCAGCTTGATGCACAAATTTTATTTTTCAGTGAAAACCACCAGTTATTGTCTAATAACAAAGAGGCATATTTTGCTTGCTTAAAAAGTCTGTACTATGAATAAAAGGTAAATATGCCAGAATGAAAAACAGAGACTAAAAAGTTCATTTTACCAACTTTTAGGCTTCTAAGATGTAGCCAGCTACTTCTGAGCTAATTACTCAGAGAAAATAGATAATCAAGTCAAAGAAAAATGCACTTTCAGGGAGCAATTCATCTAACCAGATCTAGGGATGTACATCAGGACATAATGAATCACATCCCAGCAGTGCCTATTTCTGTGCAATGAATAAAGGGAAGTCCAAACAACAGCTCAGACATAGACGCCTCCAAATTAAATCAGTGGAGTTTTGGACTTGCAGATACAAGTGTTGATACAAGTGATACAGAGTGTTGGATTACTCCAGTGGGGCTCTCCATCCAGATATTTTACATCAATATTAAAATCAAATGCCATATTAAGGCAAATTAGCCATTAACCAAGTCAAACATTTGTCCAAGTTGGTCTTTCAGACACACCTATGCATGTGCCCAAGGCCTTAGAAAGAAAACTGTGGAATAACGTGCCCATAAGGAATGTTTCATAACCATTACTATTACTGCCTGACATAATCCTTCAGTTTTCCACAGCAAAATAATGAAGTGCTGTATGTGTGCTCTGATGCAAGTAACTAGAATCACAGAATCAACGAGACTGGACAAGACCTCTGAGATCACTGAGTGCAACCTATGACTCAATGCCACCTTGTCAAACAGAACATGGCACTGAGTGCCACATCCAGGTGACTCCACCACCTCCTGGGCAGCTCATTCCCATGTCCAATGACCCCTTCTGTGAGAAATTCCTCCTAATGTCCAAGCCAAACCTCCCCTGGCACAGTTAGAGGCCATTTCTTCTTGTTCTGTCACTTGTCCCGTGGGATCAGAGCCTGACCCCCACCTGTCAAGGAGTCCTAGGGACTGATGAGGTCTTGATCAGCCTTCTCTTCTCCAGGATAAACACTCCCAGCTCTCTCAGCCACTCCTCACAGGAGTTACCCTCAAACCCTCCCCCAGCTCCACTGCCCTTCTCAGGACTCACTCCAGCCCCTCCACGTCCTTCTGGAATTGGACACGGAGCTCAAGGAGTGGCCTCAGCAATACAGGGGGAAATTCACTTATTAGATAATGCATCAGCTCACTGATATCCACAAACCCCTCCAGGCAGGCTGGGAAGCCACAGCAGCTCCTGAACAAGGTTTTCCAGCTACAGACTAGGATGGATTCATTTGTAATATAGCCGGTACTGGGGGAGGGCAGGCAGAGAGAAGCAGCTCAAGGGGAACTCTCAGGCAGATAATATAATCCTTTTTGAAGTATTTGATCTTAAATTTAAGTGACAGTCCTTCCTCAGAGCACTTTTATTTTTAAACACATCATAAAACCTTATGATTCTATGAAATGGAAGGAGACTATTACAGAATCCCAATATTTAATAGTTTTAATATTAAAACTTAGTACTGTCATTACAGTTAGCATGTTCAAAGCAGTACAAAAACATTAATTATTCTTCACATTAGCCCAAGGAGGTAAAGAAGATATTTATTATAAAATAGCCTCAATCTGAAAGTTCAGATTCAGATGCAAACTTCCACAATACTTTATTATGCATTCATTTCACTTTGTAACTTAATCCTATTAAAACTCTTAGCTTAAAGCTCTGATGATTTACTAAACATCCCACATCAAACCAGTGGCAGAATCAGAATTAACTCTTCAGAGATTTTGACAACAGCTCCTGGATAGTGCTTCCTATTTAAAATAACATTTCCATCTTCTCATGAGCTTGCTAGTTTGATACACCATTTAAAAACTAAGTCATTGCACTAGAAAATGCCCATAGAAGATGTGTTAGCCCTTAGAAGAAATCAGGCTTTTCTATATTTACAGCAACATTCTATTTTCAGCAACAGCTGAAAATTCATGAGGTTATGGATTTATAAATGTAACTTCCTCTGTCATCACCTTACAGCTTTTGGAAGAGAAACTGGGATGCAGAGTCAAATGTGTCTGTGTTCACTGAAGCTCTGGCAGGAGGGGCAGCTTTTATGTGAGTGCCCTTAAATGCACATCCAGCCTGGAAATGAGTCAGAGACTCCATGTGCCCTGAAGAAGTTCTGATACAGATTTAGATGTGAACTTTAGATCTTTTCTATCTCTGGTTTTGAGAATTAGAGTTGGCTATGCAGGGCTCCTGGGAGCTAAAACAGCACAACGCTTTCTTTTTTCTCTTGCTAATGCACCAATTGATTTTTTTTGGGTGAATAAATTGATTTAGTTAATATTCTTCAACAGGGATGGATGCCCATCTTCAGCCTACATCTTTATTTATCCAGCTAACAGCAAGGAGGAAAAAACAAAACACAATCAGGAACTCAGCAATGACATTGTTTTGCAAGTCAGAACAGTCAATAAGAGTTTTGACTGAGCAAGGACATCTAGGTGCTTATATGGCTACTTGTTTAAAAACCCCTAGGTTTCTGAAGGGGAACAATCATTGTATGAAAATAATTACTTGCACAAACTTGAGTTATCGAAATATGGCATGGATTTGAAAACAGTCCTAATTGAAAATGAGGTTTTAAAAATTAAGTGGGTGTAGAAAAGGAGACATTTCATAAAGAGTAGATGGATCCTTTTATTAAGGAACATGACCACAGATCCATCCAAACTGCAGGACTACAATGCCATTTGGGCTAAACTGGCGGTGAAAACACAACTTCAGGGGAGGTTCAACACAAGTTATTACTTTTTATTAAAACACAGGTGTGTCTGCAGCTGTGTCTGCACTACTTTTTACCACGGCACTACTTTAGCTAAAATCCCATCACTGCAGTCTGTTTCCTAAGGGGAGAAGGCTAATGAAATGACACTGTCTGCACTTGCCTAATAACTTCTGAATCTTTGAGCTGATTTCAAACACATTTGGGAGAGGAATATGGATCATACCAGCATTAAGATGCTATGCATGTAATGAAAAAAATCTGCATAGAAAGAAGAGCCTCTAAGAGCTTCTACTAAGAGAAAGGATCAATCTTTGTTATCAGAGAAAATATTATTGAGGAGAGGTCAGGAACAGAAAGGCTGGACCACAGACTAAGTTTCATTTTGCTAACTTTTCTTCTTTCATCTGAGAATGACTGAGCTGGGAATATAAGCAATCACATAGCACAAATGCATGGAGCCAGTCCAGCTGTTAGACACCTAATACATTTATTGTCTCAACAAAACTCTGCCTCAAACCATGGCCAAACTGTTATCCACGCGAAGGATGGATGGAGACTTTGCACTGAAGCCATCCACAGACAGTCTGTCAAGCCTCTGTGCCTGAACCTGGAAAATTCACATGCAAATTCCACTGCTAATGTTATCCAGTTGAAAGGCAGAAGCTGTGTCTCAACCTGGAATCTAGGCTACTCCTGGGGTTAATGGAGAAAGAGAGGTATATCCAAGGATGATTCATCCGACCTAGATTTAGACGTTAGGATTGAAATAACCTCCTGGAACTGTTTATCATTCTCAGTCAACTTACAAAAGGTAAAAAACAAATGCTAGACTGCCAGGTTTTTATAGGGCCCTGGTGAGGCAGTATTAACTCAGCCATCCATCCCTAAATGAAGTAGGCAAAATTGCATCCCAGGCTTCACTGACTCCCATGTTTACTCAATTGTTTGTCTCTGCAGTGCTGACAAATTCTGGCAATCAGAAGATGAAGATCCTAATCCAGGACAAATCTCTTGATTTCACTAGTTGCTCTCTTTTTATCTTGTAGAGTGAGATTCACTTACCTCACAAGTATGGAGGGGATAAACTGAATTAATTAGGTGACTTTCAAAAAACAGCATCATTCATCTATGAAGTATTCCATTCCTTCATTTTTTCAACCACTAGTTACCTACAGAATGTAAAGGGAATACATATGCTTGAAGACAGCTACTTCCTAAATACTCTTTGGCAGCAGAAAGAAGGGCAGTAGGACACTATCCTGCTTCATTTTATGTAGACCAGAGGCTCTTCAGGACAGGAACTCTATCTGATGCCCCTCAATGCCATCACATTTCCAAATTATGCCCTGTAATCTGCTGTTAGGAACATGTCTGTGGGTTTGGTTCCTAGGACTCTGTGAGGAGTTAATGTTGCTGTGGGTTAAGAATTTTTTATCTCAAGTGTTTCTTTTTTTTCTCATGAAATATATTGTTTCTATGTAAAAATATTTCCATATTCTGTCAGGAGAATGTACCAAAGGCTGGACATTCTTATCTACCCCCTCACCCCCTCATTTACAACATGCAACTATTAGAAATATCCACTTTTAGCCTGGAAAAAAAATTCTGAAATACTGTGGCAAAGCATTCCCTGCATTCAGTGGTGTTCCCACCTTAGCTTGTGGCTGAGTCTCAAGCCAACACACCAGAAAAATGTGTGGTTTCCCTCAGAAACAATTCCCCTGTGTCTTGATGTTAAACACAGAGATCTGGGCAACAGTTTTCTAGGCAAATACTGTCACCACTGTGTTTCTTCTTCCCGGGACCTAACTCAGCTCTCCAACTCATTCCATCAGAATCCAGATGTGCATCAGTCAGAGATCTCACACTTCTTCCGTCACACACCTCTGATTTCCTTCATTTGACTTCCAAAGCAAACTCTCCTGGACAAATTTGTTGTCTCATTTATTTTACTGATGGCCATTGTAATGGAAACAAAGAGTGCTGAATGTGAGCTGGAAGATGCTTTCGTTCCCTGTGCTACGGTGGAATAGGGGCCACCTTACTGTGTCTGTCTGGGGACTTTGGCAACTGAACCTCAAAGGGAAGCCTTGCTTTTCCAGGAAAAGGCTCAACAACAGAGGTTTAGTACCACTGCAAACATTCAGTTTTATCCTGCTAACATTTTCTCTGCTTAATATAAACAAAGTCTTATGTGGAAAAAAATATTAACTGTCTTAGGCTGCATTTTCCCAACAGTTTTCAGCTCCTTAAGAAAAAAATATTCATACTTGAAGGGAATTTTCAGTCTAGAGGGATAATAGTTGAAGAAAAAGGAGGAAGGGGATAAGCACAACTCTGCAGCATATAAGCTCTTTACCACAATTATTTTGTTTTGTCTAGAAAGGCAACAGCAAGGACTTGAACGTGCCATTTGTTGCCATGACAAAGCGACTGGAAGTGAAGAAGTGGGAAATGGATAGTGGTGGTGGCCACTTCCCAGTTCCTGCTACCACAGTGCACTTCAGAAACACTTCATCTTTTGAACACCGGCAGCCTTGCTGCTTCATTTTCTTCGTGTATTAGATACTCATATATCTTTAATGTGGAGTAAGAGCAGCACAATCAATTATTTATTATTCAGCTGACAGCATGCAATGAAGACACAACAGACAACTCTTCAATAATGCATCACCGTGGGCTATGAATCACTGTTGCGTACAACCACAAGACAATATGAAAGAACCTTGCACTTAGCTCGACTTCACAGCCAGGAAAATTACCTGCAATTGTCTAGTTCACTGTGCTGAAAGGCATTATTCTGTCCTAGCGGCTTTAGGGATTTGCATACTTTTAAGAGAAGGAAAAGTAGATTTACCTTCAAGGGAGGCTCACTAAGCATATTCTCCATGAGTTGTAAAGAGACCCAAACAATTCCTCCGGTATCCCGTCACCTTAAAGCAGTAATTTTATTTTAGAGTTTGATTCTGTTACTGTTGCGAAATTCAGCTGTAAAATATACATGTATTGCAGCATAAGGCAAATTTCATTTAAAGAAGCAAGGCAGAATCAGGTCAGGGTGGGAATGCTAATGAGGGGGACGGTAGATGTCTAAAGCAGTATTTTAGAGGGAATATATTAATAGAGAAATACTTTGCATCTCTTGTTTCACTGTCCCCAAACACCATGTCCTGTAACACAGGGAGAGGGAGTGTTCCTCACTGGTCTCGGTGTTTCTGTTCCTGCTCTCTGGTAGCAGCCCAAAAACACAAAGAACAGTTCAAGCATGGCTGTAATACAAAGAAGAGAGTCTGCAAGATTTCCCACACAAACACAAGCAGCAGAGCTTGCCCAAAGAATTTTGAGCACCTTGTGCACCATGGGAGCAGAGCAATAAAATAATCTCTTTTTCTTTTCATCTTGGTTTCATTCTCAATCTCATCCTATGCCACGTGTATTTCCTTCCCTCCTCCCCTTTTGTTTCATGGTTGCCTGTGTTCTGGGGCTGTGGATTTGACATTTTAGCCTGTGCACATACACAACTGTGCAGATGACCTCCCACTGGGAAGTTTCACACTTGGGTAGCAGGTTAAACCTCACTGAAATAGGTGTGAGTGTGACAGCCACCGTCTCTCAGGGTATGGCACCAGAAGAGCCCAATGTGGAACTCCAGAGTTCTCAACACAGATCTGGGTGCAGGCAGCATGGAAAAACATCAGAAATGCATATTCAGAGGTTTCTTGTGAAAGCTCTGAGCATGGCTCTGAGATCATGAGATGGGACGTGGGGGAAAAGCATCAGGTTCTTAATTCATCCTCTCCTCCAGGGTAGAAACTGCCAGAAGAAACACCAGCCCAACATGACAATCTTACTAGCAGTTAGGTGTGCTTTAATGATAAGCTGTTCTCAGATTGGGCATTTTTTTTGGTTTTCAGCTGTCTAGCCTTGTAGAATGTTTCCTTCTGAATAAAATTTGTGCTAAAATTCTTAATTTAAGTGTAACACTTCTGATTCCCATGGCTTAAGCTAGCAACAGTCTAGTGACAAATCTACCCATCTCTACTAGGGCACTGAATTAAGGGGCTATGGAGAGAATCATAGAATGGTCAGGACTGCAAGGAAAATCAAAGATCATCTCATTCCAACTCCCTGCCATAGGCAGGGATACCTTCCACTAGATCCGGCTGCTAAGGGCCCCATCCAGTCTTAAAAACTTCCACAGATGGGGAATCCACAGCATCTCTGGGCATGCCCAAAGACAATAAATTTGAGCATGGAAAAGTATTTATGTGTTTTATGTGTATTTATGTGTTACCATTTAACACCAAGATGTTAAAATGGTATGTTGGCTTTTAGGGTATTTGGAACTGAAAAATAACATTTCTCCCCACATCCCTGGTGAATGAATGCTCTTTCTTTCCCATAGGTCTTTGTTTACTTGGTTCTTTATTCACATCCAACTTTCTTAATGCTCAGCATGATTACAGCTCCTTCACAGAGCAGTGTTTTACTGAGACTCATCTTGATAAACACAGCAATTGTCTAACATCGTGCAAAGGACTCAGCAGCTACTCTGTTCTTAAATAAGATGGAGAAAAGGAAAAACATTCTTCAAAAAAGAGAGAAACACACAGGACAGAACCAGAGAAGTAAATAGTTTATAAAGATGGGTGTTTACTGAGCCAGTATGTCAGTCAGCCACAGTCAATATGCCAAGATTACATATACTCTAAGTCAGAGGCAGACACTGCTGTTCCACCATGATCTCATACATATATAAAACATACATAATGCAGAAGTCCAATGCTTTTCATCCAGGGTGTCCAACTTCTTGATCTAGACTGGTCAGACATCTCTGTAATATCTTTTTTTAGAGATGTGGTATAAGCTAGCATTATGCAATAGCCTCTCCCTTCCCAAGTGTTTGGAGAATTCCTGGGGAGTCATCTCCTCCTGCCTGCAATTCCATGCAGAAAAATGAGACATTACTTCACTGACACCAATTTGAGGCCACCAAGGGGCCTCATTCCAGCATAACACACAGAGTTTCTAGGGTGATTAGGTGGAACACTGCTGGTTCACTTAAGGGATGAGTCCCTTGCTGGGATGGAAAAGGCATCTTGATGCTCTGCTTTCCCCACTGACATGGACAGACTGTAAACTTCTAGGGAGCTCAAGGCAGTCAAGCTTAATTCCACCCAATGAAGACAGTCAAGATTAGTGAAAAAAATGCAGTTAAAACCAAGCTGGTTCTGATGTGTGCACCTGTTGTTGCCTGAGGATTTAGTGACCACGGCTCTAGCCAGTCACTCACAGCGTACCACTACACTTAGAAATCCTGCTGTAGGAATAACAGCAGAGAGAGCCCTTCTAGTCACTGAATAAACTCTCAGAAGGGTTCATTAACAAGTTACATGTTGGGAAACCCTTACTGTATTGTCAGAAGTTCAGCCTACCATTAACATCAGACAAACCCAGCACTCTGCTGAGCAGAAGCTTTGTCATTTGCTGCAGGACTGCAGTGGAGAAATGTTTTATTTTACTTTTCTAGACCTTCATTTTAAAAGATAGATGAGATACACTCATCAAAGGGACAAATGTTTCCATAGATGTATAGTTTGCTCTTCCCACCTACTAGGAATGCACTTGCTTTTCAAAAAAGAGTATTTTTGCAGTATTGTTTCCAAAGTAAACAGTGTTTTACATGCTCCAAGGCAGACACTGTCAGTGTCATAAATATCAATCTGCCCGTAAACTGAGCTTGTTCTGAAATAATATTACTACTAGATTAATTTTTTTGCCACATTTGTTTCCTATTTTTGCTCATCATTCCTGATGTTGCTGATTCTCTTTGGTGTGAACTGATACTAATGAAAGTACAAAAATATATGTAACAGTTTGAAACCTGGATCTCAGTAATTTAAATCTATGTTGAATCATTCACTCAGGACTATTCTCCAGAGCAGAATCCTGCAACAATATGGAACACTGTACATTTGTGATCAGAACAAAACCTGAATGTCAAAAAGAATAGGTTGTGTCACCAGACAGCTGTGTAAGTACAATTCACCTTCATTTTATTCCCTATGAAACAAGCATTGTAGTTTCACCAAGGTCAGCCAGTCAATAGCATACCCAGCAATAATATTATTAACCAATATACTTTGCCTTGGATATGCTGAAAGGCTTCATTCAGTAAGCCTTAAAGTATCTTCTGAGCCACAGGGGAAAGGAGCTATTAACAGAGCAGTCTGTTCTTATAAATAGGTCTTTTCCATCTCTAAGTTTTTATCTCAGTGATCTTATAAATGAACTATGGAAAAAGTAGCAGCTGCTGTCTTGACAGATGGGTCTTGGGCATTGCTCTGCTGGACATTACAGTCATCTCTCTGAAGAACAATAGGAATTTCCAAGTGCCTGTATCTATTTTCATCTCCTTAATAAGTCACTCATGTCTTGGGCAATGAAGAAGCAAGAACACAAAATAAACATTTTAGGAGATACATCTCAGAGAAAGGAGTAAGAAGAGGGATATCACCCATTAGGGACTTTCTCCTTGCATGTTATTAAAGTGAGAGACAGACAAAAAATCAGAAGTTTCTTACAGAGGCAGTAGGACAAGCAGGTACTTCCAGAAGGTGAGACACAGAAAGCCTGTGCACCAAGTGAAGTGCAGCCAATAGCCAAGTACAGGACACAGTAAGTACAAGGATGAACCTCAATTTGAATCTCTCTCTAAAATTTAGCATCATCATTCATTTTGGATGTACAGCTTTGAATCTGGTTTTAAGGACAGACAGAAGGCTGAGAAAGTTCACCCTTTTTCAAGGTACTGCGCTCACCCTTCCTACTATAAACACTTGTCAAGGCACTATGAGTTCAACTCCACATTAACCCTGAATTTAAACTCATGTTCTTCATCTTTCCTGATGGGAATTCTCATCCTCACACAACCACGCAATGGGATCACCCTCTATGCTCTCTCCTTGAATCTCTAGAGTAGCTGGAAATAGAGAACAATGGAGTTAGGAGAAAACGAAACCAGCAGTAATTAGGGAGGTCAGAGGCATAGGCAGAGATTGGATCCCAGTTCACAGACTGATGGAATCACAGAATGGGTTGTGTTGGAAGGGCCCTTAGATAGATCATCTCGTTCCAATCCCTCTGCTATGGGCACCTCTCGCTAGCCCAGGCTGCTCCAAGCCCCATCCAAGGTGGCCTGGAACACTCCCAGGGATGGGGACACCATAACCCCTCTGGACACCCAAAACTTGTTAGATCAGCAGTGCCTGATGTGCAGGGTTTGTCCCTGCATTGTCCTCACTGCCTTTAGTGGGAGTTTGAGGGTGGGCTGCACAGACCATAGCCTTTTCCCAAAAGCAAAAGTGTTTTCACACTAGACTGCTGCAAACAAAAGACATTGGAAATTAAGCCAGTTTAGATACTACAAATAGAAATGGTTGTCAGTCCACAGACACAAACAACAGAGATAAACATTGTCATAAATACCTCAACAGCACAACAGAGTGGACAGCAACGCTAGCTGAGTGTGGATGAAACAGCAAAGCAGCACTACATAAACAAATGTATTATTACCAACAATGAAAAGCCTGAAGATTTCAGGCTCTACAGTGAAATGTGTAATATTATAATCTGTAAAAGCAAACACTGAGCTGGTGCATATATTGCATAACTCACAGGGACTGCTGTAGACCAGACTGTGCTCTATCCCAGGTCACACTATCTTTTAAAATCCCAGCACGAGTAACTGAAAAAGTAGCATCTATATATAATCAACTTACTACGTGAAGTTAATAAAAATATGTTCCTAGCAATTAAATGACAAAAACATTCAAACCACAGTATCAAGGGTTGTTTTTCTGTGGAAAAAATAATCAATGTCCGGTTCAATTTCGAAACTTCAGAGAAAATACAGTTTAGGGTTGAATGGAATGCAACATTTTGTTTTAGAAAATAATAAAAAGAAAAGGCTTATGTTCATCTGAAATGTTAAATTCTAGGAAGATTTCATTGCTTGGTTTTTGAATTACTAGTATTTAAATCTATTTAAAATTCAGCTTGGATGAGGTCTAAGGAGTTCTTGAGCACCATCACCTTTCCAATTACATAACACCAAATATTGTTTCACTACATCCAAGGTAAAAGACCACCAGAGTTATTGAGGAGAAAAAATAAAAGGAAAACAGAAAAGTTTAAACTCATAGGAAGCTTGTTGAAGGGGAGGCATATCAGACAAAATCCAAGTACCCACACAGCCAACCCAGACAAATGAAAGGTAGAAATGAGCTAAAATTTGGATCAAAGAAGCTGAGACTTATGTGAGCGGGATACAGTTATCTGGCCTCAAATAAACATTCACCCAGAAACTTGGGTATTCTACATTGCTTTTAAAAATAATTGAACAGATCTTCCCTGACCAGGTAACATGGCTCACTCTGTAATCCATAAGATCTAAGGTTATGGAATGTGTAAACATTCATTCAATTCATTTAAGTTGCTGCTTCCAATTTCCCATGTTGCACAGAAAAAAAAAAAAAAAAGTTTGTGGCAGTTAATTTCTCTCCATTTTGGGAACCATTTTAATGCTTACACACGGATCTGCTGATTTACTGGCTGCCTGCACAGGGAGTTTCAGTGATCCTGTTCACAAGGGCATCATTCATCAGACTTGTAAGTATTCTGGCTGCTTGTGTCATAAAACACTTGCCAAGAAAAAAGGAAATAAAATGGAAAATTACAACTATTATAATATTTACTGTATCGAAAGTCTAAGACAGCCATAACAATTCTGGTAAATCAATTCTTGATCTATGCATGTTTCTGTAATTTTTGTGTGTTTTACCCTTCTCAGTCAGAACATCATCTGCCTTGTCTGTGCACTGTGTGCCTTGGTGTTTGCCTTCTAGGAGGAGGATTAAATAATGCCTCCTGTCCTTATGGATCCTCACTTTTTAACTTGCTGTTCACAGCCTTCTTGGAGAGGTGATCACACATTTCAAAACCCAGCAGGGTTGCTATTCAGCAGCCAACTCTCCAAGAAAAAAAAAAGCTACCCACATCTACATTTTTGCACATCTTACAAATGACCCAGTGAGCCCTTCTGTTATTTGCTCTTAGTACTAAGGTGCCTTCCACAAGACAAACAGCCCTTCCTGCAAAAATCTGAGCATTCAACTCTGGAGATTGTAATACCAGACTCCTAGACAGCAAATCTCAAATTATATTTTGCTAAACAGTTTCACAAATAGATCTTCCATCAATGTTTCAAAGGATTTAAAAGAAAGTAGCATGATTAAAAAAAAAAACAAAAGAAAAGGTGATTTATAAACCACACGCATTTGGATTTCAACACTGCATTAAGCAGACAAGTAATTTTTGGAGCAAATATAACAGTCTGCTTCTGTTCAGGTGTAATATTTTTCTACCTTTCTTACACCAAGTAATGTGTTTAATACAGGCACAGTGCACCCTGCAAGCAGCCAGAACTCCAGCAGTGTTTATTTGCATCTCTTTCCCAAACTCCTATGTGGGACCATGAAACCTAAACATTGGTGCATTGCAGATTGTCATTTTTAGCTGCTGCAATACCCAGTCTTGTTTTGGTCCCTACTGCCAGATGACATCATCTTGTAGCAACTTTTTCAGTGGAACAGCCAATGCCGCTTTTCCCAGGATATTGTTGACTAGAAATCCAACAATAGTAATTTTTTTTTTTTTACCAATCTCCTGCTGCAAGTAAGACTGGAAGGATGCGAGGGAAGAGGAAATTACAGAATCATATCAGCAAGGAAGATCACAGGGGGCCCTGTGTGATGCACTTGCTGTTGTAGTGCAGCCTGAAGGTGGATCATATCTACACCCAGCAATATCAGTTCTTCAGAGCTGCTCCATGTGTGGATACATACAATTCTGTTTTCTCACATCAGCTTGAGCTTTGTGTCATGTTCTCTTCCTAGTAATCTAATAATGGCTGGAGGTGAAGCCCTAGCAGTGAAAAAAAAAAACAAACAACCGAACAACAAAACACAGAAAGGTCGTTTGCTGTCCTGCAAAGACAATTTCTGCTGCAAATGTTTCACAGGCTGGGAGCACGACATCTGGCTGTCATGTACCACAGTTATAAGACAAAATACATTTGTCTTGGCCACTACATCAAGTTTCAATTTTAGAGATGTGCTGTGCATGTTCAAATCAAATATCAAACTTCCTCTGGGTGAGCTCCAAGATCTATGTTCACTCTTGGTATTGCTTAATGAAAAGGGGAGGAAGATTTAAACTAAAGATTTTTATTGGAGTTTTTTTTTGTTGGTTTTTTTTGGAGGGGGGAGTTGTTGCTTTTTTTTTGTTTGATTTTTTTTTAGTAATCTAGTGTTTTGCACACCCATTAAAAGGCTGTGGAGTTTCACACACGACATGAAGCTGACAGTGAATATTTCTAGTTATGGCACAATTTTTTTTTTACTCTAAGGCAGACAGACTGCATCCCAGTGACTGGGAGAACATGTTATCTGATCCCTAATTGGTTTAACAGTCCATAGAACCTTTTTAGGCTGGTGCCCAGATATGATCTCTATTTCTGCCTTTGTGGTGATAGCAGTACTCCACTGAGTGCCTTGGGTGACATCTCTGGTTGCTTACATCTCCATCATTTCAGCTCAGAAAAGAACACAAATCAGTGTCACCTGCATTTTTAAGGTTACAGGAACATGCATCCCTTGTTCTGATCTTGTTCAGAGCAGCTTCACATCCTTTTGGCTCTGCTAAAGCGTTACAGAATGCAAAGCAGAGGCTCTGCTTTTTTATCTGCTTCAGAAGCCTTTGTGGAGATTAGGAAGTGTTGCTCTGCTCTCTCCCACCTTGCTATCTGGACACAGAAGTTCTATGCCACCTTGCTATCTGGAAACAAAAGGTCAGGTTTCAAGCTGGGGTAAATCAATTGAACCTTAAAAAGGTCAAGAGAGCAATGTGAGCTCATACTGGCTGAGAAGAAATTCTCACCAAGCCCTTCCAGAGATATGAGACTTGGGATACAGGGTTTTCCCACCAGGCATTCTGCTATAGATACAGATATTGTCTACTCTCCTACACAGTTTCCCTAGCTCCCTAGATAGTCTATTCAATTTCTTGCCTTTTTTTTTTTTTTTTTCCCTCACTCACTATATTTAAAAACAATTTGCCCTCCTGGAAGCCAGAAAATAAACATATTCTAAACCTTGCACCACAAAGATTTTCTAATATGGAATTACTCTGCTAGACCCAGGACTAAGAAACTTTGGTGGGATTACAAAAGACACAGTGGAAATATATGCCCACAACTTATTCTTAACAGTAAGAAACATTTTCTTCATTGGTCCTTGTACCAAGAGTCTACTGAGAGGATAGGAAGAAGAAATTACAGAGCTTCTCTCAGTGTCCTTGCACATACACTTTGAAAGGAGCAGAATACAAGAGAGATCTTCATGGTTTAATTTGTGCAAAGGAAAAAAAATGTATGAGACACGAAAATAATTAGGTTTCAACACTTTTTATTGCAGCAGCAGAACATGACATAAAAATTAGTGTGTTGGCTGGGCACAGAATAAAATGAACGTTTCATTACCTTAAGGTAATGACTGTATTTTATTTTGTTTTATCACAAGTTCAAAGAAAATTGAGCCAGGTTTATTTTGGCTGGGCTTGCTGCATTGGTGTGACTGCTAAATATAGGTAAATCAAACCAGAGCTCCCTACTCAAGTTTGACCCTATTAATAGAAATATGCATAACCCCGAGACACTCCTACATTAGTTAGTCTGAGTCAGGGCAGACTCCCTGACTCATCCAAATTGCATTTCTCATTTTGGGGAACAGTGGCATGGATGTTACAGGAGGGACAGTAAGCGATACTTGTATTAACACCTTCAATTTTGGAAATTCGGTGTGCCTGCTACGGGCAGCTTGAGGAAGGAAGGCAAAAAATAAATAAATCAAACTCGGGCTCATATAGAGAGACAGCCATTCTTCCCCCTGTGGGGAGAAAGAGTCAAGGAACAAATTAGACAGTGGGTCAAAAGGAACAAAACCTCTCTATCCTGCTGTTTACTTGCACTAGCACATGCCATTAAATGTGTATGTCTTGGGGGAATGCCAGCCTGCCCCCAGGAAAATCCAGCCCATGTTGAAGAGAGTCATCATTTACTACTGTAAAAAAAAAAGAAGCAGGGGTAGTGAGAGGCTAAGATGCTCAGGTTTAACTTTCACTGGCCCAAATCCAAATATGTAAGCAAAGGCTTAAGAGAACTTTCTACTCATGTCTCTGTGCCAACAATAGATGTGGACAGGGCAAATATTTACAGACCAAAAGTGGAGGGAGACTAAGGGAGGGTAGCCAGACTCTGCCTGAAGTGCTCATGACAGTGCTTAGACCATGGCAGCTTGGGCTGGGAGCTGAGATGAGTGCAGGCTGCACACAACACAGGACAGGATGGGCTGAATCGATGCCACAAAACATCTGTGCACACCTCCTGGTCCTGTGCCATGCCCAGCTCCCATTCCCTGGGGCTATTAACAGCACCACAGTCATGCTGTACATTCTACAGAATAACCACCTTGCTCTGAAGTGAGCCCAGGCAAGGCTGCCCCTGGGCTAAAACATGTTCAAAACAAACAGAACAGCTCTGGACACCTGGTGGAGGTGTTGAGTTTTGTGCTCCACACCCTGAATTCTCTCTTTTGCATCTCTCTGAGGCCACCTCACTCTATAAGCACCCCTCCTCAACACCCAAACGTGTTGTAACATCACAGGAAAATGAGTTATTAAATGGATAATTTGGCTGAGAGATGTCTCTATTTGCCTTTGAAAACATAAAATGTGTGTATCATACTGTGTCCCTTCCTCCACTCTCCTTTGCTGTTCATCTTCCTCAGCTGTCTGAGAATGAGTTTGTCTTAATCCATTTTTTGCACATTTAAGCACAATGGAGCTCTTGAATGATACTACAATGCAAACATAATCAAATTCTCCTTTTGCTGTTCCCGGAAACAACGACAATGAATAACTCTACAGTAGTGTGGAGGATTTTTGAGAGCAAAACTTTGTCCAAAAGCATCTGCACTGAAAGTAATCAAAGAACCATTAAAATGGTTGTTTGGTTATGATAACTGGCTAACTCGTTTCTTATTTTGACAGAGCTAAATGCATCACACACCCTGGAGAGCAGTTTATCACTGTGAATACATTCAATCTTTAGATCTCCCCAAATTTCCCTTCCTAAATATTTCTGTCTGAAGCCCAAGAACTGCCACTGCCTGATCACTGCAGGATAGATCTTTAGCAAGTTGAACTGTGAAATAAACAGCCACATCCTGTAGCATCTAAATACAGGGCTATAACTGCATTATTTTCAACCATTTCAAAAGCAATTACTCCCCTTCTTCCTACTCATCCATGTTTACTGGAAAAACTGGAAGCGCTTTCAGAGATGCATGGAAAAATACAGAAAATGTCTGAAAAAACAGTTATGTAATACAGGAGTAAACACAAATCTCCAGCCGGATGTTAAATAGTGAACAATCTTCTGCTTCTCTGTCACTTTGAGCTTTAATGTCTTAATGTCCTGATGCCCAAGGCATGCCCAGGTGTACAAATGAGTAATTTTCTATTTACTTTTTCTCCTAAGGAAATAAAATCAATAATGTAACTCCACAAATGTCACAAACTGCAGCAACAAGCAGCTTTCAGGAAGCAGATGAACATTCTTCCTAGTAGCCCTAAGGAGACACATAAAGCAAACACAATCGTGGCCTCACAGATAAAAACACTGTTTACCTGCTGTGACTCTCACATTGCATTGCAGAGTAGCAGGGGAGTGTTCCTTGAAAATTCTCTACCGTGCCCATCAAATTCCTTGCTTTTTCTCCTTCTGGCCTGTACATGCCAGAAATTAAGACAGGCATGCCCTGACCATCTGCAGGAGCTAAATCATGCATGGGACATTCTTGTCATCAGGTTCTCAGCCTGCCCAAAGTAAGATTAAATAGAAGACACGATAAACTGCCCCGTGAGGCCACAGCAAACTCTGGGATTGGCTCCAGAGCCAGGCTGAGACTTGTGAGTTGAGTGAGAGCTCCATGCACAGCCTGGATGCTGCTCCATGAGCACTTTGTGTGGCGCCGCCAGGAAGCGGCTCCCCAGCATGTGCGTGTGCTATTGCTGCTGCCAAGACAAATGTAATCATTCTCAGTCTAATCCTAAACCCCTTCATTCTCTTCCTTCTGTTTTGAGCTCTGCTTCTGTTCTCCAGTCAGAAATCTCTAAGCAGGCGCTGACCTGTCTGATCCCAGCTGGGGTCTGAGCCAACATGGATTAGCACCACTGGAGAGCTACAAAAGCACGGCTGGGCCATGTCAAGGTCATGGATGTTTCCTCAGCTCAAATTCTCTCTCTCTCTGCTTTGCAGCCAGGTATCTTTGACCTAACTCTGCAGCTTAGAGAGCTGTCTATGCTCTGAGACTCGGGGTATTTCCACGTTGCACGCCGGGGTCGCGCACAGGCTGCCCTCCGGATCAGACTCCCCCCATATTCAGACAGTGAAATACAAGTGCAACCCCAGCACTGCCCAAGGGACTCTGCCTAAGCCTGTCTGGCAGTTCAATACCCTGCCAGGACCCAGGCACACGGCAGGGGCAGTCTGCAGCCTGTGATCAGGAGCTGTGGCTCACACACCTTCCTGCTCCCAGCCCTTGTCAGCTGTAATGCAGACACAGCCTGGGGTGCTGAGAATGAGAACGTGCTTGTCTCCAGCCCAGCAGAGCCTCTGGAGCCAGAGGCTGAACATGCCACATCTCCTACACCTGTGAGTCACACACATGTACAGAACAGAAGGCACTCAACATCTTTTCAACATCTTTATTGCATTCACTAGTAAGTACAGTAATTTCA
>VRYO01001589.1:23765806-23780012 GCA_009812075.1 Sialia sialis | reverse complement strand
GAAATTACTGTATATATGTGGGTAATGCAACAGATAAGTAGATAGGTTAATTTAATAGATATGGAATTTAAAAGTCCATCATGAACTTTTAGCTTCAACTTTTCTAGAGGCCAGCTTGTTGCCTTGGACACAGCATTTCCCTTCAGAATGTCCCTGTCTTTCAAATAAGAGTAAAAAAAAAAAAGCTTTTCCAAAGCAATTTATGAATGAAGTGAGTAGATCTTTGATCAGATTCCACTTTCTAAGTTACCCACAGGGGACTAATGATGGCAGCTCTTCATGACTGTATCAACTCTGAATTTGCATTTGACTCATATGCACTTAAAACTCCCACATTCTCTGCCAGGGATTGCAAAAAATACTGAAAATTAGATGAGCTTTGTAATTGTTTTCACAAAGAACAAGTCTTAATGGCACAGGTAAGGATCATTTTGTAATAAGACATTTCTTCCCTGTTCCAACGACTTTTTGATATCTCTTCTTATAGTTACAGGAGGCCCTGGAAGTCCCTGAAGTCCTCAGTGTTAAGACATAAAAGGTCAGGACTCTTGATTTCCAGGCAGGAAAAGGCAGGACATGACAAAATAGGCACAGTCAGATGATAGCCCTCAGCTGTGCTGTGCAGGAGCACTGCCCACTGACCTAAGCAATATGTGAACCTGTCCATGCTATTTATTTGACTGAAAATGAGGTGCAAATGAAGGCAGAAAAAAAGTCAAAGAACAGAATAGACTGAGTGGGGCTGTCTGTATTCTCCAAAAAACTTCCCTGCAGAATGGGACAGACATAGCCATAGTTTTCCAAAGCTGTTGCCAGCTGGCCATTGTGAGACACAAGGGTGTGGGGAGCTAGGCAGAGTGACAGCAGAGCAGCTCCTGCTTTCATCAGTGAAGAGACACTGCCAGAGAGGGGCCTCAAGCACAAGCCAAGGTCAGGTGTTTCAGCATGACACTGCAGAAGAGTGCTCATCTCTGTGAATGCCAATGGAGCCCTACAGAGAAGGATTTGGAGGCACTGGTGGATGAGTAGCTGGACACGACCTGTTAATGTGCACTTTTAGCCCAGAAGCCAACCACACCCTGAACTGCATCAGGAGTGTTGCCAGCGGGCCAAGGGAGGTGATTTTCTCCCTAATTTGCTCTCATGAGATCCTCACCTGGATGGGGTACTGCATCCACTGCTTTGGTTCCCTGCACAGGAAAGACATTGAGTATGTTAGAGGGGATCCAGAGGAGGCAGGAAAAAGGTCAGAGGGCTGGGGCACCTCTCCTATGCAAGGAGGCTGAGAGAGCTAGGGTTGCTCAGCCTGGAGAACAGAAAGCTCCTTACTGTGCGAGTTTCAATACTCAAAACTTTTAATACATGAAATAATTCAAGTTTCAACTCATTAAAAAGAAAGAGAGACTTTTTACCAAGGTCTGTAGTGAGAAGATGAAGGGCAACAGTTTATACTGAATGAGGGTAGGTTTAGGTTAGATGTAAGGAAGAAATTCTTCCCTGTGAGGGTGGTGAGGCACTGGAATGGATGCCCAGAGAAGCTTGGAGATGCCCCACACCCATACATTGGAAGTGTTGAATGCCAGACTGGATAGGATTTGGAGCAACCTGGTCTAGTGAAAGGTGTCCCTGTCCACAGCAGGGGGTTGGAAGTAGAGATCTTTAAGGTCCTTTCCAACCCATGATCCTATGATATAGATACAGAGCTGGCAGCAGTCCATTAATTTCAGATTCATCCTCAATATTCAAAACAAAATCTGTGGGAAAGGCTCTTTCACCAAAATTACACCTTTAACAAATAAAATCATTTATTTCAGTTCTTCAGGCTGAAAATTTTACGCTGCAGTCTGAAAATAGCAACACTTGATGATGATGCCTCAGGAACTTGTCCACTGCATGACTCACCTTCCATTTTCTTTTATGTACTCTGGATATGGCTACATTGCACCTCCAAAAGTATGAGAACCTCCTGTCTTCTGGGAAATCCCTGCTTGTAGCAAAACCAGAAATTTATCCACAGAAGAGAACAAAAAATTAAGTTCCTGTAACTGCAGTCCCTATATAGTATTTTAGCATAATTTCCAAACAAATACATGTTTGATTTGTGTTTGGGTTTTTTTTTTTCCCTAATGCAGTGTAAAAAATTTCCACACAAAGCTGCTACTTTCACAGTTGCATCAGCAGCAATTTCAAGAGGTCAGGAAACAGAAAAATATATTTTTACTTTGGTCATTAAAAACTAGATAAAGCTAATGCATCTGGAAGTGTCTTCTTTTGTAGCAATCACTGACTGGAAAATGAACTAATCAGGTGTTAGGTCTTTTTCACCATCCAGCAAGAAACCACCTTCAAGAAACAAGTCTTCTATTTCTAATTGGAAAAAAAGTAAGAGAAGACAATCTTGCTAAATCAAGGTTGTCACATCATTAAATGTGCAAAGGGAAGTGAATTAGAGAAAGAAGAGACAACTAAGAACCAAGTACAGTAATTTCACGCCTATAAGGTGCACCAGATTCTAAGGCATGCTTCCAAGTTGGCGGCAATTTTCTGTACTTTGTCCATATATAAGGCGCATCAGCCTATAAGGCGCACTCCCAAGTTTCGATCAAAATTTTAGTCAAAAGGGTGTGCCTTATCTGCGTGAAATTACTGTAACTATGCAGGATTAAGTGGGAAAGATCTAAAGCTCTGGAAGGGGTAACCATACTTGGGATATCATAAGCAAAGACAGGGAGAGATCTACAAATCAAATGTATCTCACGCCCACTGTTGTAACACTGAGTTTTAGAAGTCCCAGAGTGTTGAATGGAGAGAAAGGACTAAACTGACTAAATACATGGACCTGCTGCCTTGGCTACAAAGATCCTCTGGCTCTGCTTGATGACACCACAGCTACAGCATTTAAGATCCCTCACATTGAGTGATGTGCAGGGGCGTACAAACTGCAGCCAGCAGTCTTATGGGGAAAAAAAAAAATAAGAAAGATTTACAATGCCCTTGAGTAAGTAAAGCTAAATAATACGTCTCAACTGAGAGATGTTGCTTTCAATAAAAAGCCCCCACCACCCCTGGCCCTGGTTCAGCAAGACTCAGCAGAACTCCTGCCAACACCGAGCTGCTGCTTCCCGCGGCAGAGCGCGCGTCCTGCGAGGCTCAGCTGCTTCCAGCACCAAAAACGGGGACCATGCGAGCTCCTTGGCAATGCCCTCCCCAGGGATCTCCCACACACGTCCCTGCAGCTGCTAGACCAACACAGAGTGCTGGAGATCACAAGCCTGCAGACATCTCTGGCTGCACAGCATCTGCTCAGGTAATGGACCCGAGATGTGGTGTATGGTACACATCCCTGCGTGTATCCACTGCAGAGGGATGTCAAATTAAGAAAATATGTTTTGTCAAGTGTTTCAGAAAAATGTGTTGTCAAATTAAGAAAATATTCCCCCTTCCACACTCCCTGCCTTGCTGAGCTACCTGATCTAGGAACCATATTATGCTCTTTAGCTAATCAATAGAGAGGCATATTCACAATCTAACTATTTAGGTAAGCCAAGGTAACTAAGCTCTTAATTTAGATTTCTTAATTAGGTAAATACAGTGATGTCAGTTCTATTTTATCCATTAAGGGAGACATGCCTATCACTGGTGCCAGCTGATAAGAGCTTGTCTTTGGCTGATGTAGGATCATTTGTACATTTTACACTAACAAATACTATTCATTGCACAGTTTTGTTCGACAATTCTTTGACTTTTGACTGCATAAATTACTAGAAAATTATGTAATTCTTGTAAAGACCTGTAATTCTAATGACCAAGAATTGAAGCAAATCTTTCAGGTCCAAGCCCTCAAATACAGGTATGAGCTGTAAGCAGGGCATGCTGGAATCACTGAAAATAAGTGCAAAGAGGATCCAGCAAAAATATCTTGTTTGAAACAGCAATCTAATTTTATAAAAGATGGCACTTTTTTGGATCATCTCTGAGCTTTTAAAAACTTGATGAACAGAGGCTATTAGTTCTCTGGTACTTTAGATAATCTGCTTTGTGAGCTTTTTTTAAAATATCTTGAAATCCACTTCCTCAAGGCTTTTGTGAGGTTGGAGTAGGAGGTTTAATTATTCACTAGCAGTTTCATTTCTGGGCACAATAGGAAGGGAGCATGATGCTACAATCCCACCATGAAAGGAAATCCTGTAAAGGTTAGCAAGTATCCCAAAATCAAAGCTAGCAGTCACCAATCACTCAGCATGCCTCATGCTGACAGAGAAGTCTCTGTCAGGGGAGAAAGTACCATGTATGCTATCTTGAAGAAATCTATTTATAATCTTCTTTAGTCTGCAAGAGTGAAACTCTTTCTGTCTTCTTCCCAAATGAATATAAGACAGTTTCATGGGCAACCATGAAGCTTTCCCTTTTTTTTGCTCAGTAATGATCCAAACAACATGTCAGTGCCATGAGAAGCATTCTTAAGGGGAGAAACTTCCAATCCTTAGTCAAACCAAGGCTTCACAGGCGAGGTTACCAGTAAGAACACTGTTGAAATTGTTCAAGGTTCTTTCCTGATTCACTTACCCACATTAAGTAACATCTAACACCACAAGTGATTTCAGTGAAATCAATGGGCACCATACACAGCAAAGGAGGAGCACTGGGAAACTTGAGGCTACAATTTATTACACTGATCCTTTTCCATAAGGCAACAATCTAGTGTGCTCAATTTTAACTCACTCACTCTGCAGCTGAAGCTGCTACTTTTTCTCTTACAAATCTCTGAACCTTTTTATTCATCAAATCACTTTTTCACATCAATAGCTTCTTACAGCAAGTCTCACTGTACTTGCAAACATTAATTGCATGACAATTCTGAGGGGCACAACCTCTTTTTCTATCAGATATACAAAATGAAAGAGCAAGTAATATACCTGACGTCAGTCACTATGCTGGCAGCAAAATGTGTAGGAGAAATCTCTTCTGCTCAGAGTTTTGCTTCTGGACTCTGATCATCACTATCAGGCCAAAGTCACTGCTAAAATACTTCCAGGGATAATGAATCTACATTAAATAAGCAAAGATGAGAATTTTTACCCCTTTATTGACAGAGTTTAGGACTTACAAATTGTTTCTAAGGGGCAGCAAAAGATTCCTCAGGGAGGGACTAAAACTACTTTTTGCAGTTACGATCCACCAAAGAATAAAGGTGTTTCTAAGTGCTTAGCTGCCACCAAGATCTTCACAGAAGCAAAAGGATTTCATACTTTCAAACCAGGGCATGAAATGAAAAAATATACAAAATTGGCAGTCTCCAAAAGGTGGACAGACGTCACACTCCTCTGGTACATTGTATCTTGGGAACATGCTTGATTAAAAAATTAAATTCCTTCTAGGTAAGCAAGATTTAGCTGGCTTAAATCAAGGTTCAATTATAATGTCTGTTACAATACAGTTCTTATTAATGATAGTTCTAATTGCAGTGTTCACTATCCTCTTCCAAAGTCAGCTAGACAGCCTCCTGGAGACAAAGAATTTTGATTAAATGCCTTACTTAGTTCAATTTTCCTCTCAGCTACACATGCAGAGCTCCCACTTGAAGTAGTACACGTTTCTGAAAGTGGGACCAGAGAAACAACATCCTCCTGTACTCACCTGTCACAAAGTGCTTGCACAAGGCTGATGTTCATGCAGTCATGCTCACAGACAAACAGATGACACTCTCTAAGGTTATTCTGAATCCACATTAGTCTTTTTGAGAGCATGTCAGTATAGACAAATCTCTGGCTATTACTACGTACACTTAAGGCTAAGCTGATTTTCATCCAAGAAAAATAGGCAGATCTTTTTGGCAAGGATTATTTCAAAGGAATTGCATTACATTTCTATTGTGTTAAATGGAAAATAGTGTTTTTAATCATGATAAATCAAGCATATTCTATGAATTAGTGTTCATCTATATCTAGGCACTATGCTTTTGTTATATAAAGAGCTTTCAACTTCACAGACATAACCATAATTCTCAACACTACACCACTGCCAAAGCTGCAGAAACAATATAAAGTAATTCTGGCAATATATGGGGAAAGAAGATGATACAAATTTGTCCTCAGACCACGAGGAAAAGAACAATTAATCATTTGTTCTGCTTTAAATAAAACCCTGCTTCCTAAAACAGAATGAATTTGTACGGCTCAGCTGCAACAAATGTAGTAGTATTCATTTATTTCAATGTGGAATTTCACTTTACACATTAAAAAATAATAAAAAATCAACTTCTCAGTACTGAAATATTGAAGTGGAGGGGGAGGAGCTGGGCTCTTCTCCCTGTGATCCAGGACATATGGGAATGGTTCCAAACTGCTCCAGGGGAGGTTTAGACTAGACATTAGACAGCATTTCTTCACTGAGTGGGGGGCCCACCACTGGAGAGGTGGTTGATCCCCCAAAGTAGCCAATGTATAAGAGGCATTTGGACAATGACCTTCACAACCTGCTTTAACTTTTGGTCAGCCCTCATGCTGTCAGGCAGTTAGAAGAGATGATCATCATAAGTCCCTTCTAATTGAAGTATTCCATTCTCTTGGAAATCTATTTAGTGCGAATTTGGGGCAATAGTCCTAGCCTAAAAAGTCTATTAAAGATCTTCTGAGAGAAGATTTTAATTTTAATAAGTAATTAATGATTTACAGTGTCTTTATAGTCTCGCTCAAGCAAGTCAGTTCCAGCAGACTAGAAACAGTGGTTATTATCAGTTCCTTAAAAAGGGCAATTGTATTATAATCAGAGTTTTACAGGTGGCCAAGGAGAAAGATGAAGAGGTTAAGAATTCAGCTCTGCCACAAGCTACTTAGGACAACACAAGAGAATGTCAAGTCTGAATAACATGGGGAAAAAGCTGTCCTCTCATTATCATGAGCATATTTAGGTTCAGTACACACAAAGCCAGTGTGAAGTCACACCATCATCCAGCAGGAGGGCTGGGATTCAGGAATGGGATTCAGCTTCCTGGAGTGCAGGTTTTACCTCACAGTCTCCAGACAGAGCACATCCCTCCTCAGTGAAGGTTTTGTTGAGGGGCATTTCTAACTGAAAGTCATGTTTTGTATCATCTTCATAAATCTTTGAAAAAATCTACACTGCTAATTCCCAATGCCAGAATCAACAAATTTAAATCACAGGAAACAAAACTTGAAAAAATGCCTAAATTTCTTTTATGCACGCCAGAATTAACTGGTTTACTTGCACTACTGTCAGTAGCCCAATGTATCCTGAAGACCAATCAAGATTTGGTCACCATTACAACAGGCATGAAGAAGGAGGCAATCCATATCTCAAACTCCCTGCTATCTCTCCACAGGAGGCAGACAAAGTACAACTATCATTTTGCAGATGGAAAACAGAAGGAGTAAACAGATTGCCAAAGGCTTTGAGAAGCTTGCTCAAGGAAATCTGTGACAAAAAACATGACATAAACCAGTGCTGCTGCAAATGCATTTCAGTGCCAGTGCTCTGCCTTATCTATTAATCCCATTGCTGTAATATTGTGCCAGGTAACTTCTGAGACTCAACACGGATGTTGGAAGCTAAGAAGAAATTATTATATTTATTAACAAAGATAAGCATACAAGAATCTGGCCACATTTTTCCATCATATACTAAGATTGAGACTTGGTTTCATGTTCTATCACAGTTCCCCTATGAAATCTTCTGCAATTATCTGTTCATCTATTTATGCACTTAAATCAGGCTGTGCAAAGCTGAAAAATTAGCAGGTGATTTACAGGACCAAAGTTGGGCACTAAGGCATCTTATGAAAAGGCAATTAGGTATTTCTGAAGGATGATCCAAAAATCCTGCTCTAATCGTAAAGCAGCTGAGAATTACTCCTAAGGGGAAAAAATAATTAAAAACAATCTGTTCTAAACTGTTCCCTAGTGAGGCTGCACCTTAACTCCTGCTGCCACTGGAACTTAGGTCTACTCAAGGCTTCACAATCCTTTTGGGAATCTGACCACGCCGTACCCTGAGATTATACATCCAGCTGATCAAGGAGTGAAAAGAGGAAAAGCTGCCACATGTAACAGCCTAATAGCTGGAGTGCTGACAGCAGAAGTGTAAAACTCAATCACAGCTCTCCTTCATCTTGAGGAGATTCCAGTTCTCACTTCCCACTCCTCCAGAACATGTAGGGTTGTCAGACTAGAAAATACCCTGCTGAATCTCTACCTTGGTGATGAATTATAAAATCCTGAAGGACAAGCAGGCAGAAACCTAAAGCTCTGCCAAACATCTGGAGTCCCAGCCTTCAGTCCCCTCTGGACTTTTCCTGCATGGACAACCAGGACAAGTCATACAGACCGCTTACTCCTAAAAAATAGAGGTTGCTACAGGTCTTTTACTCCTCTAGTGACAGCAGTCCCTTCCTGTCCATGCTGTCTGCCATCACTTCCCATCAGATGGTAAATGCATGCCTATGAGAGCAAAGCCAAGAAGGGAAATAAGATGCTATAGAGCCCACAGCCCACTCCTCACTGGAGTCTCCCTAAAGATTCACAGCTTGCTCTGGTAGAGGAGAACCCATTTTAGCCTCTTCTCTCCTTTGAGACAGGAATAATTAGTGGGCAGGCAATGCTTTTTCTATGCATGCACAAAAAACTAGCCCTTCAAGACCAACCATGTTTGTATTAAGGAGCTGTATCACCACAGTGTGTGTTGGGATGAAAGCAGAAGGGTCACTGCAAAAAGTTACATGGCCTGCCCAACTGGCACCACCACATGGGAAAATCACAGGATTAAAAAAACCGTATTGAATTAATCCCCAAAGACAGGGATTACACTACAACTCCTTCCAATTCCCTGCATGAGTATCATACACCAAATAATCACCTGCTCCCTTTCTTGCCCATGGCTCCTGCACTCTTCACTGCTCAGTGTCCCAAGCTAAACTGGAGGGAGTGGGAAATTTCAGCTTTCTTCTCCCCAGGAACGTAATGGTTGCAGTTCAGGATGTGGCAGGCACAGTTATGACCCTCTTCTATTGCAAGAGCCAACTGGAGACAGGTTTGCCATGTCTGAAACAAATGTTCAGTTATTACACATCACATGGGCTCCCACAGGCTGTGTTTTTGGTTCTCTGCTCTGCTAGATTCTGGATTCAGAGCTGTGCTCCAAGCACTCCAGTGAGGTCAGGCTTTTCTGGGGATCCAAACAATCTCTGGTTCTTGATGGAGTCCAGTCAGTGCCTGCTTCCCTCAGCTCCCATAACAAAACACCTCCTCACAGGCATCCGTGCCCAGCTCCAGAGTGTCACATAGGCTAAACACAGAAATAACTTGAGAGTTATACACGCTGTATAATATCAAGCAGTTCTGAAAAGCACCATTTCTGGATCATTTCCTTGCACCTAGGTGTCTTAGTTTTTTTTTAACTCTCATTTTAGGTGCCAAGGCAGAGGTTCTAGATTTCTCTGCAGACTTCCCTGTAATTTAGCTACCCAATTGCTAAAGCAGTACTCTGAGGAGTGTGGTGAGGATAACTATTAAGTACTATTAAGTAAGGCCTAATAAGATCACATAAATAAGATAGAGATCATTCCAAGATAAATACCAGACAGATCCAGAATCTCATCAGCACAAGAAGAAACTCACTGGATCCAGATATAACTGTTTTAAACTAAAACTCAACACTCACATGTCATCTTACCCACATGCTTTATAGATCACTGGAAGGATCTAATAACCATGGGCTCAATTTAAAAACATCACCACCAAAGGCTGCTGCCACCAGCAGTGGAACTGAGGTGATGAGCCTCCCGTGATACCTGTTCTGATCTGGGAGGCAAGAGAGGTTACATAGCACCAGCAGCAAGATATATGGAGAAAGCACAGTTTATGCTAGAGATTGATTTAATGAGTTTTTATGAAGTCTTTTATGTCAAAGCCAGCTTACAACAGCCTCATCCAAGACAATATCTAATATCAATAGGAGTATGCAGTATCTTGTTATCTTTTCATATTTACCATTCACACTCTCTGAAGTTATCCAGAAAAAATGTGCTTTGTGGGAGCCACCAGGCTCAAATTTTTTTGCCTATTTCAGTTCTGACATTTAAATTTATCTTGAACTAACTAGGGGTGGGAGGTGACAATTTTATTTCATAAAAGCTTTTGAAGATTGGACAGGAAGAGAAACATATCTTTCAGCATCCTCACAAAAATAATTTCAAAATATCTATTTTCATATCTAAGTTACAGAGAAATGTCTGCAAGAGCTGAGACTGAAATGGGAGATCCATGAGTTTAACATCTTCTAATTCAAAATAGATCAAAATACTTTGAATATATAAATGTATATATGAGAGCTTAAAACCAGGCAACCTCCACCCAAGCCAGTGCACTAACTCCTATATAACCTTCTGAATGGTGATATTATTGAAACTATAGAAAACTATTATTGAAATTATAGAAAAAAATTATTGAAAATACAAACAGGTTTACTTCATTAGTTATATTTATTGGAAAATATCCCATCTTGTTCCAGTTCTAAGCAGCAAGTACAAAACATAAGGAAAGCAACATTTACCAGAGAGAACTTTCCTATAATCCTGAGCACTAAAGGAAAACATTACCTTACTATCTAGGCCCAGATGAGAAGCTTCAATCCCTACATAACCTGCATGTTAGCTTCTTAAGGAAAATATCTCAAAAAATGGCAGCTCTTGAAGTGAACTTCCCAGTTGGAGACTCAGACTGCAGAAATTTTTGCATCCTTTCGACTTACATAACTACGTATAAAGCATAACACCATAAACTGATTTAAAGAACATTTTCTTCTTCAGCATAAGCAGCTCCATTAACCAGCCCACCGCTTAAAATTAGCACAAAGTCCATAAAGCAGGTGTTTAAACAGACCTGGTATTGATGTCTTCAATCTGGAATCAATTTTACTGCTAATACATGGACACATGCTTTTATGATATATACAGCCATTAATTGTCTGTGTCAAGATCAGAGGCTGCAAAAATATGAACCCAGCATTTTGACTGTTTCATGCTCAATTTCACTCGCTAATAAAATGGCTTAATGAATCAGGTCTGCAGCTTCTTCTGGAAAGCTCTCACCATTGAATGCTACCCATGGCAAATCTGCCAGCAGGCACATCTAGCTACTGAACCTAAACAGCTCAGCTAGAAAACAAATACGTAGGAAACCCATCCAAACGTTATCCAGTGGATTATGAGTGACAGAACAAAATAAAAATACAAGAGACATCTGAAATAGGAAATCACTCTTGAATGTGAAGCAGCTGTATCGAGAGAACATCCAAAACATGCCTTACCTGTGTAGTGCACCACACACGTCTGACCCTTCTTTGGAAATGTCCGTCCTGTTAAAATTATAAAAGGTTATTCTTTTATTTTCTCTGATTGACCTGGCTATGCAAGTTTTATCTTTTAAGAGGAAAATGCTGAACAGAGATCTGGTATTAGCCATTTAGGTTTAGACTGGATATTAGTAAACATTTGTTCACAGAAGAGGTTAAAAAGCATTGGGTTGTAAAACATTGACTTCCCAGGCAAGTGGTGGAGTCACAATTCTTTCAAGTGTTCAGAAAACACATGCATATGACATCTGAAGACATGGTTTAATGGTGAACATGGTGGTGGTGCTGGGTTATGGTTCGACTTTATGATCTTAGAAGTCTCTTCCAACCTTAACAACTCCGTGATTGTAGACTGTGTGTTACTAAATCACTAATAAGCAAGAAAGGAATGGGATGGTTTAGGGTAAAAGGTCCCAGCTTGGCTGCCATTTAGCTTTTAGACCAAGTAACACTTTTCTTAGATAACTCTCTATATATGTGTGCATTACATATGCATTTACATTCTGTAAGTGCAAAATGACAGTCAAAACTTAGTAAATTATAACTTTTAATAATTCCCAGAATGTTTTTGCTGTAATTTTTCAAATAAATTCTCAGTCTGACACTGTGAAAAAATCCATTTGTACTGACATCTCTAATGCCTTTCACTCAAGAAGACAGCTCTGTGAGGGCATCTTTAATTAGCAGGGATGGCTTTTACAGAAATTTTCACAGACAAAAGCAGTTTAATTTTGTAGCATCAGGCAGCAGTAAAGCAGTAGTACACTGAGTTCTTTTAAGAGCATGATAGCTCCTCCTAAAATGCTCATAGTGAAAGAAAAGAAAGCTTAAATTATTTGCTTGACACTGGGAAATGAAATTACCATTTCCATTTTACCTGTTCCAGGTACTGTCAAAGGTACTAAAAGCTAGGGGATGACTCTCAAGGCTCAATTAGGTGCCAGTGGTGTATTAATGATGCTAACCTTGATTTCTCAAGGTTGGTCAGGGGACTGCCTGGGTTCAGAAGAATTTAAAAGCACCAACGATGTTAATTATTAAGGAATATCCTTGACAGAAAGCTAAAAACTGGGGATTGAATTACGCTGCCCACAGAACCTGTGGATGACCCATTCCTGGAAATGTTCAAGGTCAGGCTGGATGGGGCTTGGAGCAACCTGGTCTAGTGGAAGGTGTCCCTGCCCATCGTAGGGAGATTGGAACAAGACGATCTTTAAAGTGCCTTCCAACCAAACCATTCTATGATTCTATGAAACTGAGTTAACTCCCTGGCTCTTTGGTCAGAATTAATATGATAACAAGTTCTGCATTACAGGGTGCTTCAGAGGGTATAAATCAGCAGGTAACACACAAGCTGTGGCCTTAGGGCTCATATGCCAAAACCACACGAGCAGTGAGTGGCAGAGGGCAGGCTAATACGATGAGCCAAGATTTACAACACCAAAACTGATAAAGTGGTGTTTCCAAGCACCACCTGAACAGCCTTGTTCCCTGGCTTGGTTGCTGGAATATCCCCAGCTGTACGTTGCACAAAATGCAGTGCGGCAGGTATCTGGTAAGGGCACCATGGGATGCTAAAGTGGGATTCATCTCTTTTAAATCCACAGCCATCTAAACCACAGGTAGCTATCGTATGCCAGTCTCCTGGGCTTCCTCTATTGACAGCAAAGAATTAGCAGAGCTTTGAGAGAAAGCCAGGCTATCCAGAGAAAGGCAAGACAAATTAATCTCTGGAGATGGCCACAAAGAAAACCCAGAAGACTGCTTTAGACTAGCCTGCTAACCTGAGAAAAGTTATGTGAGATGAACCCCCAGTAAAACAGGTATTATTAAAATGAACCACTATTATACAGAGATCTGAGAAAAGCAGTTTCAGACCTTACGGACACACACTCTGCTGTGTGAGCGTACCACCAGCAAAGCCAATGAAGCTAGATAATTTCACATCAAAGCCAAATTAAAAGCAGAGATTCGCAAGACCACTGACTCACTGTGGCTCAAGACAGTGTTTAAAGTCAGCTGATTTTGATTAAGACTTGCAACCAAGAGAACTAAACCATATAGCCTTATTTGGAATCGCATATTACTTAAAATGACAGCCTTGATCTATCTAATAGATAGAAAGTACTACTGTGAGGCAGTTCCACCCTCCTTCCTGCTCCCAACTCAGCCCCATTGCTTATGTGTGTATAAGTATTCTTTTACATCTGTGCAACCAAAAGAAGAATTCATCTAGAGCTAAACAGCACAGAGGGACAAGCCAATTTAAAAGCATACACAAAGAAAGGAAAGGTACTGGGTCAAGAAACTTAATCTGTGATCAACTTGAACGAATTATTTATGGTTGTATATCAGCTAACAATGAATCTGGCCTATTATATAGCCACATATGTATGTTACAGAGATTTAAATTTTAGAGAGAAAATCACATTCTCTTTTAAAAACCCCAAACAAAAAAGCCTTACGGAATTATATTACAATGCCAAGGAACAGCAGCACACCGTGAACTGGCTCTCGAAAGCCAAGCGTGCGCCAAGGAGAGGTGGCTGCCACCCGGGCTGCACATCAGCCCTCTCCAGCATCCCACGCTGGAGCGGGAGGCGGCGGTGCTTTGCCGGGGGATGCTGGCACGAACGGCCGGCAGCCCCGGCGAGGCCGGGCTCGCCACCGGGGAAAGTTTGGGCTCTCGGCCGGGCGCCGGCGCTGACCCCGCGCTGGGGCGGCGCAGCTGTCAGCGAATGCCACGGGAACCGCGGCCCCCGCCGCCGCCGCCGCCGCCGCCGCGACCCCGGGCGGCCGCCTGGCCGCGCTCCGCCCCTCCCGCACCGGGGGCTCGTGC
>VRYO01001589.1:23647381-23764806 GCA_009812075.1 Sialia sialis | reverse complement strand
GCGAGGGGGGTATCCCCGCCGGCATCGCCCCCTACCCCACGGCCGTGCGGGGGGTGCTGCTGCCAGGGCAGGGTTCGCGCTAGCGATGGTGCCCGGCGCAGCGCTCCCCCGGGGCTGTCGCCGCCCGTGTGCCCGTGCCCGTGCGGAGTCCGAGCGGCGGAGGGCTCAGGGCGGGCACCGGAGGTACCGGAGGGTGCTGCTGCAGCCGCGCCGGGCAGGCAGGGACACCAAGCGCTTCAAAGCACCCAGACAGCAGGACCGAGTGCGAGCGGAGGGTCGGCATTTCCCGTTACAAAGAGCCATGGAGGAAGGCATCCGTGCTCGCACATCGCGTGTGCGCGCTGAAGGGAATGTCCCCCCGATTCTGGCGGTGAAAAGCAGCATCAGGGCAGTGGTACCCACCGCTGCTGACCCCACACAGCAGCAGCACAGGTCTCCAGCAGGCTGGCAGTGACCTTGAGTTTCAGTGCAAAACAATTCATAACTTCTTGTTCATATGCATGTTTTAAATTGGAAAATCTATGTATGTATGATGTTCCCATGATGTGAGATTACATATTCAGCCTTGCTACAACTACTTCTGAGGCGTGCACCTGAAACAGACTATTTCCTTAAGCACTTAACTGTGTATTTGAATCTCAGGAGTTTCCACTGCCTCTAAAGGAATAGTTCTGTTTGCAGTTCTGTGTTTTCTGAGTTAAAAATAAAAATAGAACCTCAACATCATCAGTTCTCCAACTGAAAGAGCTGTCTGTATGCATCTAATTCCAACCTGCACTTCTCAGACATTGCTTTTTCAGGATTTTTATCCTGATTTTTATCCCAGTTATAAACTGAGTTCTCTTCAGGACAGCTGTCAGGATGACTGAACTGAGGAATTACTGTGCTGGTTTGTAACTGTCGTAATGTGGCCCTTGCCTGCATGCTCTGAACTACACTGACCATCCCCACACAGCTTTTCACATTACTCTGATCAGATTGTTGCTGCTCGATTGTATCTGTTCTTCCTTGTGGGTCAGACACTCTGAAATAGGAGGGCTGGCTGGCTGAAGTTCCCCAAAAATGGACAAGTGAGGAAAATCATGAGCTCACATGAGTTCACGAGCAGTAATGCGGGCTGAACCTGGACTCCCTCCACCTGCCTCCCATTCCAGTGAATTCTGCATCTCTAGGTAGCACGTACAGAATAGGCAGGCACTTTCTGCAGTTTATCAGAGGAGATCTGTAACAGTGCAAATTCTGAAAAATTTTTTTCCGTTGCCAGTCTCAGAGTGTCATTTGATTTCTAATCAATAGAAAGATACTAAAGATGCATTTGAGAAATAGAAAAATGCCAGGTAGGAGGTAAGTGGCACAGAAGCATTAAGAACTCATGAACATTGCTAATTCCAGAGGTGCCTCTGAGTCATTAACGAGCAACAAGGTAGCACAAGAAAAGCTGAGTTATAAAGGGAAATTCTAGGTACATGGTGTCCTATTAGGGCTCTTGACTTTACAAGAAAGCACTGCTTTCATCCAGGCTCCAGGTAGATGTCTGTGTCCTCTCAGATGATCAGAGCATCAGAAGGCATAAATCCAATGAATAAAAGCAGATTATTCTTTGCTGGGTTCAGTTCAGCTTTTATAATTACATGTTTCCTTTGATGAGGCCACACATCTCTCCATGATGGCAGAATAGCTGCTCTCAAGTTGTGTCTTGTGACAGGAGATTGGACCTAATCACATAATAGACATAGTTCAGATGGGATCACAGAATATCTGCTTCAAGTGTCATCACAAGTAACAGGCCTTAAAGGCAGACCACAGCATCCTCAGGCAGACTGACAGTCGTAATAAAAAAGCAAAGCCTGCCAACAGCAAAATTCAGAAGCTACAAGATGGGATTAGGAGGGACCAAGCTGTGACCTAAGTCTAACATGCTATATTTGCAATCATTCTATCCCACAGCCTCCTGCCCCATGGTGGGACTCTAAATGCTTCTTTTGGGCATGAGCTAATTAGATCCCCAACACTCATATTCCCAAGACTATGGAAAGAAAGGTAAGGCCAAATTCCAAGTCAGAAAATAAGGATCTGTAGAGAGTATCTCCAAGTTGCTGGATGAACCAAAAATAATGTTATTTTCTCCTCACAGTTTTCACTGGAGGCATCAGGATCCTTAAATACATGCTAAAAAGTCTACAGCACATGAAGATCCTGGAAGAGTAGACTGAAACAAGGAATGTCCATATCTTCAGGAAAGCATCTGAAATACAAGAAAATGTGGTTTAGAACTGGCAGGGAATTGGAAGGGAAACAGAAAGGACAAAGGAACTAAGAGGAAAAGTTCATGACCAAGAAAATGGCTAAAACCAGATTATCAAAGCAGACCAGATTAATGTATTGAGAATGCTCTTTGAAAGTCATTGCATGTCATCCACCTCCACCACCTTTGGGATCCAGTGTATCTGTATCAAGGGCAAAGTCCAGAAATCTCTCTCTCCAAAGCTCTGTAGAGCTCACGTTCCTGAACAGTTGTTTACCACAAGACCTTCCCACAGCACATTTTTCTATCCTGGCACCAAAAAGTGTGAGCTGGAAACGTGGGGTGTTCTCTTGACACTCCTTTCCAAATGTTTTGATAGAACCACATGACTCCAACATCTAAGATTACTCAGTGGTCACAAAGAGGACAATTTGCCACAGTCATTATGAGAAAAACCCAAACCCTCAAAGCTTAGCAGATGAATATCCCATTTTCTTTAGTTAAAAACCCTACAGCCAGCACTGTTTACAAAATATTTATGCATTTCCCTTTTTAGGAAGACAAACAGCTTTCAAATTGTTAGGGTATTTTAACTTAGTTCATAGTTCCTATATTGTGAAATCCCATTCTTCATTGTTTTTAAAGTCTGCAAAGAATCTACAAATCATGTGTAATAGATTCCATATGCACATGAAGAACACCCCTGGAAGGCAAATCACTAAATTGCCCATAAACAGAAAGTACAAATTCTGCAAATGTAAAAATTCATGGAAGCCACAAACCCCCCAACAATACACATTTCCCTCACCAGCATGGATAAAGAATCAGCATTACTTTGAAACCAAACCAATGCACTATGAACAGTGAAAACAAACTAAAAATGGGTTACCAATACTGACCTTTCCATTCAGTGTACCAACATAGACAACCAAGTAATTTTAATCCCAAAGTGTACAGGTCATGCAAAACCAGCACCACACTGGAAAAAATAAACAGCAGCCTGCAGAGCTCAGCAGGTCATGTCACTGTGAATGTTGCTGTGCATCATGAGCATTGACAAAAGAGAGTCAGCCAGAATCCACGACTCCTCTCAAAGCACGTGCTTGGGGTAAGTCTGACAGCACACCCAGAGCGATGGCCATGTGATTAATAGATTAAACCCAAAATCTCCATGTGCCTGTCTCACTTGTCACCACTGCCAGTTACCACAGGTCTGCAGCACAGTCGCTTCCTCCCAACTGATACAGGTTCCAAATGTCCCAAAACAGAATAAAATTTCCCCCTGAAGCAATTATTCCAAATCCTTATCTTCCTCTTGCACCTCCTTGTCCACATCTGTATCTATAGTTTCCTTTTGCAGCTGTAGCTGTGAGTGCAAAACTGCAGCTGGATTTTTTCAGTAGCACTAAAACTGCCTTGAAAGCCACCACCTCTCTCAACAAGCTCTTCCCAACCCAAATATTCACATATTCTCTCTTAAAATGCTTTTATGTGAGTCATTAGGAAGTTCTTGGACCTGATCTCCAAAGCCTTTTACAGGATCAGGTGAGATAACCTCAGATATGCACAGGGAAGACTCCAGCTCATCAGGATATAAGCCACCAGCTATTAGAGTCAAGAAACTGGTAACTTATGTTCTGGAATGGAGGCAAAAATTCCACAAGTCCAAGATCTTAATAATGGAGCTTACTTCCAAGAAGAGATTAATGCAATTTATCACTTCCAAAACCACATGGGTTTAGACAGACTCGTGGTCTCAGAGACTTGTCTCCCCAGTTCAAGGGCATGCTGAGCAATTCCAATGTTGTTAGTGGCTGGAGAATGTGGAGAGGAGGGAGCTGGGTTTGTTCAGCCTGCAGAACACAGGGAGGAGTAGGATCTCAGTTACTGTCTGCAACTACCTAACAGGTGGTGCAGAGGATGGTGTCACACTCTTCTCAGAGATGCCCTACAAAAGGACAAGAAGCAATGGACACAAGTCATAGCATGGGAAATTTTGACTATATATAGATTAAAAAAACCCAAAACCTTCACAAGAGGAGTTATCAAATAAAGCCTTAAGGAACAAAATGATGTCAGCCCTGTTCCAAGCAAGCAATTGGACCCTATGGCTCCAAAGATCCCTTCCTGTAAACTGATGTATGAGTAATATTTTTCATGCAACATGGAGAAGGAAATTAAAAAATGGTAGTAAGGTTAACCACAATTCCAACATTGACTGCATGATCCTAAATCACCTTGGACCTGTTTGCAATGCATAATTAATAATGCTAATACACTGGCTAGCACCTCAGATACAATATAAATATGAAATTGCAGCATCCATCCAGACTAATTAGCACACACGCAGATTGCTGCAGTGATATCACTTCACTGCCTACTCTTTTGAAGGCAGCTTGCTGAATTGAAGATATGCTCTGAATTGCTCTGTGTCTCAGTATTTAATTTATATTACAAGAGTGATCATTCTACCTTGTTTAGATTCCAAGTACTTCAGGGGAAGAGATCCTCTTTTATCATAAGTAAAATATAGCAAGTAACACCTCAGGATCCAGAGCCTAAATTCAGGGTGATGCAGTGCAGCCTCATAAATACAATTACCAATAATAACAATATCTTAAGCAGACAGTCCAAGAGGATTAGATTGTCTCTTCCACCCAATCTTTCATAGCAAAAAAATGGATTAATAAATGTAAGTAAATCTGTCTTTCAAACTGTGGAAGAGTACTGGAATTACACATATTGCATCTATTCAGTAAATTAATTATTCCGGCTCTGTCATTTCCTTGCTGTGGAAGTTACAGAAGGACGTCAGTGGCTTTGAGAGACTTTGTATTTCCAGGGCAACACATTGGCTGCTTTCTTCAGTAAAAGCATTTCTCTATAGTTTTGGTATTTATTCTGCTTGTGGAGAAATGTCACTGGCAAGACATATTGGAAGAAGTTCAAACAACAGGAGAAAACCAAACAAGCCGCAAATATTAGCTACAAGCTTTTGATTAGTCTTTCGATGATTTTGGAAAATGTAACTGTGAAAATGAAATTAACTGGCATTCTCAATCTTCCAGATAAATGAATCAAGTGAGCTGGCTAATGGACTCAGAAAATTAACGCTGTATTTGTTTTCCTTCATTCTGTGTGTGCAATTATAACACTATTTAATGAGTTTCCAGAACCTCCTGACCAAAATGATCTGAAGTTATAACAAGAAGTCCAGCAGCCAGAGAGACAGATTGTAACATACCGGGGCAGCTACAAGTAGGAGAGCATAGAAAGATTGTAAAAAGTTGGGGTTTTTTCTGCAGGATACTCCAGGGACAGCTTTTATTCCAGTTAAGTGTCAACAGATCCGCAACAGCCACCAAAAAGCTCAGACTTTCTACATTCATCTCTAGGAGAAACAAACAGTAATCTCTCTGGTGTTCAGCTCCTCATCAGGGGTGACCCAGCATTTGGCCTTTAGCTCTCGTAGAGAAAGACAAGGCTGAATCAGCCTGTTCAGGTTGTGCACCTATGGAGTCCAGGTGGCTGAATCCTGGAGAACAAGTATTTAGGCTTAAACTGACCAAGTGGAAACATTTCTAATCCTTCCTACTAGGGAAGCAGGAAAAAGTATTTTTAATTTTATTTTCCATTACATTTGAAGGCCTTATCGAAGATTAAAAAGAGAGCCAAAACAGAACCACTGCAGCCTTTCAGTAAAAATGTAGACTCCACAGGACCTCCAGTAGAATTCTAGCTAACTAGCTTCAACTATCTTAAGGGCTTTGGATTAAAAACATCATCCACTATAGCTCAGTTTTAGCCTACACAGACAGTTACAGGTGAACTACTTAAACAAGCAGGTGGATAGCAGCACAATGTTACCACTGTTTCATTTTAATTAGCAGGTTTGTGTTAGCACACATTCGCTAATATTTTTGTCTATATCAGGGAAGTAGGGAGATCCTATTAAGTCTAACTAGCAAGAACATTTCTATGGGAGACCAAGTTAAAGCTGCTTTATTACAAGGGTTTACAAATGCCACTGGGAATCAGCTTTCTACAAACACTTCTGAAATTGTCCCAAGTACAATCAGCAAAGCAAATATTCAACTGTCTTGGGCATCGGAAGTGTTATCATCAAACACACCCCATACATCAAGCAAAATGAGACCCCACAATCTTTCTCAATCAATTTTCTCAAACACAGTTTAACTGCCTGAAGAGATGCTAGAACCCATGTGATTCAGAAGTAACCAATTTTGATATACTTTATAAAATTTGCTTTCTAGTGCACTTTCCAAAACAGATGTTGTTAAGAGTTATATTGTCAACCAACCAGTTTGGATACAGGATTACATCCAGCTCATGTTGTCCTGAGTTCCTTTACAATAATAAATTATTTTCCCAGAGCTGACAGAGTTTAGTAACCTTTTCAACTTACCAAGCTGGGACAAATATAAATCTGCTAAAAATATTGCTACCCTTTGTTCTTCTTCAAGTCTCAATGGATTTTCAATTGAGAGTGATCTAACCAAGTATGCACACTGTGGCAAAGAGCATTTAGCCATGCAAGAGGTTCCTAAGTTATTTGATGTGTCTGATGGGAATTATAAAAATATCACTTCAAGGGTATAAATTTACATCATCATGTAAAAAAATAAGGTACTGATAAGAGACATCTTCAAAAATAAATACATTTAATGCCTATAAAGACAAAGAATTTCATAATTTGAAACTGAATGTTGACTTACAGATGGAAAGATCCATTGGATCATTCATTTCCTCTTTGCCAAGACAGAAATATATCATAAATAACATTTCATGCTCTTCTGCCCAGTATAATTTTTGTGACGTAAGTGCTGGAGTTTCATACATATGGGATCATTAAGTCAAAAAACAGTGGTTTGAGACAGAGAGGGCATTCAGCAGTGGGAAAGATGTGAGTAGGAATCATGTAGCTCTAGAAAAACCTATTGGTGGGCTGCTCATTGATAAATGTTCTAGTTAGAACGTAATGCACGTAATAACTACGCAACCATTCCTTGGCATTCATCTGTCCAAACCCATTTTCTATCCAAGTGCTTCAGCTAGACTCATAAAGCAAGACTTATTCATCTATTTTAGGTACTTTAGGATGGAATGAATCATGCCCTAAAAGTATCTGTTTCTCACCACTGACTTTTAAGTGAATCAGGAAGCAGGGTCTGTCTTAGACAACTGTAGTGTGCATGTGTTAGAGCTGAGGCTCCATGCTGTTGCCTAATGGGAGCTTGGCTACTACCACCATGTAGGTGGCTATACCTATTTACTTCAGTGCAAAAATACTAATTTGTGGGATGAGTCCCACACCTACAATTAAATGAGGAATGAGTCTCTCTCTCTGTGACCATGTTTGCATAACCATCCTGCTTTCCTTCCTAATTGCTCACCAGTTTTGCTTTAGCGTCATGAAGGCCCGAAAAACATTAAACCCTTGATGAGAGTGAGAATTAAGTGGCCTTCTGAAAAGACTCCTCTCCTCTCCTCTCCTCTCCTCTCCTCTCCTCTCCTCTCCTCTCCTCTCCTCTCCTCTCCTCTCCTCTCCTCTCCAGTGAACTACAAGAATATCACTCTAAACCACAAAAGGGAAGGCTTGGGTGATTAACAACTGCTTTGCCAGCTCTACTTCCACAGGTGTGCTAGATTTCTATGTTACAATTGCATATTTGCCTTTCTGTTACAGAGGAAAGGGAGTTCCAAGAGCCACTAACATGAAGAAAGCTGTTGAAAACCCTCCTACAAGTCATGGACAGCTCCAGTTGGAATGATGTGATGGAGCATCTCTGGTGCCTTCCCTGAGACCCAGGGGGATTTCACAGAACTCAAGGTCCAGTGTCAGAGAGGTGACTGCAGTCAGTTATACACATATGACAATTGGAGAGTTGCCATCTAGCAGCGTATCCCTGGGGGTGGAAATGAGCTCACAGAATTTATAAACTTCTACAAGAAGAGGCAGAACTTTTGTCTGGCTGTAGCAGTGTCTTGTCCATCATATGTGTCCCCACGCTAGGTGCCTTTATTTACAGATGACAGATTAAACCAACCTGGTACCCTTGGCCCAGGATGTTGCTCCAGAAAGGTGACACCAAGGGTCTGCATGTATGAAAAAACAGTCTTAGAAAGAAATGGTGACTTTCCTGCCTGAAGTCTCTTTAGTTTGAATGTAGCCCACATAGAAAAGATGAGGGGCGTGCCTTTACACAATAATTCACATTTGTAGGTTTTTTTAATTAACCAAACTTCTTAAATATATTTATGTAAAAATTAAAGTATTTCACTTGGTGTTTCCCACTTTACATGGCATAAATACAGAGTTGTGTAGCTGGTGAGTAAAATCCTATTCTGAGAGCAGGAAGAGCACACAGAGGAGTGCTGATTTACAAGGCGTGGATCTGCTCTGACAGATTACGTACTTTGTTTCTTTATTAACTGCGCATAATTTTTACATTCTGTTCAAGTTAGCTTATGACAGATAACTACTTTTTAAAATCAGATCTCAAGGCAAAGAAATGTCAGTGTGAAGGAATAAAGACATTTATTATGCATTTATTGCGTAAATAAATACTCAAGCTTCTCAAAAGTGTTGAAGTAAATGACACATCTACTTAAATTGGTGAATTCATGGTGAGTAGCTTTAAACAGACATACTTTTGAAGTAAAAATACTATGAAGTATTAGACATTTCATGAAGTTGAGTTAAAATAGTATTAGAAAAATTATTACTCTTGCACTTTTATTACATATTGAGCTGGATCTCTCTTCCTCTGAAGTCACCAGGAATATTAACGTCAATTTAATTAACTTGAAGCAAGATTTAGCCTGGGAGAGTTATTTTAACATGAGTAAAGGAGAAAATGAAATCTGAAATTCAGTTTTTCCAGCAAGGCACTGAACTCAGATCCACAGAGATATTTAGATACCAATCTCCCACTGGACAAGAAATACACAGGTAAATATATTTAAGAACCTGGAACTCATTAGCTCTGATCCATTTGGATACAAGAAGTATTCACTGTTTCCCTGAATAGCAAGTAGAACAATGTGGAAAAACACCAATATAAATCAGTGTTATAATAAAAGGCAGCTCACCCTTTGCAATGATGAAGGCTGGATTCTTTTTCCAAAACTCATTAGGAACCATGGGAACTCATGTCTACCAGCTGGCAGCTATGGGCAACTCTGTGTTCGATTTTGGACTCTACATTCAGCTTCTAAAAACCATCTCCTCCAAAGCACAGACTGGCTGGCTGGAATTACTCTGCAGGAGAGAACCAGCCAAGATGCCACCAGCTGAAACACCTTGTTTAAGCCACAGGTGACATTCTGATCTCAGTTACACCCGAGTTAATGAGAGGCACAGAGATGCTGATAGATTAGAATCTAGCTCATTGTAGATGTAAAGACTGTGGTTGCTCACTGAAGTGTCTCAGATTTCTAACTGTGGTATTTCCAGAACAGTTTTCAATTACTAGCCTTTATTTTGAGGGTGTGCTACAGAGATCTGTGCAAGCCAAGGTGATGGAGAACTCTTTTTTTTTTTTTTTTTTTTTTCAGAAAAATATGCTAACTGAATGAAGGGAACTTGTTTTTTCCACGCTTTTTAAAATCCTGTTTTATAAAAATGAGGTTGTGCCAAAGCAAAGTTCAATGTCTCTTTTACTCACTTAGTGCCTTCTTTGACCCCCAGAACAACTTGTTCAAATTCATAATCATGGCATAACTTAGGTTTTACTCCCCTCTGTATATTTTACAAGACTTTCATTATTTACAGTTTTTAAAAATATCTAATCTGAAAGATAACCTTATCTCAAATTAATTTTGTCATATACAGTGTTTATGGAGATACCAGAGGATTCTGTTCTCACAGAAGTTCCTTGCCCACATTATTGCCTCCCACTAGAACCACAAGTGGAAATTCTACTTGAGATTCTCAAATGTTATCCCAAAAGGAATCTGAAGTTCCATCTCAATTGCTACAGAATAGAGCTCACAGTGTGTCTAAACCCTACAGATTTCCAGGAACTCACAGTACTGAGCCTTAGAGAGTTTTGAAAAGGCCACAGCAAATTCATGCTTACTTGACCCCCCAGCTCAGTAGGATGCCACTGGAACTTGGTGTATGTTGCCATCTTTGTATCTGTGTGTCTCAGAAAATTAATTAGAAACAAGTATGCTTCAGATGAAGTATGTCTTCATATGTGTGTCATAAGTATGATTTCAGATAATTCCTATTTCCTAAAGCCTTCAGAGATGTATGAGAATCTCATGCTCTGCTGCAAATATTTTTCAAGACTTCAGTGTTTTTGAGATGTCCTGAATTCCAAAATTGAGGGTGATCCTGGCAAACTTACTGGCAAACCTCAGATAGTCAGGCTTGTATTACCCTCTGGTAATGCCACAGACACTGCTGAAGAGCAAATGCTTTACAAGATGATGAAATTTAAAAAAAAAAACAAAAAAACCCAACTGAACAGCAAATAAAGTCCAGTCTTCCACACAAGTAGTCAGTCCATGCTCTCAAGATGTCAGCACAGCTAGCAGAATACACTTTATCCCTAGCAAAACATCTGAGCATTTCAGTCACATTGAGGCGGAAGTTTCTGCATCCAAACCACATTTTAGGTTACTAGAATCCAGCTGTGACACAGTTTTGTTAGGATATTTAAAGCACAGTGGTGCAAAATATGGATGAGATGCTGTGCCAAAGAATAGCTTAATCAGTTTCAGCAAAATACACCCAGAAGACAACAAAGCAGTGAAACACCATTATTTTAAAATAAAATAAATATATATTATACAGACTTTGTCAATGTATGGAGCTGCTGGGATTGTATTTTAATGCAATCTATTCATTATAACTTCTATGGGTAAGAAACTTTCACTAATATAAAAACCCAGTAATCCTGCTACAACTTGGAGGAAGTCATCAGAACTCCTAGTGAAATAGGTATGGCAGAATGGCATCTGTGCCACAAAGGGTAAGGTAAAGTCATTAGAAAATGTGGTTTCACCACAAGCACAGACAGAGAACAAGGAATTTATGCATCTTGCATAAAAAAAGAATCTTGTAATCTGCATATTTACCTTTTTAATTTTTTACAAATTCTAGTCATCCTTGTTGGCTTGTTCTTGAAATATATATATATTTTTTTTTGAATGCAATATTCATGAAATAATTCACAAAAGAAAAGAAAAAATGTAGCTGTGAATGAGCATGTGATGTAATTACAATGATTTGGGAGTTCTTTAGTGGTGATACCATCCTCAGTAAATACACTTGGGAAAAGGGTATTAAAAATTCTTAACAGAGGTCCAACTGCCTTCAACAGGACATTTGTTTTCCTCAGGTGGTAATATACAAATATATAATGTATAAAAGAGCTAAAGATTCAGAATGTGTATTGTTGACTCTTGTATCTTTGACCACAGTGATTACATTGACAGTTTGTAAACCTTTGCCCAGGTTTAATTTATGAACTTTTTGTTAATTTAAAAAGCAAGAGACACAAGACACTGGCAAAACAAGAATTACAGAAAGATGCTGAGGATGAGATTCAGTTACCTGCTTATAAACTTCTAATGCCATCTTAGGCAGTCCAGGAACCACCTGGGGATCATATTTTGCCAGCTGCTATCTCGGAATGGCATTACTCTTCTCTAAGTCCTATCTTGCACCTGCCAGCTCAGTGTGGCTGTCTGAGATATCCAGGGGCACTGGAAATTGTAATGGTTGCTTATATTTCAACTAATTAATGCCACTCTGACTATTCATGCTCAGCCATACACACACCCTGTCCAAGCTAACCCCAGAGGAGGCTGTGCTGAGGAAGGAAGGATAGAGACACCCAAGGCAGTCCATCTGGCCCAGCTCTGGGCTTGAAACAACACAGCCCAGCCAAACTGCTGTATCCTCCCACAGCCCCACTGTGTTACAGCGATTCGTTGGGTCTTTTGGATCTTTGACAACTCAAGGATCTTGCATGATGCTATGTTACATATTGTGGAAAATGCAGGGTTAGGAAAAACAGGAAATTTTTGGATTCCTCTCTGCATTCTGTCTGTATAATAAGGCAACAGCCCTCAGATACAGGTGACAGGGAAGATCAAGAAAGAAATCAATATATATTTGTGGCTAGGAAGTATGTCCCAGTAAAATGAACACTAATCACTAATCAGCTCTCTTTGCTTCTAGACCATATACTTGGGCCTTTTAATGTGGGTGTTTGTTTTGTTTTTTTTAAATCTCACCTTCCTTCATTCTCTGGTAACTACTAACAGAACGGAGCATGATTTTCCTTTTCTACTTTCCTTTCATAGCCATTTCAGATCTTTTCTCTTTGAAAGATGCTGCCCATCACAGATTGCAATCTGCCTTGTACAGTTCTCAGTCAGTTATGTTTAAATCTTCTTTCATCCTTCAAAGGCTGGCTGAAAGAAGTGTCAGGTCATTATTTCAGGCTGTAGTTTAATACTTAGGCTTACCAGTGTATGATCTCTCTCTTTGGTAAAGACCTTCATTCACTGAAGGTCAAGGTATTAGTGTTATTTTTAAATATATTCCCAGCCCTGAAGAGTTAAAAATAGCCTTCTACGAAAACGCACAGTAATTGGTTAAACCTTGTTAGCAATCACATGAAGATGATAACTCCTCCCAGGAAAAGAAATAGCCAAAGCAGCTTTGACATGGATTTATACTTAGAAGAGCAGCTGCAGGCCTACTGAGAAGGAGTTCACAACATAGACTCCTGGATTATTAGCAGAAAATAGCAGCTTTATGCTGGAAAGGAAGGGAAGAAGACATGAGAAAATTTTTTTCTTATGGTGATCTGCTAGTGAATTCCATGGATTCTCTACTTTGGAACAATCATCATTAGAAAGAAAGCATAAAAGATGGATCTGGGAAAGGCAAAGCTGCTGAGAACTGGCCTCAATGCTTTATATCAAGCTATCCACCCGGTGCATGGAATTGCCTGGACAGATGGCAAGCAAGTAATACTGACTACTCTATACTATCAAAATGGAGAGCTGAAGTTTGGAGACTCAAGCATTGTTGGTCAATTTGAACATGTGCATGGACTTTACTGGGGCCCATGTTCCTCTACAGACATCCCAGCTCTGCTTGCTATTCAGCACAAAAAGCATGTAAGCATTTGGCAGCTGGTCTACAGCAGTACAGAGAAGAAAAAGCCCTTTATTTCTCAGACTTGTGAGGTTGGTGAGCCATTTCCACTGCTTTCTCAGGGCTGTGTCTGGCATCCAAAGAAGGAGGTCTTGGCTGTGCTTACAAAACGAGATGCTTCAGTCTTGCATGCCGTTCGTACTGACAATACGCGGGTTAAGGCGGAGATCAAAAGCAGCGGACTCATCCACTGTGCTTGCTGGACTAAGGATGGTAATCGTTTAGTGGTTGCTATAGGCAGTGCCCTGCATTCCTACATATGGGATAATGCTCAAAAAACTCTAAATATTTGTTCCTTTTGCCCAGTTTTTGATGTGGGAGGTTATATCTGCGCTATAGAAGCCACTCTGGATTTCCAAATTGCTGTAGCTACTGAGCTGCCTTTAGATAGTATCTGTGGTTTCAATGCAGGCATTGCATTTGATGTGCCCTCTGGTACAGAAGCTGGTTCTCTAATCTCACAGTCTGCTTTGGTGCTTGGTGATGAGGAATACTCCATGGACACACGAAGAAAGTCCATAGATTCAGATAGATCAGTTGTTGATTCAGTTGCTTCTTCTTCATCAGGTCCGGTGGATTTAACCCATATCCTTACAAACCGCCGTCGGTCTGATCCTAGTCCTCTCCTTACTCTGAAACAAAAAGACTCTGCAGCAACAAATGGTCAAGATTCTTCTCACTTGATCTTGGTGACTTTTGAGAGGAAGGTAACGACCACCAGAAAAGTCACCATCCCAGGTATTCTGGTTCCTGATATAATGGCTTTTGACTTTAGAGCTCAGATTGTGGCAGTAGCCTCTAATACTACTAATATTGTTCTGGTGTATTCAGTAACCTCTTCCTGCATGCCTCACATTCAACAAATCCAGTTGGAAAAAAATGAAAGACCAAAGGGTCTGTGCTTTTTAACAGATAAACTCTTATTGATTCTGATTGGCAAGCAGAGGTTCCCTGAGCCTAATCTCATTCCATCTTCAAGTTCAGACAGGTATGTAATGCGTCTTATGGTCAAAGAATTGATGCTGGAAGAAAATTCTTCAGCATTGCCTGAGACTAAGCAGAATATGTTTTATCACTCTGAACCCTCTGTTAATATACCTGGAAAAAAAAAATTCTTTGAGAGTCTTGCCACAGAAGACCAACCTCAAATCAAGGAATTGTTAATACCAAGAAGCACAGTTATTCAGTCTCCAAGTGGTAGGAGAAGACTCATTGAAGAAGTAAAGAGCCCTAGTTATGAGCAGAGCTCTTTGTCAAGTGTGAGTGACCTGGATGAAAAAAGGCTCCCAGGTGACTCCTCAGTGGCCTTGGAAACATTGGATGCTGAACCTATGAATCGCTCAGTGTCTCTTCGTGGTTTTGGATCACCTAGCAGGATTTCCAGCAGACCAACATCCCCTAAAGTGCAGTTCAATGTCATCCAAGAAACATCGAATTCTCCTAAAAACAACAATTTGCCAAGTGAAAGGGGAATGAGCCACATATCGAGAAATTTGGAGAGACTTTGTGGCAGTTTCAATGAGTTACAGCTGAGTCTTTCTGAAATCACAGACTTTGCTAGGAACGGGAGGAGGATATCCTTCGCCTACCCATGCTCCCAGGAACCGCCTGTCGTGCATGTCACTTACCAGGTAACATTCTTTCAGCTTAGAAATACTGTCATAGGAACTGAATTTTTAAACAATCTTGCATTTTTTTAGCTTTAAATACAGTTTATTCTTATCAACCCATAAGAAATGTAACCTAGGTTTGGCATCAAGCCTAATGTAAAATGGAATTATAATCTGTCATTGGAACAATAACTCAGGATGATGTGGATAGTTTAGAGGGTACTTAACGTAGTTTAGAGGTAACTTAAACATGGGAGATTTGTCTGTTTGTTCTTTGATGATGCCCAGTTGTCTTAGACGCTGGCTGATTTTGTCTGCATCTGTCAGAGAAAACAGAGCCAGAGTTGTTAATCTACAAAAGGCTTATATTTTAGTTTAGTGCAGAGATACGATGATGAATGAGGGGCTGCAGCTCACCAGAAATGTAATAAATTTAAACTGGAGCTCAAATCCATAGTTTGATGATAGCCAGACTCATAGGAAGACTGAAACAAACTATTTAATCTCAATTTATGGAAAATTTAAATGAACATGACATGAATTTGGATTATTTCAACTTTTATTTCTCAACACTATTCTTCAAAATATACGTTATTCAAAATAAGATGTACTCAATTTGTAAAACAAATAACCACTTAAAAAATTTTCCGAAAAACCCCCCAAACAAACAAAAACCTTCCATTCCATCAATATGTAATTATGATTTTATTAAACAAATATAAGAATTTCAAACCATCATGCTCCTATCTACTCTTGCTTTGGCAAATTTCCTCCTGGCTTCAATAAGAATTTCAACTAAGGAATGTAGGTTGGGTAATTATTTCTATCTACTGTTTTTAATATTATTCACAGGAATTAATAATAATAACATTATAATGATCAGATTTTTGACCATGCTGATGGTAGTGATAAAACTGATGTCCCTTTCAGGATGTAGATGCCAATTATAAATGCATTTTTGTCTACTGAAACATAAGCAGCATTATGTCAAAATAATACACTGCATTGTGATGATGCTGAAGCAGATTTTACTTCTTTTAACTTTAAAGGAATCCATATAGACATCTAAGTATCCCTTCTTAAACACTCATTAAGGGAATGGTGACTTGATTCAATCATGGTCATTACTTTCTAGCAATCATTTACTTGGCATTTAAACAGATTCTGGTGTGTTGGGTTCTCTGGAAAAAAGCAAAGCTTTCGATCTGAATTAGCCAATAATTTAACTCAAACACATTATACAAATTCTGGTGAAAAAGCAGCACGTCTATTTTAAATAATTTAGGATTTTATTGGCCAAGAAGCAAGCCCTTCTGTTCTCCAGAATGTTCAAATTAATTTTGATTTCTTAACATAAATCAACTTATTTATGTAGCAAGCAGCCTTATTTCTAAGATTCAATTGGATTAACCTTTCCCAAGAAAAGTTTTATTTGTGACATGTACCATTAATCTAAGATCTGAAGTTGCTGTGCACGTGCTTGCACAAGTAAGAATCAGTTAACCTGTTATTTTTCTTTGGAAAGAACAACAAAAAAATTAAGTGCTTCTAAAATACTGCTCGAAAAACTACGTTTAGTTAGGAATACTTTACTAGAACAGGTTAGTTTCACATTAAGCCAGCAGCAAGCACTGCTAGCACTGCATTACAATGACTCAGAAAAAGTGCCACTAATGCCTTCCCACACACAGCTTTCCTGGGGAAGTCTCGACTAATGCCCTGTATAGTTCAGCTCCTCTTCTGAAACCTAACAGGATCATAGCATGATGCCAAAAAATAATGAAAAATAAACTTGGCAGAAAGGTCTGCAGACAGACAGGGAAATATTTGCTTCATAGGTAGCTAATAATTTTCAGAGAAATAGTTGTTTTGATTAGTTTATATTCAGACATCTGAACCTTGTTCCTCCTTCAGGAGTTGTTTAGTGCACTGTGAGCTCAGAGACCAGCTGGGCTGTGGGTTCCAGCCAGACTGTGTTCACAGAGCAAAAAGTCAGGGAATAGCTTTATTGCCTTATGATATAAATATCAGACAGTGGAAAACATCCTAAGCTTTAGGAACACTGCAGTCCAGTCAATAATGTGGCCATTATCTTCCAGCTCTTTGTGCCAAGCACATGTCCTCTTAAGTGTCTCTCTAATCCCCAGCACAGCAGAGGCTCAGCCTTGATTGATAAATCTATTGTACTAAAGAATATAATGATCAGAACTGCATATTTATGCATTTAAAAAATAAAACGAAGGTTTAAAACATAACAGATAAAAATGCAGCAATAATTAACGAGCAATTATGAATACTGTTGTGCAGAAGCATTATTGACATATTTATGTGTACTTTGTATTCTGCTTAAAAGACTAAAAAACCCAAAACATTTATTAGTTAATAATTCATAATGTCTGCTCATTTAACAGCCTTCAAAACCTTTGTTTTTCCTGTTGGTGCAAGCCTGCCTGTAACTCCTCTGAAGTCACATCTATGCAGTGCTACCAGTATTTGTATTCTTTGTAGCCCATAGCCATAGAAAAAAACCCATGATCATTCACACTTTGGAAATGTCACTGCACTATCACTTTTGTAATAGCATTCAGCCACCAGAGGTAACTTGATCATTCAACCCTGAAAAGCAAATATTATTTCTCTTTCATCACATACAGGCTTGTGATTCAGGGGAATGTGGGAGGGCAGACAGACAAATGCTATAAGAAGATATTATTAAAAAAAAAAAAAAAAAAAAAAAGAGGATCTGTCACAGATTTTTTCTCTTTTATTTTGCGAAGATACTTTAATCATCCTTTTCCCCCAGAAAAGAAACAGCTGCAGAATATTTAAAGTAGTCTCATTCAAAAGCTAATTACAGTGGAAATAAAGCCAATCTGGATCTCAAATTAAAGGCATTTAGGCAAATCTCTCCAGGAGGAATAAGATTCATCTTAATCTGAAGAATATCTTTAAACTCCTACATTTTCTTCACAAGCAGTATGATGTCAAAAGTTTATATCACTGAGAGCATATATTGCATAATTAAACAGGAAATAATATCTTTTCAGCAATTAGTCACGACTTTCTTTTTTTAGCACTCACCAATAATTGCACATAAGTCAATTTTTATTTTTATAGTATCTTGATACAAATTACTACAGCTACAAAGATCAGCTACAAAATAGACTTTTTTTTTTACCACATATCTGGGAGATGAACAGAAAGGATCCAAACATATGACGGTAAAGCTCTGATAGAAATACATGACTTAAAGAAGGGGACTGTAAGGGGGGCACAGTAAAATGAGAGAAGACCAGGCTGAAATGATGAGCTGTAATAAGACCATGAACCCTTCGGAAATCCAAAGGGCAATTTTGACTTGGGTTGAGCAATAGAAAGTAGGTCATGAAAATGATGGAAGAGCAAGCTGATATGACTGCTCCCCGGAGTAAGAAACTAGTCAGCTATCCTGAAATTTAGAAAGAAAAGATTTAGGATGACTGTAAAAGAAAGACCTGCAGTAGTCAAGAGAAAGCATGATTAATGCATGGATAACATTTTCAGCAAAGGTTGAGGAATTTGTTATGAACAAATTCTGTCAACAGTGTTCTGAAACTGATCAATAGCAGACAAGCAGGGTTTGTAGAGGAGACACAATTCCTTTTGTTAGAGCAAGTGATTTGTTTGTTGGATATGCAGGTGCAAAAGGAAAGGAACACACAATGTCAAAAATAAAGCCAAGTTTTCATACTGCACAAAGAAAGTAAAGATCATACATAAACATCATGGAAGCACAAGCACAAAAGGTATATCTTAGATGACAGTACACCTGAAACAGTAGTTGCAGAACTATTAACAGAGAGCCAGGAGGAGAGAAATCCCAGCTTCGTGTCACCTGGAGTGCTGATGTGCCCTATAAACGCAAACTGCGCTGGGATTTAAGCACCTCTGAGCACCTCAGATCTCCTCCTGCGTAAACATTCTACAGGCTTATGCTTCTCTGCCAGGTTAATTAAGGTTGCAGTTGGAATGTCCCACATAAGGGTAAGGAAAAGAAAGATATCCATATCTTCACCACAATAAAAACAGAATCTACCAAAAAACAGACAGGAATCACAGCAACGGTAGAAATGATGACAGGGAAGGGGAGCAGTGCGAGCTGTCAAACCTAATAAACACTGCCTGGTGCAATGAGAATGCAAGTCATAATTATCCTGCCTCTTCAATGCTCTCTTCCTTAGCTATTTATGTGTCTTTTCATTGTCTTCTGGGACAGAACCCGTACATCTAGCTAATCTACTAACTTTCTCTCATCCTGCACAATGAATATGGGGGCAAGGTAAAAGCAAGCTAACTAATGGGTACTAAGGTATCAAATCTGAAATCACCAGTGGAGCACAACACAGCTGAAATCAAGGGTTTAAAAGAATGAAAAGAATGAAAACAGAATCCTAGGCAACTACAGCACTATTCACTCTACAATGCATGTAGTAACCTCATACCTTCCCTTATAAAAGAATGGATTATTAGCAAAAGAGAGATGAAGAATATTTAAAATACCTGTAATACAGTATAGTACTTGAAATCATGCCACAGGGGAAATTATTTGTTCAACAGAAGAGAATAGGGATTAATAGAATAAAAATAAGATGGTTAAGGAATTAGCTGCAAGGGAGATAGTAATAGTTATAGTAATATAGAAGAAAATGAAAAAAAATACTAGTGGATTTTCTCATGATGGATTTTCAGGCTCATCTAAAAGTTTCATTAATGATCTGCTGAGTTATGCTTATAAAATGTGCATATGACATGAAGTCAGTAATATTTTCAGTAAAGAATCAGGATTTCACACCTGTAAATTGATGACTATTATTTAAGATCTAGAATTAAAAAAAAAAAAAGAAATTAACTAAATGAACTAATATAAAGTGCTTAGTAATATATTCCAGGATTAAGAGAGAAAATTTCTGCTTTTGTACATGCTTAGTGACTGCAAGATAACTGTGAATCCAAAATAAAATACTGTAATGAAAAGAACAAAGGCAGTGTGGGCACATCAGTGAGACATAGTGGGCACATCAGCGATCCTTCAGCACGTAATGAGCACTGGGCATACAGCTGGCAGGTCTCTTCCGAAAAACACATTACATTCTTAGACATCCATTGGCAAGAAAGACACATTGAAACTTCAACTGATCATTAATCCAGTGTCAGTAAAAACAATTCTGATTGGTAGCACATTCTCATTTACTTCACTGTTTCATCAGTTGTTGAATTTAAGTTCATTAAGATGATTTCAGCATGCAGGGGAGTGTAGGCAATGCATTAGGAAATACAAGACAAATGAAGAAAAGGTCAAGAGGCAGAACCAGCTCCAGCTGACTGCTCAGTGGGGGTTCAAACAAGGGGGAGAAGGCATGTTCACTTACTGTGCAGACATACCTGTAACATCTCATCCAGGAATCCTTTTGCCTTAGTAAATGATTTTTTTCTCACACGCATTTGCAATCCAAAATGTGAGTTTTGAAAGACAGTTTGGCACTGCTGTGATGGGCTGGCTGCTGCCCAGAACACTCTTTATAGGCCATAAAATCTGATCTGGGCAGGCTGACATGGGTGAATCAAAACAATTATTGAATTGACTGGGTTTTTTTTGCTGGGTTTTTGTTGAAGGAGAGTTGGACTTGACATACTACAGGAAGCTGTCTAAAGAAATTTAATCTAAAATATACGCTAAAGTATTTGGAAATATATTTCTTTCTTCTGTGATTAACATGTTCTTTGTCTACCAATAAACTTGGTTCTAGAATAAAGCAACAAACACAAGGGATTTTAAGCTGGGAATTTCAAGTCCTCTGATTCCTATTGGAGATAAATAACAACACAGTAAAAACAGACATGGATTTTGGGAAGAAGTGAATTAAATTCAGATTTGGCTAGAAAATTTGGGTTAAGGCATTAAAGTGAGAAGTACCAAGGCAAGCTTTTAGTTGTACCTCTAACTGTCACAAATTATTCCATGACTCTGACTAAATCTCTTAAACTCCCTGTGTAACGGTATGATTATCTAAAAAATGGGGATACTAAGAGTTGCCTGCCTCAGAAAAGGGTAGGGTTTAAATCAGTTAATCTGTGATATGATGTGTGTGAACATATTGCTCCAAGAGAGGGAATGTTATCATCACTTAAACTAAGCATTAAACAAAAAGACTACATAATTACAAGATTACAACAGAGAAAGAGTCTTGAAGAATTTGTGAAAGTCGAAAATAAATGTATAAGATGCTTAGGTTTATCATTATAAACAGAAGCATATGACAAAGAGAAAGTAGCTCATATGTACACTGACAAGCAATGAAAGACAAGTAACCGAGACTTGATCTTTCACCTCTGTACTTGAAAAACTGTTTAGGATAAAAGAGAGGTGTTGTGTATACAAAAACGTCTTCCACTTTCAGTGGCTGTTCCAATAATAAAGTGCAATGCTATATAGGAGACAAACGAGAACAAAGTCATCTTGAGTACACATTTCTATTCAACTGATTTCAAGCCAAGAGAGACAGAATTAGATTATTTTTTGATAATTATTGAGCTGAACCTATCTATGTGAAAAATGGACCACTTGGGTCAAGGCAATAAGCCTATCTCATTTACAGTCCATTTTTTTTCTATAATCCATGAACTGAAGCTCTGTTACTTCATCCTGAACTCAGTAAAAAGAAATAATTGTTAAATGTGCTTGTCCACAATCTGCAGCAATGACAAAGCTTTGCACAAATACCTGCACAGGCAAAGAGCACCTTTGCAATGCCTGTGCAAAGCATACACTCCCTACTGAATATTCAGCCCATTGAGTTTCAGGTGTGTTTAGGTTCAATAGGATATAGCATATATAATTTGGAAATACCTAAAAGTTATGAAGAACTTCTCTTATATAGGTACAGCTCTAACAATAAGTTGCTATAGGTTTATGACTAAGAAAATGATACTTCCTAGATGCATTCTTTAGGTATGTCCTTTATTAATTATGCACCAACAAATTTCTGGTTGTTTTGAATGTGGAAAAAAAATTAGAAGACCTTTGAAAGTTGGAAAGTTCACATTTTTAATGGAAAGATATTTTTATGGCTCTTATGAACAAAATCAATCATAATAAATAAATACATAAATAGATCAATAAATAACAATCAGCCATATACTATCTGCATGAGCAATTTATATCAGACTAGGGAAAAAGACATTTGCAGCAGTCAGCAGACATTCTGATTTACAGAATTCAATGAGGTTGCATGACAGCACAGATACTGTGTGCAGAAAAGTAAAAGGGATTGATTTAGAAAGGTTGTTACACAGCAAAAAAGCACACGTTCACAGAGAGCAACTGTCAAAAGACAGCACAATTAGAAATGAAGACAAGCATTACAAGAGACATTTATTTAGTCAAAGGTCAGATTACTGTGCACACAAATAGAAGATGCATTTGTGAATTCATTCAACTGTAAGTTTTACATTAGCAAGAAAAATGCAAGAGTGTGAAGTACACACAGGCAGAGTAGGACTAGAACAGGAGTTAGGATAGATGAGATCCTGTCAACCCATTTTGAAATATTACCTTGGATCCCTTTTGAATGTATGAAACAGACGGCTCTATGAAATTGGGTAAATAGACTGTTTATTCATAACAAATATGTAAAATCTGGGGATATTGCAAACATAAAGATGCCAAAGACAAAGAAACAAAGCAAAACAACACATGGAGCTACACAGGGAGAAAGCATGGAAAGAACAAAATGAAACTCACAGGACAAAGTATAGCAATATTATTTAGCAATATTATTTAGAGGAAAATGTCCCATTCATATCTTTTTCATAATGGCATGGAGTCATTGAAAAATTCCCAATGTTAAAATGAATTTTAAATGATAGCAGATAGGAAAATGTAAATTCAAATATATTACCCACTCCACGACCATGGTAGCTCAACTATTTTTTGTCCTTGCACCTTGCAATTAGAAGAAATATGAAATACAACGATGTTGATTCTGAGGGGCACCTAAATTTCATGAAGCACAAAAAATCTACCTTTATATTCAAGTGTGTTCTTTCAGTGAATATCATAGCAAATTCCCAGGCTGTAAATCCATAAATTCTCTTTCTCTCAAAGCAAGCCACAGGATTCCCAAGCTACCTTGCTGTGACAGCTTTTCAGAGAGACTGTTCTATGTCCTGTCTCTCCAATACTCCCTGTGCCAAAATAACCCTGAGGTTACTATACCACTCAGGGTGGAATAGCTGCCCAATGGCTCTCAAACCCACCCACACAGCTGAAATTGAGCAAAGTACTCATTTACTCTGGCAGCATCTGGAACCACATTATTCCAGGTATGATACATTCCCTTCCACTAAACTGGATCAGACAGGGAGGCCCTTCAGATAGACACACAGATGCCCACCCCAGGACAATTCACACACAGGGATGAGGCAGCTTTGAGCAGAAGCTCAAAAAGCAAAAACCAAAGAGGCATTTTCATCCTCCTCACACGGATCTATGAGATTGCGCTTAAAATGGTCCTGCATGATGATGTCATCTATGAACTGTAGGAAAGACAGACAAAGAAAAGGCAAAATGACTAAAGGACTGAAAGGAGTAAGAGCAGACAAATGGTTATAAGAACTTGGGCTCTCGATGTCTAAGCCATTAACAAGATCTTTTCTTTTACTTACATGCATATGAAGAGAAGCTTTTCAAATGGATCAGTTACTGAAGAAACAAAAGATGTTCTCCTCTGTGATGGCAAGATTCATTTAAGTTTAGTCCAGCAGCTCTTTGATCTGCCTGTTATTGAAATGAAACATGGTATGTTCTTTTTATTTCTGCTATCTGGTTTCACCGGAGATTTTTAGCATAAAAGAGGCATTTGTGATAGAATAATTACCCTAGACTTTAGTAAACTGAGCTAACTAACTTTTTTTGGCAAGTGTGTGTTTTATTTTGTCTGAAATACAGCAGTCTCTTGAAATAATTTAAATGCTAAGTAACTGCAAAACTACCTAATAGCAGAGTAATATGTTAGGTGCCTCTGCAAAGGAAAGCTGAGGAAATAATCAGTACACTGTGTTACCTGGAAGTAGAATTGCTTTCCTGAAACCTTTTGGCATTTTTCTTCACCCATCCTTACTAGCATGTCTCAGCCTGGCAACAGAGTATAGGTTGGAGAAAAATTCACTATCAGAATATGATATATATATTTATATATCAAGTAGCATTTGGGATATTTTAATGTAAGATAAAAAAATGAAGCTCAACGTTATTACGACACACACACACACACACTGCCATTTCTCTATAAAGCTTCTGATAGCTTTTCTCATCACAGATTACTATGATCCTCTTTCTGAGGCTGTTCCCGAAGACATGTCCAGAAGGATATGCAGGTTCCATGTTTTTGTCAGGAATCTTCCCTGACTGTGCAGTGCAGTGGAAGCCCATATGAAAAATCTCTAACTGCTGTTGAGACCTGAGCTATTTTGCAGCAGCAACACGATGCAGCACTGCAGGATGAGGAGGAGCCCATTTTTGGCCTGTATTTCCAGCTCTTGATTTTGGAAAGAAATGCCCATAATAAACAAGGGGACTGAGAAAATCTATTTTCAGCTCTATAGACCAATTAAATGTTTAATGAGCAGAACACTCTTCCTCAATGTCATGTATTAGACTTCAGAGATATCAAAAATATAATGTCTCAGAATCATCCTAATGTGTCTCTCTTTCTGCTTAGATTTTCTGATATTGAGTCTGTACACTTCCAGCAAAATGAAAACTGAAACAATAATCTTTCTAAAATTCCTAAACCAAAATCCTGCAAAATTAAAATGTTTGGAGAAGAAAGAGTTGTGTGTAGCTCTTTATTCAGTTCTAGATGATACTTGCTTATATTCCTAGAAGTTTCTTTTGACACAAACATGAATATTAAATGCAAAATTTAAAAATATCACTCCCATCCTTTAGTACTGTATAATTAAAGGGTATGTAATGAAGAGCATGCTTGTATTATAATGACAGCCTGGCATTTTTTACTATGAGTAAACACTTAAGCATTAATAGATTGGAGGGAAAAGCTTCACAGCTGTAAGTCAAATTCATGTCCACAGCAATGCTGTTAAGATCATCAGAGTTAAAAGAGCAATGAGCTCGGCCTCATTGTTTTCACTTTAAACCCAGGACTGTAATACCATTACCTGTGCTAAATATAGTCTGTCATGTAGCAGCACACGGGAATCTCTTTTTGGCACATCATCATAATAATTGTTCACAGTAAAAGGGTACTATGCTCTGTACATTGAAATATCCTGTGAGATATGCTTCCAAGCAAGTGTTATCAATAACATTGTGAATTTTCAGCATTTCAATGGACAAAATTAAGTCCCAAGAGTGTGACATAAAAGTGTGCTTCATCAATTTGATGAACAATGGAATATCCATTTGGACTGTAGAACTTCCACTTTCAGGCCCACTGCTCACTGAATCTGAAGTCTGCTCAGATTTAGAAAGAAAGTATTAAGAGCAGAAGATTAAAGATTCATGGTTTGGAAAGACAATCTTCTTATGATGTAACAGGTGACATGACAACATACAACCAGTCTGGAAAAGTTCTTTGTTAGTAGTTAAAGAAGGGGAGATTTACCTTCTCCAGAAGGTGAAAAAAAACCAGCTTTATCCCAAAATCTAAAATCTCAACACAGAGCCTATTAGAGCTTTCTTTCCCTCATAGCCCAGCTAATGCCCCTGCTCAATAATGACAGAATCACATGCTCTAAGGAAAGTGTGTCATATAAGGGCTCCCCCAATGCTTTTAAGTTGCCATAGATTTTTTTCACCATAAATTGTCAAACTGAAAAAAAAATAAAAATAGACAATTCACTCTTTTCTATAAGAACTGCAATATCTAGCCAAAAAGAAAGCCAGATGAATCACTAAAGAAAATAATTATGGCTTCATTTTTAAGCTAATTTGCGAAGAAAAGTAAAAACAAATTGGGGGGAGGTTATTTTCAACTTCTGTCCAATAGAAAAAAGAGAACCTAAATGGTTTTGAAGTCTTTTCGGTTTTAAATCTTGTTTCTTTTTTTTCCTTTTTTTTTTTTTTTTCAGAAAAAAAAGAATTTTAAATGTCATCCATATTTTGTTCATTCTCTTTAGGAGAATAGTCAATAAATAATTAAAAGACAAGAAATTTTACTGTAGCAGCTTTTGTAAATCATCTTCAAGGTGTAACTTTCTTCTATTTCCTATATCAATTTGAAAACAGATGAAGCAATCTTGGTTTGACAGTAATGAGATGGAGATCCCCTACTCCCTTCTAGAACAAGTACAGCACAATCATTTTTGTTGGCAACTTTTCCAGTTTTTATAATCTTTTCATCATTTGGGTAGAGCAGATGAGTGAAAAGATTAAGCAGAAGCAGAGATGCCATTAAAACAAAAGTCAGTATAGAAAGACTGGCTGAGTTTTCAGAAGATGAAGATACTTAGAGTTTATCAGAACTAGCAAAGATGCACCTTGTGTTTGGACTTAATTTATATAAGGGACAAAATGCCTCAAACCTTGCAAGACCTTTCATTTAGCCCCTCACTGCATTTGCACAAAGGTGTGTTGAGCATGGATTGTCAGACCTTAATGTCATTAGTGTAATAAGGCTTTAGTGCACAAAAAGAAACCCTGCTCTGCCTGCGTGCTCACTGACTTTTAAAAACGTGCTTCTACATTTACATAACCAGAGCGGTGCACTCATTTTCTTTTTCTTGCTTAATCTTTGTAGGCTCTTCTTGGATTGTGCTCACTGCAGACAAGGACGGCTTTGTGCCATTAATATTCAAAGCCACACAAGAGATAATCATAAGGGATGGAACTGACAGTTCAGAAGTCTATGGAGGTCACTCCCGCAAAAAAAGCATCCCGATGCGACCACCAAGCAGAGTGACATAATTTCTGAACAAAGAACCCCCATGACCTTCTTTTCTCCTACAATACAGGGACATTCTGTGCTTTCAGACACTGAGAGGCTAGAAAGCTGTCTTCACTACTTTCCATGTATTGTAACTGTAAAATCTGTGGCATGGTTACCCTATAGCTACATCGTGGGGTTGGCTGGACCCTGATGATTTCTTCTGAAGGACTGGACCTACAGTGAAGTTCACCACAGCTGCTGTTATTAATTCCTCTCATGGACTGGAGTGGAGAAACTGTTGTCTACTTTGATTGAGGTCACTGTGTTCTTGGAGGAATGGTATTATGCTAAAAATCATGCAGTAACAACAAATCTAGCTGGTGCAGGTGTACAGTCTACATAAAACCTGAAGAAAATACAACTAAAGAGCCTTTATATTCATTAAGGAAAAGCAGGATAGGAAAAAAAAAATAAAAAATTGCTTCACCCTCTTTTCTGTTCCAGCTGGATCCCATGGAAACCTGCAACATTTTCAGAAATGCCTAATTTTTATATGAATATGTTCAATTACTAAAAAGGCTGCATCACTGTCTTCTGTCAATGTCTTACTAGCATGTAGATTTATACATGCACACTGAAGAGAAAGAAAAAAATCTTGCAAGATAAATTTAGGATCAAAGATGTTAAATGTAAATTTTATTTGGCTAAATGCAGGTGTATACACTGAACCTTTCATCTACACTCCTGCATGATCAGTCAAAAAAAGAAAAGCACTTCTATAGCAGATTATTCATGCCCTAACAGATTTCTAAAAGTGATTGTGGCAAACTGTCCTATTAAATAAGTAAATAAGTGCCTGTTCCTTTCCACTGACTGCAAACACTAGCAGGGGAACTGGTCTGAACACAAACATTTACATTTAGGCAGGTGAACTGAGGTTCACCCTCAGAGAGAGGTGACAGTCAGGCAGGCAGGCCCACAGAAATTAAGCTATTGTGATTATGATGATAGAAATAGGCATAATGGAAGAACTTAATGAACTCCCCAACTTTTCCTCACTGAAATGCAAAGAGAAAGATAAAGTAGAGCAGCTATGTGTGCAAGGGCATTTTGCACTGCTGGAACCATGGAAAGGCGTGCCTGCTTCACCCTGTACAGCCAGGGAAACAGACAAGGAAGGACACTTCAGCTACTATTAGGAGTTATTTTTCACACTGTGTATTTTAGGTCTTGCTAATACTCCTGGGGAGTCTTTTTTTCCCTTCCTGGGTACTATGGTGAGTCCATTCATAAGGCACAGATACTAAAATCCAGTTACAATACTTCACCTTATACAAAGGCTGGAACAAGACAGTAGATCTGTGCTCTGAAGTACCTTAATGGGTTTGGAGGTTTGGCATTAATACCATTACAATGCAGCCAGGAATCTCATAAGGAACAATTTCAATTCTTGAAATAAGTAAACAGTTTCATTTCATTGAATTAAATGTCTTCTTCATGCAAGTATCCTCCCGGGGACAAAGGAATCATCAACCTAAATCACCTACAACCACAGGCATGCAATACAGTGGAGGATATTTGTACCACCTTGTTCGCAAAGATCTCTTTAAGCAGCCTCAAGAAGCATTCCTGATTGTAAAAAAAATAATCCTAAACAAATAAAGATGACTTTTTAATCATTACACACATCAGTTACTTTATGGTTAATGGATTAATTTGGTTTCCTGCTTCTTTGCATTAGAATTGTGTTCAAGTGGGTATTTGTATTACTACTGCTTTAAGAATTTGATTTAAGCCATGCTTTCCTTCACTGAAATCAGCATAAATCACTGAAATCAAATAAGTAACACAGAGGTTCACAGACATGGCATATTGAGGGAAGACATGATCAGATTTCTAAAGGACGTAGCACATTTAAAGCAGCAGATGTTTCTAATCCTGCAAATACCCCTGAATAACATCCTTGTGTCTCATAAGTCTTGGGTATTTACAATGCTTATGTTATGGCCAAGCAAAACAAAACTTAATTATAACTAACTAGAGTGATAGGAGGATATATTTTAGGCTCAAAAAACCCCAACAAACAAACAAACAAACAAACAACAACCCACATACAAAGAATTTTTTCTCACAAATTTGTATTTCTATCTTGCATGGGTAATGATCTCATAGTTTGGTTCACTCAATTTGAAACTAATGAAACACACAAAATGCTACAGAGGAATTCTGGGAAGGTGAAAACCTGAACTAGCAGAGATCAGCAAGTATCCAGGCATTAAAGATCCCTCAGAACTTATAACCAGACATTTCTTTATCATTGTGTCACTATCATTTTAGTTTTTCATGCATTACTCTTCTATAGGACAATCGGAGTGCTGAGGAGATAAAAAATTACAGGAGATTCTTTGAACAGCTATCGAAGTTTGGTTTGGTTCTGTTTGGTGGAGATAAAAAAGGACAAATTTTCAGGTGAAAAAAACAATTAGTTTCAGGGAGTAACTAGTGTAAAATTAAAAACATTAGTTCTGGATTCTGGAATTTCTGGATTTGTTATGTTTTGGTGACACTGTTTTCTCTACTGTATGATTCAAAGATTAATCAGGAGCTATTATCAACCTGAAGGTGCCATCATCACCCAGAACAAATACTCTGGTAACAAACAAGGACTCCAGCTTATCCTGTTGGACACCTAAAATTTTATAGGAAGGCTTAGGAAAAAAAACCTATACATCAATTAAAATTGTATAATGTCAAAGAATAGAACTGCTCCCACATTTATGAATATGCTATTATGTACACCTGCTTGAAAACAAGTGTTTAAATCATATAGATACACTCAAAAATGGACAACAATTGAATAAAGAAATATTTGTTTTCAGGTAATGATTAAGGAGAGTAGTGCAGTGCTGCACTTATTTAGTGTCTATCACAGGGCTGTAAAGTTAAAATTGAAAGCAATGAAAGCACTGGAAGAAGTGCTGAAAAGATTCATGCAAAGCAGAGGATAAATTTGCAGCTTTGGTTTGGATGGAGAACAGATGGAGAATCAGTGTAGTAGAGAGATAAAAGATGACTGTTCTATTAAGCACAAGCTGTACAGAAGATATTTGCAAAAACAGTGATAAAGGCATGTGGAGAGAAAGAGCTTGTACTAAACAAGTTGAGCAGAGAGGAGGCTGTGAAAAGGAGAAAAGCATAGACTGAGAAGCATTCACCATCCTCCCCAAATGCTATTTTGCAGGGCCAAAATTGATCAGTTTAGGAAAGGGGAGTTGTTCACATCATCTAAATGTCATAAAGCACCACGCTCCTTTTTTAGCTCCTTTCATGAGCAGAAAGGACAGTGACCAGACTAGACAGTCACCAGAAAGGAGATTCACCAGACTAGAAAGTCACCAGAAAGGACAGTGTCCTCTGGAAGAATAAGGAGACTAGTGGTGTTAAGCTCCTGTCCAGGGTCACCCAGCAGGGAAGTCTGTGTTCTGTAATTAAACCAGAGGAAAGATAGGAAGACTAGGAGCTTAAATTAGAAGTGGAAGCAGAATGACAACACTCAGTGCCACACCAGTGGCACTTAGAAGTCTAAATGGGGTACCAGCTCCTCCAAAACATTTCCCCTGTGGGGAATAAACAACATACCACAAAGTCTAAATTTCCATTTTAATTACTCTGCATCTTTGTCCAGCACATTTATATGCATCCCAGTATATTTTAGGAGTTGCTGCAGCTTTATTTAAAAGTACAGTCAGCTTCAAAGTAAAGTTAAAACTCACCTTACACTTTCCATAAGTTGCCAGCTAAGCAAGCAACAGCCTGCTTTCTTTTCATGTCTTTTTGTGTATTGGCCCACTTCTTGAGAAAATGCTAACAACAGAAGTTTTGTATTCCACATAGGCTTTTTTGATTTTGAAAATGGTTTCATGAGAACAGTAATAAAATAATATACAAATGAAATCCAGCAAAATCAAAGTAATCTGAAATTCTGCTGACAAATTTATTTTGCTGACTTTGCACAATGAAATATTATTTTGTTATTCTTTATAATAGCTAAAAAGTGAGAGATCAGGAAGTATATAAAGTAGGCCCTGCATTAGCCTCAACTAGATCTTCTATTTTTCCCTCTATTACTCTAGAATAATATTTTCTATACTCATGTGAATTTCTTTAATATCTTTTCAATCAACAGCCTAACTTCCTTTCCCCTGATTCTCATTTTCCTCTGTATTTCCAAGCTTGGAAAATGAAGTTATTTTTAGCTATTTTTACTTTCAGGTTTTCCTGCCTTAACAGAAAACCACAAGCCCTGGACCATTTTCCCACCCAAAATGTAGCTGAAAAGTTGATCTCGCTAACCCAAAAGAGTGGCAATTATTCTGAAGTAACTCCTGTCAGATGTTTATCTAACTTGTTCTTAAAAAGTCCAGCATAAAGCACCTGGTAGAACTGACCCATCTTTTAGAGCTGAACTCAAGCATGTGAAGTTAGGCAAGGTAAATCTTGTGAGTTATGAAATTTCACACATGCAAGTATTGCTTTATGTATTAGTGGTTTAATGCTAATAGTAATTTTATATATGAATATATATGTTAATTAGTCAATGTTATAGTTCCTCTTTTTCCAACAGACTGAGGCAGTTTCACAATCTTGATGTTAAATGCAAACTCACTTTGCTGAGGTTCAGTAGTTCTTGACAGTGTTATTATCTAATAACAACAGTCACTTCCTTCCAATCAAACACACTTAATAAATTTAAAAAACATAAAAGGCACTATAGAAAAACACAGTTCTCAAACATTATTTTATTAAAATAGTACAAAATTCACAATGATTTACTAATTTCAGCTGTCAAAAATAAAATTTTTCTGTGTAAGAAAACCTCTGATGTCCTCATGGAAATTTAGCTGGAGGTGAAGTTTTCCAAAGCAATACCGGTGATAGGATTCCTTATTCTCCATTGGACTCCTCTTCATTCATCCTGCAGTCACTGGATGGAAATGCACATACCCAAACATTTAAGGGGTTAAAAATACGAACCAAACCACTTCTAAAGTGGATCCATTTCTCAATCCAACCCACAGCTCAGCTGCACAGTTGTGCCAGCATATAAGGCACACCAACAAATACTAACATGCTCATTGCTATCACAGCTCGTTCCTTTTATCTGTCAGTAAGTTCTGTCTCTCTAAATACCAATAAATTTCTTTTTAAGTGTAACACTTCAGACCATTTTCAATATGGCTCATTCCATTTGTTAAATGTTTCCAACCTTAGACAGCATAACACCATTTAATTTGTGTAATGCTAATTGCTTCACTTCCTATCCTTCCCTCAGAAACTTAGTTCACCTAAGTCAAATGAAGAAAAGTCAGAATGCTGGCTCCAGTGCAAATTACTGTCAAACTTTTCCTTGAATTTCAAACAAGTCACAATTTCATTCAGTTTTTAAATATTCTTATGCTTATATTACTCATACACAGCTGTCATCTCCATTTCCTTTCCCTTCTACCAACACTGTCAGGAACTACTGAACCTCAGCAAAGTGAGTTTAACATCAAGATTGTGAAATTGCCTCAGTCTGTTGAAAAAAATGAATGTTTACCTTGAGCTTCACACAAGTCACAATTACATTCAGTTTGTAAATATTCTTATGCTCATGTGACTTGTACACAACTGTCATCTCCATTTCCATGTCTACCTTTCCTCATTAACATTTTCTTTAGATATCAATGATAAAATGTAGCTACACTGATCTTCATTGATACACTGTTATCTCAAAACGCTTGTACCTCTTAATAGCACAAAAGAAAACTGAGCATGACAACAGTGTGCCAGAAATGAGGGATTAACCTAAGCAGCAGCAAAGATCAAAGAAGTGCTTTTGCAGATTAGTTACATGAAAAGAAATGAGAAAATCTATCTGTAGGAGACAGAAGTATCTAGGACTGAATTGTTTACAGGCACAAGGAAGGGTTCTCACAGCAACACTTACAGAGAAGGAGAAAAGATGTGTGTATATGGTGGCACAAAGAAAAGGGAATCCAGATGCTGACCAGAAAGATTAAGATTTGAACAGCCTCTTTCACAAGATGTTGTTAAATATCTCTAATTAGGTGATTTGTGTTTCAGCTTGGTTCTGGATTAACCACAGTTACAAGGAAGTGTAATTTAAAAGAAGATACTGTTTGCTCTGAAGACATAAAATGCCTAGAAACATCTTTGCAAAGATTATTCCAAAGGAACGCTGTCGTATCAAAAATCCTTATTTACATCATGGCTGGTTTACACAAATCATTTTTAAAATGGAAAGACTCTTAAGAGGTTTTCTCATTTTCAGTATACATTATGCTATTCTGGTTTTGTGTGTTATTAATGGTATACAACAAACTGAGAATTCGGGATGCTGATTTTTACTTTGTAGCACTTCCACAGAAGAACAAGAATATTAGATCGACATAGAACTTTATTCCAGTGTCTTTATTCCAGGTCTGGAAGGTCTGTTTTGACTATTCATAGTTTAGATCTTTGTTTGGGTCAGCTGTCTGTTAAATACTTGAAAACAGTTCTGTCCACTAGGTCTCAATTAAATTTCCTTTTCTCTATGCAACACCACTCTTCAGTTTCTCTCACAGACATCCACTCTGGATCTCATTTCTCTTCCCTATGCCAGCGTGCAGTGTCTTGCCTGAACTGCAGCAGAGTGGGTAGAACTCAGCTGAAGGCTGAGACATGGAAAATCACTGGTGCAGGTTTTTATACGCAGAAAAAATAGGCTGTCACAGCATGAACCACTGCAGGGGGTGATAAACATTCCTGTGTGAATTTTGTACATCTCCCATGCCTTCTTCCCTGTGTAGGAAACGATCAACTGAAAACTAATATAAACAACATTCTGAGTCGCCTTTGTCTCTTCAACAACCAGCAAAGTGTTGTACCTGTGCAGTACAACCTGCTAGGGCAGGCTTCAGAAGACCTGTAGTGGTAGCCACTAGCTGTGGCAGCTACAGCTTCAGAGAAAAGCAGAAATTCCCATGCTGTCACTGTTCTATTCCCCAAAATTTGAACTGATTGTCTCCATTCCTCAAAAGTTGGAGCCACAAGGAATCCCCTGCAAGCCTTTGTGCTACAGAGCACAAAATTCATTTTTGCCCGTGCTGTGGAAATACTGTGACCCCGTCTGGCTGTAGTCAGCAAGCCGAGCAGACCCAATACAAGGATCCTGTTCACACATCCCCCAGCGCTGTCTGACTTCTTCTGACAACATGATATTGACTCAGGATGAGGCAATTTTCTGCAAAATTGCTCATCTTATATTATTTTCATTACTAATCAGCTCCCAGAGTGAAGAAGAAACATTTTTAATCTAATAATAAAAACCATATAAAACATCTGTATCCTTTAGCTACCAATCCTAGGCTTTACTACATCATATTTTAGAGGTCTAAATTACATGGTAGTGCCTCATTAAGTTTTCCCATTAAGAAATACAATTATGAGATCAATTTGCTCATTCAGCAGTGTCCACAGTCTGGATTAAATATATATAGATATTAAAATGATGCTTACGAAGCTAAGAGAAAATATCTTTAAATTATTCTTTTCCTTTGTAACATCATGTTCTTTAAATGTGTACAAGTTCAGTAAGAGCAAAGAAAAGAATCTACAGAGTGCAAAAATAACAACTTTACCTATCATACCCATTTCACCTTCCTTCCCTGCCATCCCCCCCTCTAGAAGGGAGGGAATAATTCTTCTGTCTCAGACTCTCCTATATTCTTATTAACATTGTGTTTCAACTAATTTGAAAAGCAGACATCCAAATGATACAACAAATTAAGTTATGAGAAGGCAAATCTGCTTTCCATGCAGGGCCTGAGAACAGATTTGTGAGTCTGCTCAGTGTTTAAGGATAAGCCTGACTCAATGTAATCACATGTTTTTAAAAGCCAAGATGTGTGCTTTAAATGAGCATGACCACAGGAAATTATTTCTGTAATTTCAGCCTTTTAAACACTTTTCCTTGCATAATTTCATTGACCCACTTTCTACCTTATAGACATCTCCTGAGGGGTTCTGCAACATTTAAATCCCCAAAGTCACAGACACATCGTATATATCAGCAGTGAACAGCTTGGAAAGCCTGGAAAAGAAAGAAAGAAAACAAGAGATGTTTATTTGCAGTACAGCTGCGGAGGAACAACAACTGTGCCTATGCACATCATGCCTGTTTGACCAGCCATGGCTCGTGGCTGCTGGCCAAGAAGCCTCCAGCCTTTTTCACGCTGTTCTACATGTCAAAATAACCAGGCTGTGGTTACACAAATAAGACATACACTGTTGAGCATGGAAATAAACAACTGGTGTAATAATAACTACCTGCACACCATTCTGGCACTCTGGTAGGTTGAGTCAATTCTATTTCAATGAAAATATTATTTTACAGGTTTTCCACTAACTCTGAGTTTTTGTGATATTTCAGTTCATTGAACTCTATTAGCAGTTTACATATAACACAAGTTACAGGATGAAAATAAGTATTTAAAAATACTTAATTACATAATTATATACATAGGAAACAAAAATAGACATTTACCATGAAAATGTCTTTGGGGCATTCCTACACTGTGGTCTCTCTGTGGTTTAAATGTTAATTTCTGTTTATTAATATGGATGGTAAATTTAAGTTTTATATTAAAAAGAAAAAAAAAAGTGAAATTATTCCTGTTCATAGAATTCATGAGACTAAAATTATAATCAGAAAACTGCTTTTTTTTTGTCTAATAAAGTCAGCTGGGGGCTCAGGGCACCAGACACCAAGTGACAATCCTGCTTGGCCAGACTCAAACTGAGGAATGGATATTATGAAGATAAGAATAGATTAAACATTTGTGTAACAGAACTCCTTGAGAAACTGGCTTGAGTGAGCTGTTCAGGTAAGTGAACAGTGGTGGGGAGGAAGGAGGTGGGAATGTCTTTTGCTAAAGGGTTTCAAGGCCAGGCTGGATGGGGCTCTGAGCAACCTGGTGTAGTGGAAGGCCTCCCTACCTGCTGCAGGGGGTTGGAACAAGATGATCTTTAAGGTCCCATCCAAATCATTCCATGGCTTGTAATTTAAAATGGTGTGTGCCTGAAAATCACCAGGTTTTAATGTGAAGATGCTGTCCTGCCAGTTTGTTCCAGTGGTCAGTCTAGACCACTGTAAGTGTAAGACACAGACTATTTGGATCAGTCCACAGCTCTTGTTAAACCTTCCTTCACAAACTTCAGAGCTTTTTTGTGCTTTTTTTTTTCCCCCTCTGCACAGACACTCATGCAATATGACCAAGTCACCACCTAGTGTTCTTCTTTGGCTAAGTTTGAGCTACTTATATATTTGACCTTGCAATTATTATAAGCTTTTTTTTTTCCCCTCACATGTTTGGTAGATCTTTTCACAGCACCTTTTCTAGTATTTCAACATCCTGTGAGGAGTGTGGGTTTCAAAAATGGTACAATGATCACACTGCTCTGAAGTGCTGAGGAGTAGCAAAGTGGCACAGTCATTCAATTTAATTAACTTTTAAAAGGCCTTGGAGACTTACAAGGAGTTATGCTCAATGCAATAAATCAGGACCAGGTAAGTTGTATTGGAGTAGCTCTGCACTGAATTTAGATGCTTTCCTCACTTCAGTGTGACCACGGTATGGAAAAGGATACACCACGACAGGGACCTGATGTTCTCCCTCTGGAGGCACCTCTGCTCCTCTGTGCCACTTCCTCAGGCTTCTCCAAGAGCCCCACGGGTGTGAGCAGCCTGGGGGTGCTGTGTGGAAGTGGATGACCCCTGGGGGCGATGGAAGTGACAAGAGCAGGACAATCACCTCCTTAGACTGGCTGGTGATGCTTTGCTCGATGCCAGCCATGCCCTGAGGTGCATCAGGGACAGCACTGACAGCTGGTCAAGGGAGGGGATTGTGCCTCTGTTCGGCTAGACCAATGTCTAGCTTCGAGTGCCACAATATAAAAAGAAGGGCCACAAGGATGGCAAGGGTGTGGAAGGGAAGCCTTATGAGGAGCAGCTGAGGTCACTTGTTTTGTCCAACCTGGAGGAGACTGAGGAGACATCTCATCGTGGTCTTCAACATCCTCATGAGGGGTGGAGGGGCAGACACTGATCCCCCTGGCAACCAGCGACGGGAGGCGGGGGAATGGCATGGAGTTGTGTCAGGGGAGGTTTACATGGATATCAGGAAAGGGTTTTTCACCCAGAGAGTGGCTGGCCGCTGGAACAGGCTCTACAGGGCAGTGGTCGCAGCACTAAGCCTGAGTTGAAGTTCTCAAGCACACGGTGTGACTCTTGGGATGTGCTGCGCACAAGAGCTGGGCTCGATGATGCTCGAGGAGTCCTCCCAGCTGGGGATCTCCCGTTATTTGTGATTCCCGTCACTTCCCGCCGCCGCAGCGCCCGCGGCCCCTCAGGGGCGCTCTGGGGAACGGGGACGAGAGCGGCGCAAGGCGCCCGCCCCCTGCAGGCCTCGCCTGCTGGGCCATGGAGCGGCGCTGCTGCAGAGCAGGCCGGTAACGAGCGGCGCTGCACGGCAGCCGGACCATAGAGCGCCGCCGCGGCGGAGCGGCCGCGCGGGCGGGCGGAGCGGCGCCGGCGCTCCCTGCGGCCGGGCGGTGCTGGGCCCGGCTGGGCGGTGCGCGGCGGGGAGGCGGGCCGGGCCCTGCGGGAAGGCGGTGCCCGCCGCAGCCCAGCGCGCCCGGGCTGTGGGGCCGCGGGACTGCCTGAGCGGAGCAGGGCCGGGCCGCCGGCAGGGCGGGTGAGCGGGGCCGCGGCGGGGCGGAGAGGCCATAGGCGGCGGGCGGGAAGGCGGGAATATCGGTGCGGGCGGGCCCGCGCAGGGAGCGGCGCGGGCGGGCGGTGTGTGCGGGCTCCTCGGCCCGCCGCTGCCGTGGCCGCTCGGTGCAGGGGAGGTCCCTGCAGCAGCTCCTCTGCCCCGGGCTTGGGACGGGCACCGCGTTTCGCCGGGCACTCGGCCTGTGGTGTGACACCTGCCCGGGGAGCTGAGGCTGGGCCGGGCGCTGCAGGAGGCGCCGTGGGTTTGGGCACAGGAATGCATTGGCCAGTGGATCTCTCGCTCTTTTTGCTTTTCCAGGGCCGCTGGGATAGTGCAAACGCCCCTTGTGACACAGGAACCTCTCCAGACGGCCCAGGAGGCTTTAGCATCTTTTAGTGTCTTAGGAGGCACATTATCTCGCGTCTCTCTGCCATCAGTAAGTATTGCCCAGCAGTGTGGGGGATTCTGAGCACAGCGAACATCCAGGGTTAATTTCCCTGGAACTGGTGGGTACTTAATAGGACTGAGGTTGGTCAGAGAAGAGGCCAGGTAGATGGTGAAGAAGTTGCACTGGAAGTATCTTGGGTGCTCTCCTGTGAGGCAGGATTCAGTATACTTAAACTTATCCCTGACAGACATTTCCTTAATTGGCTCTTACAGATTATGAAATTCATGGAGTGCCTTCCCCTCCTCTCCAAGGTAACCTGCTTCACTGCTTAGCTATCACATATAGTTAGAATTTTTCCTTAATAGCTGACCTAAATCTTTGTTGAAACTAAGCTGGTTATTATCATGCACTGTCCAGAATATACCTGGGGAACAGTGGATGGATGTTCTGTCACTGGGCTTGTGGATGTTCTCAAGTTCCCACTTATAGTTTTCTCCAGACACAGAACCCACTTGCTGTGTTTCTCTGATCCCTTAGCTTTGTTGAGCATTTCCATGATCCTTGAACTGAGAAGTAGGTTCTGTGGAGGTGCTGTTAGCAATGAAGAAGTGGGGCAGTTATCTCCCTTGTGTATCTCCATCCCTCTTAAACCATTCCAGAATTATTCTTACTTGGCAACATATCTCCCATTACTGAAATACTCAGTTTGTCATTCATTATAAGCCAGATCCTCTATTGCTAAACCTCTTCCTAGGAAATTATTCCTGGAGAGATATTCAAGTTGGTGTTTTTTGGGTTTTTTATTAAATTTGTTTTTTTGCACTTGTTACTAGGTTGCAAAGAAGTTACTTTAGTCATAATAACTTTCTGTACAGTTTTTATCTTTGAAATCCATTCTTGCAATCCTCTTCCTGAAAGTTTAAGGTCATCCACAAATAATTAAAATACTGAGTGGTGCAAAGCCCTGTACATTGGGATAAACTCTTCTAGTCTGACAGTTTTTATGGTCAAAAAACTTTCTTCTTGGTCTTCATGTTTCCTACTAAAACTGCAACTCATTCTGTGCCATGGTTTTACATCGTAGCCAAATTGTATGGAGATCTTAAATTAGGAATCCATCAATTCCTTTGAATTGGTTTTTGTTCACAGAGTAGGAATGTTCATAGCTCAAAAACTAGAAATTCGTGTAAAACCCTGAAGTTTTCCACAGTGTTAATGCCTTATATATGTCTTCTTTTAAATTCTTTCTTCTTTCATTTCCTCAGAAAAATCTGCTTTCATCCTAACTTTCTTGAAGATTGTATTTGCTTTCTTAGAGAGCTTTCTGGGACAACCATCCAAATGCCTCATTCTCACACGCTTAATACAGGATCAGATTTGTGGATAATACATTAATGCTTGGTTATACTTGTGAGGGATTACTTCATCTGACCACAAATGCTCCAGGAAGTTGAGAGTGCGCAGCAATATTTTGAGAATTGTTGCTATTGAAGTAATAAGAAAAGATTCTGAAAACTGCAATTTATAGATTAGAATGAAAGGACTGGTCTTGTGATGAAAATGTGGCAGAAATCTGATGGTAAGCCTATAGAATCAGCAAGGTTTCTTTCTCTTAAAATTGCATTTCATGTTGGAAACATCGTAAACAAAAAAAATTATTGGGCTGGAATTAAGCATAGGTAAACATTATGTGTATATTGACTTCACTGGAAGGAAGAGTCCAGCACTGGCAGGGTCATGAGCTGAATAATCATCCAGGTACTGTCCTCTATCCTCTGCAGTAATTTATTTTTCCTTCTCATTCTGTTCTGTGTAGATGTTCCACTTTAGAAGTCATGGAGCTGGGGAAGGCGAAGCTGCTGCGGACTGGCCTCAACGCCTTGCACCAGGCCATTCACCCCGTGCACGGGCTGGCATGGACGGACGGCAAGCAGGTGATCCTGACTGCGCTGCACCTGCACAACGGGGAGCCCAAATTCGGTGACTCCAGCGTGGTGGGCCAGTTTGAGCACGTGCACGGGCTGTACTGGGGGCCATGTCCCGCCGAGGCCCCAGCGCTGCTCGCCGTGCAGCACAAGAAGCACATCACCATCTGGGAGCTCTGCTTCAACGGCGCCGACAGGAACAAGCTCCTGGTGTCCCAGATCTGCGACATCAGCGAGCCCTACCCCGTGCTCCCCCAGGGCTGCGTGTGGCATCCCAGCAAGGAGGTCTTGGCCGTGCTGACCACCCGGGACGCGTCCGTCCTGCCCTCTGTCCACCTCAACAGCTCCAGAATTAACGCGGACATCAAGGGCAGTGGGCTCATCCACTGTGCCTGTTGGACCAGGGAAGGCAACCGCTTGGTCGTTGGGGTGGGCAGTGCCCTCCATTCCTACATTTGGGATGACGCTCAGAAGACACTCAGCGCTTGCTCTTTTTGCCCAATCTTTGATGTGGGAGGCTACATCTGTGCCGTGGAAGCTACGCAGAATTTACAAGTCGCTGTTGCCACCGAGCTCCCTCTGGACAAGATCTGTGGCTTGAATGCTGGTGTTGCCTTCGAAGTTCCATCGAGTGTTGAAACCGAATCCTTCCCTTCACAGTCCAGCTTGTGTGGGGAGGAAGAGTATTCTTTGGATGGAGGGAAGAAGTCCCTGGACTCTGAGAAGTCCTTGTCTGTAGTTACATCTCCCGTGGATCTAACTCACATACTTTCTAGCAAGCAGGGTGCTGATTCCAGCCCTCTCCTTCACCTGAGGCCCAAGGACTACTTGACAGGAAGTGGCCAAGATTCCTCACACCTCATCTTGGTGACTTTTGAAAGAAAGGTTACCTCTACCAAGAAAGTGAGCATCCCAGGCATTCTTGTTCCTGATATAATGGCTTTTGACTCCAAAACTCAAACTGTATCTGTTGCCTCCAACACTTGTAATGTTATTTTAGTCTATTCACTGACTTCCTCCAATTTACCTAATATTCAACAAATTCAGCTGGAGAAAAGTGAGAAGCCAAAGGGTTTGTGCTTCCTGACCAATAAATTGTTACTGATACTGGTTGGAAGACAAAAATTCACTGATCCTGCTTTTCTTCCTTCTTCAAGATCAGACAAATACATGATCCGATTGATGATAAAAGAACTGATACTTGAAATGGGTCCTTCAAAGTCTGTGTCACCTGATGGCAGCTCCAGTTTGAACCTTTCCAACATTACTCATGATCCCTCTAGAGATGTCCCCCCTCTCAGCCGTGGGCTCCTGATACCAGATCGCTCTGCCCTTCAGTCCCCTACAAGCCGAAGGAAACTCATTGAAGAAATCAAGAGTCCTGTTTATGAGCAAAACTTGGTGCTGAACATCAGTGACTTCAAAGACAAAAAGATTTCCATCAATTTTCCTCCAGCTGTGGAGACTCTGGATGCTGAGCCAGTTAATCGGAGCGTGGCACTGTCTAGTGCTTCAAACAAGCCAACATCCCCAAAAAGGCAGCCTGAGGGAGCTTCCAAAATACCCAATTCTTACAAGAATAACCTGTTCGGTGAGAAGGAGGCGAGTTACTTTCTGAAAAATGTGGAAAAATTATCTGCCAACTTCACAGAATTGCAGCACCATATCTCTGAATTAACTGAGCTGCTAAAATCTGGAAAGAGAACTCTTCCAGTGTACCCGTCTTCTCAGGAACCTTCTTTTATTAACATCACCTGCCAGGTAATTTTAATGTTGGAAGCCTTAATGGTGAAACCTGTTTATGGCTGTAGAGATCTAGGAAGGGAATGCTTTTCCTATGCAACTTCTAAAGTTTTCTATATGAAAATTTAGACAAGTGAAGATTTCTGTGTGTGGGAATTAGTATCAATCTCTCACTCTCCTGTGAGGAAAACTAAAATAATGGAGACTGAAACAAAACCAAATTGCCTTGGCTTTGAAACAGAAATGTTGCTCATTAGCATTGAGAGAACCATCCAAGGAGGAAAGAGACCTTTAGGGACACAATAAATAATTCCATTAACATAGCTTAAAAACGGATTTAAAGTGAAATTTCACGTCAAATTTTTTTTGGCTGAAATATTTGCTCTGGCAAATCTCATGCTAGAAAGGGTAAATTACCTGATTATCAAAACCTGGCAGGGATCTACTAGAAAATTTCTAGAATTCAGATTAATAAAACATAGTCAGTATTCAAAGTAATTTAAACTGCCACTTTAATTAGCTTTAATTAGTTTTTAATTAGCTCTTACCTTTAAGCTTCAATGCTGCAAAAAATTACCAGCTTTTGTAGCACTGAACTCAAGTTGTAGATCGTATTCCCTCACTGTCTTTACTGTTTCCAATTGTAAACATTTAATAATCGTAATAACAGGTTTTAAAAATGCTTTGCTCTGCCCAGCTGGGCATATTCTCTGAAGATGCTTTTTGGATTTAAGGCTTGGGGCAGTGATGGTTGGGTGGGACAAATAAGCCCTTCTGACTTGTGAGTCTGTTCCTCACCCCAAAATTCATGACCAGAAGTTCTCACTTCTGAAGTTCTGGGTCTGGGATGGGTGAGGGAAGGTGGGGATAGAAAACCTGTAGCTTCACAAGCTCCCTGAGGAAATATCCCCCACAGGTAGAAAGATGGGGATGAGGATTGTGCTGTGGATTAAACTCATGGTTTCTTCAGCAGCTGTTTATGATTTTCTCTCCTGTTCTGACATATGCTGGATAAGTTCCTTGCTGCTGTCGCTCACTCATCAGCACTTCGACAGCTCAGACTTCAAAGCATAAATCTTGCAAACAGGCCTGAACAGATGTAGCATTTGACTTCCTGTACATGATGCCACTGGAGACACGTCTGTGATCCTGTTTTGATTAATGCCATTTTAACTATACATCACAGTAGCTAATGACTGTTTCTTGCATTTTCAGAAGCAGCTTTCCAAAAGTGATGCAGATGAAAGTCGGGCTGTTCTTCTCTGTGGTGGCAAACTCCGCCTAAACATCGTCCAGCAGATATTCAACCTGTCCCTTGTAGAAATGCAGCACGGTATGTTGGGATTATGCAAGAGTACAAAACACTTTACACACACTGCCAGAGAAGCTGTGGCTGCCCCATCCCTGGAAGTGTCCCATGGATGGAGCTTGGAGCAGCCTGGTCTAGTGGAAGGTGTCCCTGCCCATGGCAGGGGAGTGGAACTGGATGAGCTTTAAGGTCCCTTCCTACACAAACCATTCTGTGATTCTCTGTCATTAGTGAGCAATAGCAATATGCATATTCCATCCAAGGAATAAATAATGAAAGATGAATAAAATTTTGCCTTTTTTTTTTTAATAATGTAAAAAATCTTCTCTGAATCTTCTTTTACTGGAAAGAATCTTTGCAATAAAAAACAGAAAAAGAAGAGCAAACTTATATATTGATGCCCCATATCAAGTAACTAGTTATACAGGAAAATTGCTTTCAGCTAGTGTTTTACTTGTTTTCAGCTGCTCTGTAGAGAGAAGTCTGAGTAACGAGTGTAGGGTTGACTGATGGATTTGGGAGTACAGTGTTCTATACTTGAATCTGTAGCTACAGCATCTAGTCTTGCTTAAGGAAGTCCTGTAGCACAAAAGCAGTTCTGTACACTTCAGCAGTGTGTTTCATATGAGGTTTTGCTGTGAAGAAAACTGCTTCTTGCTGCTGTGTTCTTCCCTACTGTTACCAGTTCATGCCATGCCCATCCCACGTGTCTGTGTCAATTCTGAGTGTTTCACTCTGGGCAGAGGTAAAACACACTTTTGAATATGATTTCTCACTACTATAGGTATTCCCTGTCTATATTCCCTCTACTGGCCCTCTGTATCTGCTCTCTGCCTGCTTGTAGATCACTGGGCAACCATCCCAAAGCCTAAAGCTGCTGTTCTTGCCATTGTCCAAGTTTTATTTTCCCTAAGGAATTTTGGATGGAATATGTTTGTTTGAAATATACAGATGCAAAGTAGGAATAGTATGTTCAAATCCTGAGCTGTATTGATTTTCAGGTTTGGTCCAAATTAAGGCAAAAGATTAGAGGGTTGTGTGCTATTAAGATAAAATCTTCTCGTGATCTTACTTGTGACATAAAGTTACATAATGTAAATTTACAAACAGCTGGAAACGCTTCTCTGAATTCCTTTACCCCTCGTGAGTTCTATTTTCTTGTTTCATCAGCTTAATGGATAAAAATATAAAAAATTTCTGGTTTGTCTGTAGTGGTAGAAGTCAGGGTTTCAGATTCAAATTATAAAGAAAAGAGCTAGTGATGAAGTCAAATAGCAAATGGACCAGAGATGTTTGGTTTGTACAGTATTGTAAAGTATTCCTTCCCTGTATTTCTTGGAATTAAGTATAGTGAAATTAAATAATAAAAGTAGTTTCTAAATTGTCTTTAATAAATTAATTTGTCATTTAATTTACTAAATCTCTGCTTTTTATAGTATCTGCACAGCTTTAGCACTTTCAAGTAGCTTATCAATATCTAACTAAAACCAAGTGTGGATGCTTATGAATTCTGTTCAGAATTTAATTCTTCCTCCTCATTTGAAGCGTGCATTTATTATTGTTTCATGTCCTATTGGCAAAATCCATCATAGTAGCCAAGTGTCCTTTATTTTTGGGTTGGTGCAACCTGTGTATTTTCATACTTTTCTAGAAAGCTCTAAATACACAGAAGCATTTAATTCTAGAAGTAATTTGTTTCTTACCTTAAACACACCCTAATTGCACATAAATTAATCAACAGCCATGTGCTTGTGTTGACAGGTTCCTCTTGGATCGTTCTCACAGCGGACAGCGAGGGCTTCATCCCGTTAATGTTTACATCCACACAGGAGATCCTCATCAGAGATGCCACTGCAAAAGGCTACAGTGCCCGCTCCTCCAAAACTCTGGACATCATCAGTTCCACACAGGGGTGTAGATCCACGTCTTCAGAAAGCCTGGATATCACCAGTTCCCTGGAAGTCCTGAGGGACTGCTCCTCCAAGACCTTGGACAGCATCAGCCCTTCAGAACAGCCCAGCAATAAAATGTAGTTTTTGACAGTGGTTTTGCAATGCCTGCCTGCCTGATGATGGGGGGGGTTTAATGTTTACTGTATGAGACTGCAAATTATCAACAACAGTCTCAAATCTCTGTACTATTTCTATAATTTTTTGTTGCATTGTAAATTATTTATTTGATCCTTGAAAACATTAACTTTTTTTTTATACTGAACAGTGTTTTTTAACTATGCCTCTTGCTGTACAAATGAGGTTGGAAATGTGCATTCTTACAAGTTGCTGAGCTCAAGTTTCCATCTTGGTCTTTAATACGTTGGTGTTTTTAGATAATAGTGAACTTGGATAATAAAGAAATTGTTGAAAAAGCTGCATTGTTCCGCATTTCCTCTTTTCTACCAAAGTCTGCAGTGCTACACTGATGTTAGTTAGGAGCAGTGCCTGCAGAAGTGCACTGGGTTTGCACTGGTGTAAGCACCAGTGTAAGGTCATGTCGTTTGGTACAAAGTAGGATCATGTGAAATGACCATATTGTGTGGAAGCAAGATCCTTTTCCCCTCCTGTACCTGCCCATAATACCTCTGCTTCCATCTCTGTGGATCTGGGGAAGTGTTTGCCACGTCTCTCATCTTCTGTGATGAGAGCATCCAGTTCATGTCTGACAGAAGAAAATATTCTATGGGCTATTGTAGTGTGAGAGAGAGAAAATGCAAAGGGGAAATTTAGAAAAAGTTTATGTAAGCACAACTTTATGTAACATGGATTGCAGCACTGAAGAAAAGACTAATCCAAGATTGCTACCCATAAAATCACAGCATGATAACATTAAGCAGTTTATCAGGCTTTCCCAGTGGCACTTACTGTGTGAGAAGGTATCAAGCAGCTAGATTATAGAATTGGAGCTGCTGTCTCAGGACTAAGATGATCTTTTTTTTTTTTTTCATTGCCTATTTGGAAATTTAGCCACTATCAAAAGAAATCTACCCACAAAATAAAATATTAAAGATACAACACTAGTAAAAGCTGCAGAGAGCACTCAGCATTGGGTGGTAAAACTACAAGTTACAGCTTTTGATGAACAGGGGAGGAGGAAAACATAAAATAATTTGGCAGTTGTGGGCTCAATCCTTTACCTATCATCTCTCCTCAGTAATGGTCACTGTTTAATCAGAAGGTGGACAATGAAATCACCTAAAGGTCACTGAAACCTCAGCACTGGGTGTGGGTTCAGAGCAGGCTGGATGCTGGGGACAGTCCTTTTTCATGCCTGTTCCTGCTTCCAGTGTCCTACTAACCCATGGGAGGAGAGGGTCAGGGCTGAACTCTCTTGGCTCTGCAGAACACCTTGACCTTGAATTTTTCATGCCTCAAATGCTGCTTCTGTAATTTTGTTATGCAGCCAAACTGTATAAAAATCAGCTACTTATTTTGGAATTGTTACTATTGGTGTTAGATTGACAAAAGATAGTTATCTCCCACCAGAAATGTGCTCAGGTTGCACCAAACAGACCTGTGGAGCTCTTCCAGCTCCCCGGGTGAGCACCAAGGACTTACCTGTGCACAGATAACTGGGGTAACTGGAAGACACAGCAAATGCAAGACACCTGCTAAAAGCTGTTAATAGTTTGGTCAGATCACACTGGTTCTCCACGGTGTGCTCTCTGCATGTGCACTTATACTTAAAATACAATCCTAGGAACCCTGGAAGAATTCAATTCTTATATTAAGAGACTTGCTTATTTCATGGAATCATGTGAGTTGGAAGGGACCTTAAAGATATCTAGTTCCAACCCCTGCTGTGGTCAAGGACTCCTTTTACTAGACACCTTCTACAAATTACTCCAAGCCCATCCAGCCTGGCCTTGGATACTTCCAGAGGTGAAGTATCCCCAGTTTCTATGAGCAATTTGTGCCAGTGCATCACCACCCTCACAGGAAACAATTCCTTCCCAATGTGTAAATGAAACCTGCTTTCTTTCAGTTTAAAGCCATTTTCCCCTTGTCTATTACCACTGGCTCTTGTAAAAAGTCCCTCTCCAGCTTTCTTGTAGGCACTGGTAGGAGCTCTAAGGCCTCCCCTGATTCTTCTCCAGACGGAATACCCCAGTTTTCTCAGCCTGTCTCCTCAGCAGAGCTGCTCCAGCCCTCAGAGCATCTTCATGGCCTCCCCTGGACTCACTTGAATGTGGTCCCAGAGCTGGACACAGGACTCCAGGTGTGATCTCACGGGACTCCTCCCAGGACACATTTGGCACACTGATGCACATCTGGCTTTCTGGGCTCTGAGCACTCATTGCCAGCTTATTTTGAGCTTCCTGTCAACCAACAGACCCAAGTATTTCCTTTCAGGGCTGCTTGATTTCAAATCAAAACACTATTTCTAAATTTATGGGATGATCTGCACCAATACTGAATGTTAAAAGAAGTTGAAAAAGCATCAAGCCTAATCCAAGAATCCTTAAGAGAAGACTGCGGGGTTTTAAGGAACTTTCTTCTCTTACAGCTTTTCTTTCACACCTGCAAGTCCCTTTGGGAATTTCAGAGTTGCCCATGTCTCTGCTTGGCCAGCTCAGCACAGCTGAGGCTTTGCCAGGAGTCTGGGCTGGCTGCAGTTTTGTCTCATCCCACACTGATGCCAGCAGGCACTTCTGTGCACCAAGACTCACAATCCAACACGGCCAGCTGTGGGAATTGCTGAACCCGATGGATGTGGAAACGTGCAGATTCTATTCCATGACTTTGAAGCTGACCAAAAAGTGAGTTTATTTTGGAAACACAAGAGAAGTTAAGTCCCCGTGGGTTGCAGCCAGTTTGAGCAGAAACTTCTCAGCCAATGTAAACCTGTTACATCATCACAATGACAAGCCCTAGGCAGGCAAAATCATCCTGTAGGTAAAACAGATGAAATTCCATGATGCACAATACTAAGGTGCAAAGGAATTTCTTCTGATTCTTTGCTGAATGTAGATTATTCCATGTAAATCAGCAAAAACAGGCTGGCAGGGGATGGGTGCTGGAGCTTTATCAGTGAAGCTGAGCAAACAACAATCATCAGTTCCATGAGACCTGAGCAATCCTTCCTCACCACCTATGGCAGAGCACAGCGAAAGTGAGGACAGACATCTGAATGATGTAGCTGAAAATCACAGTCTCATTTGGAGTAAGAAACACATCAGGAAATAAGGTTTATTTCTGCTTCCACAATTCTAGAGCAAACACACGTTTCCCTACCATCCAGCAGTTGTGCAGCTGGGGTTGGAGACTGCCACTCTGTCCTGTCTCTAAAGTGGTACTGAAGACCCAGTCCCTCTGAAAGTACCACAGCTTAAAAGTGCCCTCTCTTTGTTCAGCTCTGTCATGCCACTTTGTCTTAGAGAGTGTAAATTCTCAGGTGCTTCATAGCAAAAAGTTTCTTCCTCTGCCTCAGGGACGGACAGATGCTGCTGCTTCATCTTTTGAATTAAGCTTCTTGGTGAGTTAGCATCTGGTTTGTGCAGCACGTTTGGTGTTTGTGAAGTGAAAGCCATCTGATTTTATACTTTAGGCCTACAGCATAGACATGTTCTTGTAACCATAATACTCTGTACTCTTGCTGAGTATCTGAACTGTGGAATTGCAGATAGCTAAAAAAACCCAAAAACATTCTGTGAAATTGCACGAAAACAAAATTCCCTCCTGCACCCACCCCTTGTATGAGTCCAGCTGATCTTCCTATCAGTCTAGAAGATTTCTTAAGGAAAAGGCTATTGAGACAGTTTTTACATAACTATGACATGAAATTCAAACGATGTATGTGATTGACCACGAAGCTTCTGTAAACTTTTGGATGGGACTTTGAGCTAACCTGCCTTCTCTTCTTCATCTTACAGCTGGACAAGAGATACCAGGTCTGAAAGGACCTGAGTTTCCCTGGTGGAAACTCCTCCTCTCGAGAAGATTGATTTAATTCTGTGTTTTCTGTCTACAGAAAAACAAGCATAGAAGTAAATGAGCAAGTGATACTTGGAAACAAACTCTGAAATCAAAAACAGTTTGCTTTAAAACATTTTCCTCCTCAACTACTTTGCTTGGAATGCTGAAGATGAATAAAGATGAGTGGTTGCAGCAGGGATTGAATCAAGCAGCAATTCTCGTAAGGTTCAGAAGTGACTTAAAAGAATTAGTACTCAAATCTTCAGAGCCCTTCCTGAAAACCCAGTGACCTGACCCAGAGGGTCCCAGCCTTCAAGGACTCCCCAGGGACAGATGTCCAAGGTGGTGTCCACCTGTTCAAGGGGGTACTCGGCAGAAGGGATCTAATCCAGCTAAGCTGAGCTCAGGGCAGGCAGGGGACAGCGAGGCAGGAGGGGAACCCAGAGAAACAGCTGGTGCTGACAGCAACCCCCTCCATCAGTGCCTGTGGGAGCAGCAGCTTGGGTATGGGGATACATGATCAGCGGCAGGAATCCTCAGGGAGGTGCGGTAACCTTGGAAGGTGTCAGCATTACTCTTAGGCAGGAAAAGCAGTGAAACTGGAAGAGAAAACTGGGTTGATAGTTAGACTTGATGATCTTAAAGGTTTTTTCCAACTGCAGTGATTCCATGATTCTATGACTGCTGACCAGCTCAGCTACTGACTGCCAGAAATCAGCCCGGTATGGAAGATTTGGGCTGTCCTTACTACACTTCAGCAAGGGCAAGGAATTGCGCATGGTTTGGCTTACAGAGCAATACCCAGTGACATGCAACTCTGTTATCCTTCTTCTTTCTTTGTGGTTATTGCCTGTGTGCAGGTGGGGAAGTGCTGTCCCTTATGCACCCAGCTGGTTTAATCCAAAATGTATTTGGACATTACCTGAAGGAGAACCCTGGGAATTAAACTGCCAATCAGTGGGAAGGCAAGAGGTTTACATAGATTAGCATTTAATCTGAATGCTTGTCAACATAAGAATGTGCTTCTTTCAGTCACATGTTCTGAACATGCATAAGGCATACACATAATTTCAAACTAACAAGACACATATAAATCTTTCTTTTTACTGCATCAACATTGAGCCTTAAGAAAAGAAAGTTACAAAAATAATCTTATCGTGAACTTAATCCTCCATTCTTTTGACTTACAAAAATAGACCCATTTTCTCAAAATTACAACAACATTATATTTCTGATAATGAAATAAAATAATGAATTTTTCAAAATATAAAAATAGTCTGCTTCACTTAATCTACAGAAGCTTTATTTTTTCTTTGGCAGTTCTGGTACCGTATGCAAAGTGAGGACTGAGTACATTTCAGTGAGATAAAGATTACATTGTCTCTCTGGAGAAAAAGGAAACAATTTACAATCAAACAAGGTGTACCTTCCAAGAGCCTGAATTCAGACTGAGTGTTATGCAATTTTAGAGGCAACTGCAAAACTGATCTAGAAATAATATCTTAAGCCACATTCAAATGGCTCCACTCAACCCCAGCCAGCAGTTTCTGCACCTTTTTATCACTGGGCTAACTGTTAAGTTTATATAAACTGACATGGATCCACTGCCTTGTAGCTACAGATTTAGAGTAGCTGAAAACATAACCCATTAAAAAACATTAACAGCCTTTACTGGGCCTTCTGGTTATTTTTAAACACCACTATTCCAAAATATACAAATATTACAGAATAAATTGAATGCCCCAAACCGTTCTTTGTGATGTTTTGGAGCTATGTGATATTGCTACATAACTTACCTACTTCAAAGTGTAGTAAATCTGCTATTTCAAATTCCATCAGACTCAAAATTGTAAACAGGCTTATGGTTTTTATTGTTGTAAACACATATGCCCCAGGCATACATATCTTGGTTTGTCCAAAAACTGAAACAAGGAAGAAAACAAAATATCCCAGCCTTAGATGTCAAGTCAATAGAAATCTTAAATGCAGTTTACTCTTACTCAAAATATCTCCTTAGAATCTCCCTCATAATTAAGCATTTTGAGGAATTAGGACAATTCATAAGGCCTTTGACTTCCATCTCGCCTGAGAAGGTTTCAGTATCAAACTTAATGAGACACTCTGTGATTGCACTGATTTTACATCCCAGTGTCTTTCAGCAAAATCTTTCCCAGTTTCCAGTCCCAGAACTGTGAGCCACTTCCCAGGTGCAAATTACAGGTGGCCACTCCCTCCAGGTTCTCCCAAACAGCAGCAAGCCCATCCTCCAAAGGCACTTCTGGTACAGCAAAAAGGCACTCTCAGAATCACACAGGGAAGGCAGGGGGATGAAATTCATCTCTTGTCTTGCATTGTGCTAATTTCTTCAAGGTGAACAAACCTCTTGAATTCCTCAGTCTCCCTTCCCGATTTAAATAAATCTTCAGAGTCCAGTCATTTTAGCTTAAGCATGGAGCCACTTTCTGGAGGTCTCTGTACTTGCACTGCCCACGGAACCCAGGAATGAACTTCAGCGCTCCAGAAAGGGGCCTGAGGTTAAGTGTGTCTTTCATTTTAAAACTGTGCTCAACAGTGTCAATCTATAGTAGAAATGAGGTTCCAGTTGATGTATCTAAAACATGGTAACATCCCTGACTGAAAAGAAATCACCATTTAAAAGGCAGGTGTAGCCTCAGTATTGCAAAATAGGTACAAGCTGAGATTAATACCTGTACTGTGCTGTTTTGTGAGGTAGAGAGCTTACATCATGTGAGAAATGGACATGGTGATTACTTAAAGGCTAAAATTTAAATAAATTTGAATTACATAATTTTTGGAAGGGATTACTGCTTTTTCGTATTCTTGGGGGAGATGTTGATTTTGAAAAGTTAAGTTTTCATTCTCTGACAGGTATCAGTTTGCAAGTTTCAGAAGCAAGAAACATCAGTAATGGGAAATGCAGGGTTCTATTTCTTACAGAATCTATAAACTTAGATTACCTCAAAATCTCTTTCAAAAAATGGAAAAAAAAATCCTCAAAATACATCCACATTAGTGATTTGCTTCATTTCAAAGCAAAATAAATCCTAGCTTTATATAGTATACTTCAGGTTGCCAAGTGCTTTCCAAAGAATAGTATGCAAGTTATAGGTAGAGATTGTGCTCAAAATCCACCCCAGCTTCCAAGGGTGAAGTATATTGTGAGTTAATATTTGGATGGTGCATCATAGATTGGACTCAGTGACCCTTGTGAGTATTTTCCAATTCAGAACCTTTAAAATTTCTCTGGTCACATTTACAGGTTTTTTTTTCCCCTTGAGCTAAAAATGCATTAAATCTCCCATGAACAAGATAACAGCTTCTCATTAATCACCGAAAAACAAACAAAAAAACCCCAAGCCTTCAATAGCTTGCATTTATGAACGTGTGTAATGTCTTTTTTAGCACAGTGCATGGATTTAGGTGTATATTTGCACAATGATGTCCTCCTTTGATTTCATTACTGGCTATGTCAGAATCATCCTTTGTCCTTTTTCACAAAATGTGAGCAGAGAAATGACCTGGAAAACTCTGACAGTTTGTTGGTGGGGTATGAATCTGTATTTGGAAAGCCACTGCATTCAGAGCTTTCAGACAGAGGTGTCCTCTGTGTGGCTGTCCAAGTTCTCTGTGCTTTGATGGCTCCTCCTGGTAAAAGCAGAACAAATGACACATGAACACACTTATGGCTTTCCCTGCTGACTAATCAAGCTGAGTTTGGCAATCTCAAACAGTTGAGAGCCCCCAGCAAGGTGTGGTTGTTCTGGACAAGGGCAGAAGCTCCTGAACAGAAGGCCAGTCCCATTTCAGATTGTTTACCCCATCCTCTCCAGTCTGCACAGAGGCCTGTGTCACATCTGACAACCCCATGCACATATCTTGGATATTTTAGGGCATGAACTGTTCCCAGGTCCTAGAATCGACCCCTTTACATGGAAATCAATTTCTAATTGGGATAGTAAAATCAAGAAAAATTAATAACCTATTTTTTGTATATTTTATTCATCAGTCTGCTAGGACTGTCCTTATGCATATCCTCAAGAGCTGACAAAGGTGGAGGAATTTGAGCTAAACAAGATTTTCCTTAGAGAAGGAGAAAAAGGAAGGAAGGGAGAGTGAGAGATAAAAATTGAAAGAATAGCTCAAAGCTGAGCTCTTTTTTTCTCCCACAGACTTTTCTGCCTACACTTCCAAATGGTTTGGATGTTTCTTCTATTCCATAAACACCAAGAATGCCGTCAACAATACCATTTTCTTCTATATAAAAGTAAATTGTAACTATTCACATCTCCCTCACAAATTTAATCTATGTAGAATATTCCTCATTTGTGGCCTGAAACAATGTGCCACAATAGTGCTTTGTGAGCCACTCCAGAGAAAATGTAAAATAGAGCAACTGAAATTTCTGATAAATAGTCTTCCAAGCAGGTTGTATTGCACTGAAAAAAGGAAATACTGGAACATGTCACAGTACCATTCTGTTAATAATTTGACTAAAAGCACATCGTTCCACTTTGTTGTAATAGAGATTCCATACAATAATAATTTTCCCAGTGTGATTAAGAGCTGCTATAGGGGTGTTGTTGCTGTTTTACTGCCAGTCCAAACTTACCTTAACTCTTCAAGGGCAAGCTTTGTTTCTTTCCGACTTTCTTCAGTGATTGGGTAGAAAAGGAGTATAAACAAACCTAAAAGGATGAGGATGGCAGGGACTGCTCCAATGAGGAGTTTCAGTGTGAGGATCACATCATCTGACTGTCTGCATATCCCTGGCTTGTATCCAGTAAACCTAAGCAAATAGAAACAAGTTTTGTGTGCCTGTCCAAAGCTAAAAGGCTGTTGTTCACCTGAAAGCTTCCTTCTCTCCCCACCAACTCTTCAAGGCTTTTTTCCCATTTTCCCTATACCTCTCTTTTTTCCTTCTCCCCACTACATTTCAAATTGTATTTTTCAAATCTCATTTTCGTGCTCGACTTCAGATAAGTACATTACATCTGTATTTTCTTGTTATTTTATATAACTTTAAAGTTAATCATTGCTGTTGAAATTGGTCAATTTGCTTGCATGCTTTTAGAAAGGATTGTGGAATCCCATGTAAGGAAATAAACTGGTCTCCAGCAAGTTTCACCATGAGGCAGAACTCTTTCCTGTGCAGTGACTGAACACTGAACAGATTGCCCAGAGAGGCTATGGAGTCTCCCTCACTGGAGATATTCCAGAACCATCTGGACACAATCCTGTGTTCTGTGTTCTGGGATGACCCTGCTTGAGCAAGGGAGGTTGGAACCAGATGAGCTACTGTGGTCCCTGCCAGCCCTACCCATTCTGTGATTCTGTGGTTCTATGCAATTAATCTGTTATGTGTTTCCCATTAATATTCAGCAACGTATTCAAGTTCTGCTTTAAAAGCATGCAAGTAATTTGACCAATTTCAACAGCAATAATTAACTTTAATTTAAACACACACTTAAGCACTCGTCTCAAGATAGACAAATTTACTCAAGTGCTCAGAGTTAGGTATACACTTACACTTCATTGATTCAGGGCTTCCATGCAGTCCCACAACTGCTGATATATTCAAATTCCTATTCCCAATTTGTGGAATGAGTTTTTTCTCTGAACATCCACCTAATGAAAGCTACAGCTCATTTGGCATCACTCTGTCTTCTGTGTTCTCCCACAAACATCTGCCTTGGCAAATTGCTGGGACCCAACTGGAATGCAATTGAAAAGGGGCTAATAGGGGAACAGCAAATTGTTTGACGGTTTTAGCACTAAGCAGCTAAAATTCCTAAGCCCAAAATATTCAGCCAAGCATTGCCTGTTATTTAGCAATTTCAGCTCAAGGCCCCAAAGGAAAACATTCTGGTTACCAAAACCTACTCTGGAGCGGAGGGCTGGATTTCCCTTCTAAGTATTTATTGTGTCCTGTAGCAGGGACAGGCACAGGCCCTTCCTGCCAGGTCTTGCACAAAGGCAGGGCAGGAGATGCCTGGCTACTTTCTCAATCTGTCTGGTCAGAACAGACAAGACAAAGTGGAAAGAGACCATAAACCCTCTCCTAAAGTGACACAGTCTGGAAGACAGGCAGAGCTGTGAGAAAGGCTGCTCCTGACTTGATCAGTATCTAGTTCCCTAAAACCATGCAGGAATTGGTGAATCTTCCATGCTGAACAGTCCTCTGGCACTCCTGAACGCCCTCAAATCCATGTAAAGTCTTACCAGCTCATAGTCCAGTTCAGGTGCAACAGGGAATGCACAAATCACCTGTATCACCTGTGGGGGACCTTCATCTGCTGCACTTTCATGTTTAGTTCTTTGTTCATATAAGCCACTAAAATTTACATGAGTAATTGAAAAGAGGGAAATCTAAAGGGAAGTCAGTTTTTTCTGAACAGAATCATGTCAGGGCAAGTAACTTATTGCTCAGTTTTCTGGCCTAGATGGCACCAATCCTGTCTTTAGTGGTCAGCCATCTGGAGCTGCTGGCACTTTCAGGCTCAGGGCATGAAGGCAATTAACTCCACAGGCTAAAAGTGTTGTAACCTCAGAATGCTTTCAGAGTAGATTCACTAAGTGGAAACACAGTGTTACTTACTCCAGTCCTGCTGCAGAAATTCCTAAGCCAATTCCTGCTGACATCTTGGTAAAAAAAACATAAGAAGAATAGAAAATGGTTTCATGTCCTTTCCCATGGGGATTCTGCAGACGAAAGTTATCAACAACATCAGGCAGCATTGACCTAGAAGTGAGCAAGATAAAAGAAAAACTCGAGCCAACATTTCTTTTCAAAGTCCAAACTTAATGAAGTAGAGCACAGCCCTCCTCCATTTTTAAGCTGATTGATTTAGCCACGCACATGAAAGAATCCAGTTCAAAAGGTTCTACTCCTGGAAAGGAGAGCAAAAATGTGTAAAAAAAGCATGGCCACATATTACAATGTAGAGAACCACTGAAAAGCCATCAAACACTTGAGAAGTGACAGAATTTCTTAGTCTGCCTGTCATTCCAAACAGAAGTTGTGATATTAAAAAGAAAGACAAAAACCCCCCATGTTTCTTAAGATTTCAAGGGATTCTGAATGTCTAAATAGTTGGACTCTGAAATAACTCTTTTGACAAGGGAACAACATTTTCAGGAACCAATGAAACCTACTCTCTCTCTCTGTTTCAAAGAGACCGAATTAGGTAACGGGGAATTAGAATAGAAGCTGCTTGAATGTTAATTGTGAATTGACATTTTATTTCCAATAAATGTAATCATTTACTGTTGGGGAAAAAAAGGTCTTCTCACCCTCTGTGCAGAAAAGCTTACATAGTGTGACAACTAATTTCAAACTATGTACTCCACAATCTCTTGGAGTTTTCAGGGCATTTTAAAAACAAGTTATGAAAATAGTGCTCTCAGCAATGGTCTTGATTTCTCTTTAATGTGATCTCAATAACAATTATTTAGTGTGAAGAGGAAATGTCCTGCCATGCTCATCCTTGAGTTGTTTTTCCCCACTTATTTTCAGTCCTCAGGTGCAAAAGACCTTGAATTCTTGGTTTGTTTTAACCATAACCTTGTCTATTTGATCTGTAACAGAGGACTAGTCAAGCAGGGATACACAGAATCATAGAATGGTTTGGGTTGGAAGGGACTTTAAAGATCATCTCATTCCACTCCCCGCCATGGGCACCTTCCACTATCCCAGGTTGCTCCAAGCCTCATCCAACCTGGCTTTGAACACTTCCAGGGATGGGGCAGCCACAGCTTCTCTGGGCAACCTGTGCCAGGGCCTCACCACCCTCACAGCAAAGAAATTATTTCTAAAACCTAATGTAAATCTATCATCTTTCAGTTTAAAGCCATTGCCCCTTGTTCTATAACTACATGCCCTTATAGCAAGTAAGGTTAGACATAGTTTGCCTTATGTGTCCTCTGTTACATTCTTAATTGCTCAGCATTAATTGATTTGCCTACTTTCATAATTCCTTATGCAATGTTATTACACATTGTATAGCTACTTAGATTACTGATTAATTTAAATACTGTCATGTTCAAAAAGCAGCTATGGTTACAATGGATGTATCTGTTAACAACAGGCAATCAAGGTCACATCACTGCAAATAGCATCCACTATAAAACCAAAAAAAAAGGTTCTTGGAAGAAGCGACTCTTGCAAATTCCATGCAGTAGTACATACATGTGATGCAGAAATACATTAATTCCCCAGCTCAAACGTAAAATTCTCCTACCATGGCAACAGAAGAGATGCTGCAATGCTCAGACCAGAGACGAAGGCCACGAAGTAAGCCAGGATCAGGTTTGGAATGGTCACTAGCATGACTGCAAAAGGAATCATCCACTGAAGAAGAAAAGCATTACACCTAAAGTTACAGCATGCACTGCTCAATGCTATACAGAGTATTCCCTTCAAAATACGAAACTATGTTACACACTTCAGTATTTTGGACAAACTGTATATCCAAAAAGCCCGGAGCCAATCTGTCCTTAACTACCCAGAATAATTGAAGAAAAATAGGACAAGTTATAATAGTGCTGTCTCTGTCAGCAGTATTAGGGCTACAACTGAACTAGTAAATTAAACAGACCCAAGAGCCTACTTACCAGTCTTGAAGCCAACTCACAGATCCTGGCCACATTCATAGTCCTAAACATTCATGATCTCTAAAAGACCTATGACCATATAAATACTTTTTGTGAAGATTGAAAGTAGTTGATTCCCAAACTGTGCTAGATAGAATGATTTGGGTTGGATGGAATCTTTAAAGATTATCTTGTTTCAGCCCCTCTGCCATGGGCAGGGACACCTTCCACTAGATGACACTCCTTACTGTCCCCACTTGTACACTGAGCCATTGACCACAACCCCTTTGTGTGCCATCATCCTCATCCACTGAGTCGTCCATCCACTGAATCCATGCCTCTCCAGCCTACAGACAAGGATGTCATGCAGGACAGTGTCAAACGCTTTGCATAAGTCCAGCTAGACACTGTCAGTTGCTCTTCCCTTATCCATGAACACTGATAATTCTCAGGAGATTGCTGATCAGTTTGGGTGAAGATTTTTCTGCCAGTTAAATAACAGAGGTGACCAAATGCCCATTTCTCTTCTAGGCCAGTGGAACTATTTAATTTACTATTAGAGACAATGCCTTAAAACATCCTCACACTCCATTCCAAGGGGAGTGGCAGGGCTTCAGTGGTCATTTTTAACTGTAAATATACAATTTCATGGATCACCTTCAGTCTTGAATGAACAAGAATTTGCTTTCATTTCCAATCGCCACTTTAAAGCCATATACATACTTAGCAACAACTAAACCCAAAAGTCAGAGTGGTTTACTCCACTCCCCACAGCTGGATCCATTCATGACACTGCATGATAAGTCACAGAGGTTACCCTAAAACCAAATTAATTTGGGATGCCTGGGATTTGTTTTCTGGCAGTAGTCAGAGTCACTAGATTTCTTCAACTTCAGCTTGAAGCAATGGGCTTACAGGACTGAAAATCCACTTTTTAAAATGTTGATTGAATGCCTACTGCCCAGCTGTCCTCTACCCGTCACATGCTCCATCTCCCACGCCTGTGAACCACAGGCAGTGCAGCACATGTAGAATCCAGAACCAAGGGCTTATCTACAGGGCTTTTTAGTGATGGGGGATTAGTTTAACATTAAGTGTTTCAATCCTCTATACGTGCAGCCTGGGAGCTGAGGGCATGAGAAGAGCTTTCACAGAGAGTGATTCCCCTAAGCATTGCTATTTACAGTTCTGTATGATAAGTGATTCTGGGAGTCCTGCAGTCTAATCCATTATGTTTATGTTTTAAATGCATTTCCCATCTAAAGCATTTGCTCCCAAGCTAAGGAGGCAGAAAATAACCTTTCCTGACTGCAAGTTCCCAGCACAGGCAGATAATCCTTGCATTAGCCAGTGTTGTGGCAAAATCGTTATTTCACCACAAGAGAGCACTCCAGCAATATCAGATTTTATGTTGTCTATAAGCAATTTTATGACTGCCTTATGCTCCACACGGGGCACCCACTCAGAAACCAAAGCACTTAAACAAAATTCTAGATCGATAATAATAATCATTGTGACTGTAATTTCCTAGAGAAAGAGAAGCAGGGACAGCAGGACTGAGGTTACAATGCCCTAAAGTCTCGCCCATGCAGTGGCAGCACAGTCATGGGGGCAATGCTCCCACTGCAATAAACAGCTAATGCAGCTCCTTCTTTCTCACTTGCAAAGCAAGTACTCTGTTATTGGCATCTGCTCTGTTGTCGCAGGGCTGCTGCCCTCTGAGTTATAAACAACATCCTCCAGTTATCCTGTGCCTTCCATCCATTCCCTGACAGCTGTGGAAGGTGACCCTGCTGGGAAGCTGAAGGTGGAACTGGTCTTGCAGCAGCATGTTGTGAAGGGCAAATCAGGAAAAGGTGCAGGGAGGATGTGAGCGGAAACAGGATGGGAGAGTGGAAACAGGGCTGCAGAGCCAGGACTCATCCAAAGGCCTCTCTCCATGCTGCACCATGCTTACAGATGGCAAATAAATAATTGCATATTTGTGAGGAGGTGCTCTTATTTTTACTAAATCCTGCAAAACCCACAGCCAAAAGATATCATTGGCTAGGGTTGTGGGAGAGAGCCATCTTTGTTTTTAGACACCTTGCCAAAACTATAAACCAAGAAGATGCCACACTTCTTAAAATAACTCATGACAACTTCACCTCCAGCCACTAGCTGAGACGTACTGAGTGTAAATTCAGTGTTTGCCCCGTGAGGGCAGAGTAGACACCTAAATGAACACAGCACATGGAAGCTGAAGGAAATAAACAGAAGAGAATAATTTCTAGCCTGTGCACCAACCTGGTTGTGGGAAGAATGATATCAAGGATCCTGCTTGGGAGCAGGATAATTCCTGATAATTCCAAAAATTCTAGGCTTTAAACTTCCAGGAACTTGAGATACTTAATCAGTAGTTAGACTTGTTGGCCACTTCTTTTGGAGGAATGGGTAAAAAGGGAGAAATATCAGTGGAAGAAACCCAAGATTCTTGTTGTTTATCTACCAACTTCTAAACTCTTTGAGGGCTCTCTTCAACACAGAATTCCCTTAACAGGAAAAATCAGTCTGGAGCATTGTGACTTTTTTTCAGGAAACTAAATTTCCAATCACACATTCACCCTGAAAGGTGAGTGAGGTTTTAGAGGGAAAAGAAAAATGTTGTCTTCCCTGTCTCCTTCCCTTCCAATAGAACATTCCCCAATGACAAACTTAGGAGCCTTAAATGATGTGCTTTTATTTCATAGTGGGAGAGTACAGATTAGTTGTACAGATCACACAAGGTGGTAGGGTAGGAAGCTCCTGTGATGCATTATCAGACACAAAATCCATCACTGAGCATACACTGAGTCCCCTGAGAAATGTCTACAAGGTGAAACAGAGAGGTGGCTTTTTTTTCAATCCATGCCCCACTTAGACCATAACAGTCAAGCAACTCAACTGTAAAATTAAGTTAAACCATGTTTACAGAGGTGCTGACAGGCTTTCCAGTCATGTAAAACTAAATTTATAGAGCCAAGTTGGTTGAAGAAAGCATTGTTTGTGGCCAAGCAGACAGAGGAGGATATTTCCTAAGGAAGAAATCTGCATTCCCAGGTCTAGTCAATGGGCCAATACTGCTTCTGGCAATTCTCTTTGCTCAAGTGGTAAAAAGAAATAAGGATGGGACTCGAATTCCAGATGCCTACTTCAAAACACATAACAAATTCAGCATATTTGGAACTTGAATTTTAAAGTTACTTCTGATTCTCTGGAAGTCATTACAATACAGCTTTTAATTCCAAAAATTATAACTGTTCAACTCTATTCAATAACTGTCACCAGACCTAAATTTTTCAGCTTTGTTCAGATTTTGACATATAGCTTTTTCAAGTCCTCCTGCTTTGTTGTGCACAAGGCAATTTTTCTTTCCTCTTTCATAAGTAATTGAAGGTAAACAGGGGGAAAATGGGGAGGAACAGGCCTATACAATAACTCACCGAGGATGATGACAGAAAATTGCTGCTGTCTGCACTAAGTAAGGGACTTAAAATAATCCATCAGTGACAAGGGCAGGCTCACTGAGCTGGCTTTGCAAAGCTGTGTCAGAGTTAAACTAGGCTTCTTTTATCAGGTAGGTCACCTTCTTTCTTTACTTCACTAATAACTCTCCCTCCCTATTCAGAGGGATGTGGATGCTCCTAGAGGGGGTGTAGCACACTTTTGTTGCCTTCTGTGGGACTGAATTACCAATGCTGACACCTCAGCACCACATAACAAAGACCAAACAAGCCTTGCACACCAGATAACTTGTCAACATGAGGCAACTCAGATCTGAATTTATAAAACTTCATTGAAGCTCAGTTCTGAGAGTTTCAAATGAGGAGAACTTGTGCAGAATCTTAAATAAATGGGGACCTCCCTCCGGCATCAATCCATTTCTCAAAAGTTTCCCTTGGAAACTTGGAATCTGTCTGAAATTTGGTATAATGATTTAAAACAAACCCTAGAACTGAGCAAATTTCACATAGATGGAGGTTATAAGCACTTGAAAGAGCTCCTGAAGTTGCTCCAGTTGTCAAATGAAATGAGCACAAGCAGAATTTTTTTCCTCAGAGGATTTGCTTACCGAAATCCCACATGCTGCACACTTCTTGCCAAATCTCTGCAGAAACTTCTGCCAGAAGGGAACGCTCACGACTGCTGATACCTACAAAGGACAAAAACCTATATCTTTAATGTGCTTACTTCCACCACCTTCTCCAGCTCATAGACATCTTTTTGTCAATACATAAAAGCCTGAAAGGAAGGTGAACATGCATATTTTTGTTTCTCCTCATCCTTTGAGTGACTTTTTAAAATTCATTGTTAAGCTATCCATCGAAGGGTTTTCCACAGTCAAATCTCAGAAAATAGTGTCTTAAAATTTCCTTTACTAATGTGAGCCACAGCAGTCAAAGCTGCAGTTCATATACATTGCAAACAGTCACACTTTGTGCTAATGCCTTTTGCCAAACTGCCTGAACTTGACAAATGATGAGTGAATTTAGCTCTGCCCCATGGTACAGGAAGAAAGCTGAAGTGCAAGATAAACCTATCCTAAGATAAATTTAAAACTACATTCCACATTGTGTGTCCCTTCTTAGGAACCATCTGTAAGAGAAGTAGTTGCTTGCAGTGGACATTACTGTTTCAGGCACTGAAATTCTCACCCACAGCAGCAACAACCACAAGCAATGTAGTACCTATGCACTGAAGTACTGCTACAAATGGCAGCCTTACACTTGCCCTTTATTTAAATGTCACCTAATTGTTACTGTTATATTTCAGTCTGTACTTACTTTACCTCTACTGTCTCTCTTCTTGGTGACCATCACTTGCAGAGCCTTAAGGTACCCAGCACTCCTCTTCTGGTCTCCAAATCTTGGTTTTAATGGTTTTGGAAAAGATATGTCTTGTAATGTGGGGACAGCTAATTATCACCTGAAGAAGCAGAATTCTACCTCTGCATGTCAAGACAAAAGATTCTGCAAAAGGATCCTTTTTGCTCTAGAGAGGAATCTTCATATTTCTGGGTATTTTAAATATTTATCCTTGCAAGCTGCCTAGCCCCAAGGAGTCGTGTGTATGAATATGCAAATTGAAGTTGTTTAATTTTCAGCAGGATTGGGGAAAGGTACAAAGGAGGTAAAATTCCAGACCTCCTTTCTAGAAGCAGCTTCTGCCTTTTATAGAAGCTGTGGCTTACAGGTAGAAACAACAAGAAATGAATTAAAAGCTCCAAGCCACTATTTTTTAAAGAAGTGCAGTAGAGAACACCAGCTTTATTTCAAATAGACAATGCAAGCGATAGTGCAGCTTCCTACCAGCTCTGCTGAGACACAAAACTTCTTCTTGTGTTCTGTAATTTTGTGCCAAAGCCCAGTAAGAACCAGGTAACATATGGGAGAGAAGTGCAACTCACCAAGATGGTCACCACCAAATACTGGAAGTGATTGCGGAGGCCAGCAGCATGAGTGCAAAACAGGACAAAGTTTCCCTGCTCCAGCTGTTGAATTTAAGACATTTGGTGACCACCAAAGACAAAGCAAAATTTAAAAAAATACAAAAATTGCATCACACTTCGTATTAGTAAAATATAGTTGGTGACTGATTTGTTAAATGTAGGGTTTAGGAGTCTCATTCTTCCCTTGTTTACAACAATTTAAAGAAGCAGTCTGTTATCACTGGAAGTTCATGCCAGTAATACTGGGACAAGCAAGAGGTAAGCCACACCTAATACAGCATAAAATTGACCAAAACAGAAATGGTCCTGTGAAAGGATTCTGTCTCAAAGCTTTATTCCCTATATCCCAACTGCCTTGTGTTGTCACAGCTGCAGGCTACTGCAAGAAACTGCCCTTTCTCTTCCCCAGCAAGGCCATAAATCTTTTTCCAGAAGCTTAACTCCAAAACAAGCAACATTTCAGCTGTAATAATACTCCTGCCAACTTCCTGTGGTAAAGCAGCTGGTTTTGTATACACCCTCAGCTATGGAGTGTAGCTTTGGGTTAGATATGTCCCTACATCTGAATCCTCATCAGATGGGAGGATCTAACTGCACTGTGTTGCATGACAGGTGAAGCCACTCTGTCACACTGCTTCTGCAGAACTCAGGGGTATTCTGAACACCAGCATATGATGGAGGGCCAGCTCCAGCAATTCTGCAGAAGCAGAGTGTCAGAGGAGGATTTAATACTCATGCCACAGCAGCATAATCAATTCCTGCTCCTTTGTGTGCTTGTAAATTACAGGTGGCAAATCATCTGTACAAAAATTAGGATATCCAAAAAGTTGTATGCTGTCTCTATTGCAACAAAACCTTTCCCTAGTTTGTGTCCCCTTTATGCTGCCCTGATTTTAGACACAGGATAACACTCTCTGGAATTATGTCCAATGCATCTTTTTGTGCCCACTCCTTTTGCTGATCAGTAATCCACCCTGAATTCCACAAAATCAGTGCCCCTCCCTCGAATAACAGCAGCAAGGGTTGCTCAACTGGCTGAACTGGAGTAACACAGCTTCCAGCTTCTGCCTCCCCTCAGACCTCCCCTTCAGTTTGCACAAATAGCAAAACAGAGAGATATGGACTGACAGAAGATCTTTTCCTCTCTGAGTGTTGTCAGCAAGTAGTTGGCTGCCAGCAACCAGATGTGCTCTATATCCCTACTGACTGAGTGGATGCTGGAAGGATGTGGACAGTAAGGGACCTTTCATCTTCTCCCTGTCTCTACAGCTGCTCACAGTACCTGCAGATCCCACACATGAGCAGAAATAACTTCAGTTATTGTTTCTCACCCTTGGGTATTGCAGCAAGGACTAATAGATGCTGTGCCCAAATCCAGGCCAACAAAAAAGTTCAGTGCTTCTTTGGCAAACAAACTTTTAAGCAGTTCTTCCAAGGAACATAATAATTCACCAGGACTGCTGGTGAGCACAGCACTGCTCTCTTCAATGTCATATTCTTGCCTTGTGTCCTGATATTCCCTTGATCAATGCTTCATGTGACTAAGAGTCCGTTGGCAAAAATTTTATTTCAAAATAAAGCAAATTTCAAGTGATATGTACAAGTTCAGAGTAAAATAATGTATTTACTGAATTGAACATGTCTTAAATGTAAGGCTTAAAAAGCCTGCTGTACTTATGAGGAGTGAGGGTTTCTTACTGAGTGGCTTTTCTACAGCTCCTTTCTGTGGGAGGATGCACTGCATCTTTTTGTGAGAGCCACATCCAACTGCAGGTCCTCCTTTCAAAATGAGCTCTACCTAACTCTGACACAGGTGAGACCTCCTGCCTCTCAATATCTTCTTACTCTGACCTAATGCCTTCCATCACAAAAGACTCCACAAGACCCAGTTCAGCCACTATCTGAGAGCAGTCACCTAGGCAAAGGAAAGGGGCAACAGTTTAAAAAGGGCACACAGAGAGAGGAACAGGCAGAAGAGAAAAAACATCCTCTGAGCAACTGAAACCACAGGAGACAGCAGATGGATAACAGAATGACCCAGACTGGGTCACTAGGACTAGTTCCTCACCTTTTATGAAAAAAAAATAATAAAAGAAAAGAAAAGCAAATAAAGAAAAGAAAAAAAGTCTTTAAATGGTCAGGACTTTGGCTTTGCTTCTCCTTTGAAAGAACCATCTCCAGCTACACAGGACCCCAGGCACTAAAAGAAGACTCTGGCTCCCTACTGATTTACAGGGGAAGGCAACACCCCTTAGATCACCCCTCCAGTCACCAGCCAAAGGTTATTTGCATTTCAGACTCTCCCATGCTGGGAGTGGAATGAGGCCAACACACAGACTGAGAGGGTCTGAAGTTACCTGAACTGCTGTCGAGATGAGAAGAAATGAAGCTGTAAGCTTCACATATGGACCATGCTTCATGGTAAGTGCAAGCCCCTTACAAAAAGGAATTGCTCTGTCTGAATTTAAGGCATAAGGATCTAAGAGAAGCAGGATACATAAAATAAAAATATTTTCAATATAGGAATGAGAAATAACTATTATTCAGTACCAAGGCATATTTAAATATAACTTACCATCCCTTTCTTTTACTCCAAGAAAAAGAATGACAGCTCCAAGAAGATACACACCTGCTATGACCCCTGCTGCAATCATGTAAACTTTAGCCTTTCAGAAGGAAAAAAAGACATTTGAAATTGTGACAGGAGAATGACAAGTCATTGTGAAAATTTCAGTCCCTTTTTGGTAAGCCATCTGCAAATGAAGAAATGTCCATCTGCATACGGCCAAATGTCTGTCTGCTACCTCTCTGGAAAATGTTCATTTCTGCAGTTCATTTATAAACCGCACCTGCCTTAGGATAAATTCAGGGCATATAAGTACGCATTTCTTGAAGGAAAAGAAAAAAAAAGAAGCAGCAGTGAACAAAAGGGTTACTGTGTTGGCAACCTGAATGTTTTAGAAATTTGCTTATGTTGAGACTAACTACAGACATACACAGTCACCTAATCGAAACCATGCATCATCCACAGAGGCATTCTAATTTTCAGTAAGTCCAGTTGATCTGGCTACACAGACTGCAATCTGGAATTTCATGGTGGATGGGAGATTAGAGCTAACTAATGTAAATATAGTTACTACAATTTCTGAATTTACACATGATGATATTAATGACAATAGTGAATTTTAGAAATCGTACTTACGTGCCAATGAGAGAATTATGGTGCCTTGCATGCTGGTTTTCCCAGTTATTTAGTGCAATATCCAAGCAAATTCACAAAGCTTTGCTTCCTTTTAGCCAGGGGAGCAAAGCCTCCAAGGATACCTCCCAACCACCAGATCACATTTACTGTTTCTGATTCTGGTTACACTGACTTTGAATTAAAGCTTTAAGAAATACTTTGCATTAGTGTGATGTAATAATTTATCTTATACTGTGTTATCAAAAATAGAGCTTATAGAGCTTTATGGAACAATGATTACTTGATAGAAAACTGAATTCAAAATTACTAGTTCATATATTGTAGATGAAATTATTATAAGTCTAAGAAGAAGTTGGTAAAAAATCCAGTTACAAGAATGTACTTAAAAATATAATGCACTTAGTATAGGTGCAAATGTATTCAGATGAACCATGTAAGAATAGACAATTTTCAAGAACACAGATTTTGTTAAGGTGTTTACATTTCAGAAAATGACATGGTGAGATAAAGAAATGCAGGACTATTCTTTATATGGAATAAAGGTTTGGGATTTTTTATATCTGAGCTATAAATTAAGTTACAAAGTACTTTCACACTGTTGGTTATGGCTTGCACAGAATACAGAGCACAGTAGTGGAGATAGCTGAATTAAGCCAATTTCAGCCTGAAATGTAGCTGAGCCAGGAGAGAAGGGGACAAAAAAACCTGATAGTAACAGGACTCCTGTATGAACTTCATATTTTTTTTAATGTATTTGTTAATTTGCTTGAAGCATTTGAATTAAATGTTGTTTTTCATATGCCATCATTAAATGTAATTTGAGCTTAAACCATCGAGGATACTCATGGTAGACCAGATAAGATTCTCTAACCCTCAAGAAAACTTGTCAGCCCATCTGCAACTCTATCAATACCCATGTTTGGTTTCCAATAATAAAGATCCATTCATAAGCTTATGGTAACAACTTCAGGAGAGCTTAAAAATCACCATTTCTTCCAAATCCTTTCTTTCAATAAGGAGCAAAGTAATATCAGTTCTTCACTAAGTGGTTTTTAAAACTAGGTGTGCTCTTGAGCAGCTAGGAATTAGTTTCTAACAAAAAAAGTCAGGGTTACACTCCTGAAGGGCACTAAAATAAATAAAATAAAGTCAAGATTTGCCCTCTTCTAAATATTTCCTGATGCCAGTACTTCAAAGTCAATTAACACAGTCTTGCCTCTAGTTGTAATTTAATGCCCATCAGCCATACAACCAAAATTCAGGATCCATCAAGATCCAACTAGAGCTCTTTTCTTTACTGTTCAATTAATTAGGTGGATATTCTGCAGTGTGTGGTGTGAACAAAGGGCACGTTTCCAGTCACACTGTAACTTCTTCAGATCTGAAAAATGTTTGTGTCTAAAAGCTTTCCCATCATTTCACAGTTTTATTATCTAGTTTAATGAAAGACAATGCCTCTACCTACAAACCCTGGCTACTTTAGGCTATAGATTTTTTGCTAGTTTTTCAAAATAAAATACTACTTGACATTCAACTCATTGTGAAGCTTCTTTCTCCATCTCCCTCTTACCTCAAAAAGGACAGGAAAACACATGTGGTTAGATAGAAAGGAAATAAATGAAGATTATCTATTTTTTTTCCCTTGAAAGCCATTTCAGAGATTCCAAAATAGAAATTAGGGATTTTAGTCTGAAGCAGATTGAGACAGTGAATCTTCTGTGCAATGAAATTCAGCTTGCTCCGTGACTTTTCAAGCTACTTGCCTTGACAATTCACAGAGGTGTAATAAACCCAGTAGGGTTCTACATCAAACCAATGTCCCAGAAGCTAAAAAGGAAGGCAGGATGATGCTCTGTGTCTTGTTAAAACACACACCACAAGTTACCAAACAAGCATCTTCAAAAACACATTATTCAGCCATAAAATGGCATGGCCACTTAGAGAAGCAGCCCAGCTGTCCTCAGAATGTTGCCCATATTAGCTCTATGAGGAGTTTGTGCCAAAAAAACAAGGGTCAGGTGGCACAGAGGCAAAGAATACTGAGTGGGAATGGGGGAGTCGAGGCTTCATCCCTTTCCCTGGACCACAGTGCTGATGGCAGAGTAAGCAAATCCAAAACACAGATAAAAACCTGACTTTAGCTTGTGATTTTACTGCTGCTGAAGCATGATAATAGGAGCTACTCCACTGCATTAGGAAGAGCACAAATATGTACTTCCTCATTTGCATCAAGCATTTGAGATTAGATTCAGGTCAAGGAATCTTCTTGATAGGGTATTTTATGTACTGGTTGGTACTTGCACTGACAGAGCAACAGATGAAAGTATAAAAAGAAGGGATGAAACCAGCAGTTGCTAAGTTGGAACCAACAATCTGCTGACTTCATAAGTGACATAGGAAAAAATACTACACAATGAAATTGTTTAATTCACGGCCTATTTAAAGACCACTGCAAACAATGGAAGACTATCAAATTGTGTTAACTGAGGTTTGGATCAGGTTTTAGATTTTCCTCACAGATATAAAACCTTTGTTTCTCAAAAAATATAAAACTCAAGTACAAGGAGATAAAATTATTTGTGCAAAATTACAGGAAAAGCCTGTCATGGAAAATTAAATAAACAAAGATGGATACCCAAGTTCATTCCTCATGTTAACCACTGAGATCTGCCCCCACTAATGGGCTGTTACCAACCATTTACTTTCAAGAGTGTTTTGTATCTTCGCAGAAGTACAGATTCCAAATAGGATTTAGAGTTCCATTCACAAAATTGCCATTAATCTGTACAGGAGATCTCCAGCGGAAACTCCTTTGGAAATCAGTGCTGCTGTACTGAAAGATCCTGCTGAAGCCACCATTTTTTCATGGAATCATAGAATGGTTTGGGTTGGGTGGGACTTTCAAATATGATCTCGTTCCAACCCCCTACCATGGGCAGGGACATTTTCCACTGGACCTGGTTGCTCTAAGCCCCATCCAACCTTGCCTTGAACTCTTCCAGGGAAGGGGCTTCACAGCTTCTCTGGGTAACCTGTGACACTACCTCTTCACTATCATTGTAAAAAAAAAAAGAAAAAGTCTTCCTAATGTCTAATTGAAATGTACTCTCTTTCAGTTTAAAACCATTCCTCCATGTCCTGTCACTACAAACCTTGGTTAAAAGTTTCTTCCATCTTTCTTAAAAGCTCCCTTTATGTAATGAAAGGCTGCAATAAGTTTTCTATGGAACTTTCCTCTGGGCTGAACGAATCCAGCTCTCTCAGCCTGCATTCACAGAAGTCCTCCAACCTTCTGACCATTTTTGGGATGCACCTCTGGCTCTGCTCTAACAGGTCCAAGTCTTTCTTGTGCTAGGGACCCCAGACCTGGATGGAGTATTTCTGGAGGGGTAAACTGTGCTCTTCTTACTGAGCTTCTATAAACTGTAAATCAGCCCCTAGGAAACACAAAGGGTGGCCATGTCCCTCCCAGCTGCTTTACACAGGTTTGGCACCTCCTGCAAATCTCCTCACAGAAAATCTGGTGTCACACTGAGGAGGGGTTAAAAAGACAGCAAAGATGGAAAGCATTGTCTGCAACAAGGTCACTGCCTCAGCTCCAGCAGCACTGATTTCAAGGATCATGTTCACACTCATCCAGCTGGATATGACATGGTATTAGAGAAACATCCCCACCTTTCTCTGTAGGCTACTGTAGTGTGTTCCTACAGACACTTACTTGATGAGACAGGGGATCTGAGGGGTCTGGAACACTGGGAGTGTCATTCCAGGAGTCAGTGGTGTTTACTGAGCGATTCACAGTGCAGTGGGGAGAGACGTGAGCACTGGCCACAATCTGCCCTTGAAGCGCAGCTCCAATCAAGGTCCCAAGCACTTCCATGGTCATTCCTAAAGAATGGAAGCACAAATGTGCACTGAGAATCTTGCTCATCTGTGTCACTGAAAAGAAACATTATCAAGCCATTTCCTCTTACAGGAATGAGCAATGCCAAGAACAGAAGAACTGAAAAGTCAGTGACAGGAACAGTTTCAAGGAAAGAGAATTTGTCATTTATTTGCTGATCAGCTTTGAGAAGAAGCATCCATGAAAGAGCCTTTTCTATACAAGCTGCATGAGACATGTGAATGCTGAGATTAAGAATCACAAGAGGATAACATGGGGTTGAGGACCCGAGCAGAACTACTTTTTAAACACCATTTTTTCCAAAGTAAGACTTGGAGTCATGATATCAGAGTGTTCATCTCAAACTTGACTGCAACTTGCAAAACACTTATCTAATCAGACCTCTGAGTCCTCCAACTGTAAAATAGAATGATACTTGCCACAGGTTTATGGAAATAGTACAGCTACAAAGCTCTTGGAAACAGCAGGTGCTGTTCCTAATTGCCTAAGGCCAGAGCCAGGCAGAACTCTCTGCCTCAGCCTCAGAGAACAATTCAGATCACTAATTCTCAGCAGAAAAAGGGATCATAAAAAAACCCAACAAAAACAACCAAAGCTTCCACTTAGGAAAACAAAAATCTAACCATGGGCATTATCTCATGGAATTGATCAATAACCTTACTAGGTGTTGCAGCTCTGTTAAGGCAAATGGTAAGAAATTTGGGTTCTAGACTCTCCTCACCCTGAGGGATTTCAAGCTTATGGTGCCTGTTCCCCTGCAATATGCCCATATCCAGCATCCCCATGGCCAGGAGATAAACTGAATTCTTGTCCTAGCTCCAGAGACTCTTTACACATTTTGCATAAAGATATCTCAGGGCTGAATGCACAAACAGATTAAGGATGGGGGCAAAGTCTTCCCATTTGTGAGGGAATGGACTTCTTATTGACCCAAACTTCAGGGTTTTTTTCTATTTTTTCTCTTTCAGTGGCTCCCAGGGTCACGTGTTCCTTTCTGAGAAGCACCATGGAGGATTCTGAAGGGATGCTTCCAGAGCAGGTTGTGTCCTGGTGGTTATTGTACTCCCTGTGGGAAGTGACAGGAGTTTCAAAAGCTCAGGTTCATGTTTATTCAAGTCTCCTGATGTGTAACAGCCTTCCTAGGTGACCTCAGACACATGGCTTTTTGTGTGTCCCTCTGAAGGAATAAAAATACTACACCAGCTAAAGGGAGGGCAACACACACAGGTTGTGAGGGTTTCAGACAGTGCAGCAATGCAGGCTGTGTGTAACTATGCAAGATCCAGTAAGGAAAAGGGAAGAGAGGCTGGGAAGAGAGGCTTCCTGGAGACTTGGACCTTTTAAACCATTGCTACTTTGTGCCCAAACTGAGAATGCTTTTGAGTGGAAAATCTGAGGTGCCATGTGACATTAATTTCACGACTATACGGCGCACCCTTTTGACTAAAATTTTGATCAAAACCCGGAAGTGCACCCTATAATCTGGCGCGCCTTATATATGGGCAAAGTTTGGAAATCTGCCCACCCAGAAGTGCGAGCCAGCGCTAGGGGTGGGCGGGAGTGCCAGGGCCCGCGGCATGGGGAGGGTGCCTGGGGCTGCGTCGATCCGTGAAAAATGTTTGCAAATTGAGCACCTGCCATAAACCCCTCAGTCGTGCAATTCCATTACTAATTTGTTACTTTGTTGTGTGCGGATCCTTGCTGCACAAAAAAAAGCGCGCCTTATAGTCTGGTGCGCCTTATATATGGACAAAGTTACGGAAAATGCTGACAACCTGGAAGTGCGCCTTATAGTCGTGAAATTACTGTAATTTAAACCAATTGGAAGTTTAAAAAGCCCCTTCCCCAAACTTCACATCCAATCTTACCAGCAAAGCTGCAATTCAGTTTATGCGCACAAAAATCCTGCCAGATGGTGGGAATCTAACCTCAATCTGGTCTGAAGTGTTTGGACACAAACTAGTCTCAGTTGGGTGTTGCAGAGCTTCCAAGCTCAGTGCAAAGGCACTCAAATCACACCTTTCATTCAGAACACCACCTACACATTCATAACCTTTGTCTAGGGCTCTACATCTGCATTTTATCAAGCACTTGTACAGAATAAAACCCAGAAGCATCATTAGAGGTGCCAGAAATACAACCACTGTGAAACTTTATTTTCTAAGTAGTAGCAAGAGCTGAGGAACAGGTTTCCTTCAAAGTTCTTGTGTGCTCAGAATTTATGATGTATTACTTTCCATCAGCTGAGAAAGCTGATCTGCCAGCAGAATTGTACCTTGAAGTAAGCTATGTTTTGGCCAGAATGTAAGTAGGAATTATATCAAGGCAACTTTGGAATCCAGTATTTCTACCTTGCATTAATAGCAACAGCAGAATAAAATGCAAAATAGGCAGTTCTGCTTGTCTCCAGCAGAGGGTAATGGATCCTCTGATCCCAAACTTATTTTTAAGAGCACACTTCATATTACACAGCTGTTTTCCTTTAACAGTTGAAGAAATGCCTGAACAACCAACTGCATCCAAGACAGTCTATCAACAGGAAGAATTCTCTATGAAGCCCAAAGAGAGGCAAAAGTGTTTAAGTAAAACACTTACCAAAAAAGGAAAAGGTAAAAGAACAAGTTCCCACATAAGCATAACCATTACAAGAAAACTATGCTCCATACAAATATTATATCAAAGTACATAGAAATACCAACATTTGAAAAGTCAAAACTTTGTTTCATTCCACCACCTTAATTTGGTTTAGGAGAACAGCTGTACACTCAAAAGTTAAACCCTTTCTGAACAATAAAATGACACTAGAAATGTGTGACAACTCTCAGCCACAGAGTTCAACACCTTTTATGAGTACAAGTTTCACATGCTTATGAAGCCTTGCATGGGACTAGCAGATCAGAAAGCACATTTATTTGGATCATAGCCTCTGAAGACATAAAACCAGACAATAGAAAACACTAGGTACATGGATTTAGTTAGAATTTAGGCCAGATGACTCAGAATACAGTCAGTGCCAAAAAATATAACACAACTGGAATCTCCTGCTGTTTAGTCCTGTCCTGTGATTGCCAGTCCAGACTTTTTCTTAAAGATAGTTGATGGCAATGCAAATTACAACTGTTCCATGTCTCTGGAGAGGGATTGGGTTGATCTGGGAATATTGTGTCTAGAATTTTTGACATTACATTTTTAGTACTTCTCACTATTTCACTGTGCCTCTGTGGGTTTCAACAACAAAATTCAACATAATCAAGTATGTTGAGGGTTAGAAGGACTAATGGAACAGAAAAGGGATCTTACTAGGAAGAGAAAACAGATGCAACAATAAAACCTACAAGTTATTCTAAAGCAACACTTTAAGGACAAATTAAGACATAGAAAAGTCTGTCATGCAATATTTGACTTTTTCTCTTTTTACCTTGCTTAATACAGTTACACAATAAAGAAGGCACGAGAACAGAACTGGAGAGGGCAGGAGGAGAAGAAACTGTTTTTGCATTCAATTTATGATCTATACAGGAAATCTTGAAAATATTTTTGCTCCACTTTTTTGGTCTGATTGATTTGCTTCAAAGCTAAAAGTTTGTCTGGTTTTGGTTGTTGAAGAGCCAGAGATATGGTCTGGAAAGCATCATTCCTTTAAGTAATACACTCAGAGTGCTAGTTACAACAAATCTGCCTTTAAACTACCTGGTGTATGTCAGAATTAATTAAAAAAACACAGATGAAATGAAAAAAGATATTTCAGTTGGTGTTAACATGCACACAAAATTACTTTCATTTTTGGTGAGGTTAACTGTCTTGGTTCTATGAGTTCCAAAACTTTTTTTTTGTGAAAACAGTTTTGGGATTTGTACTTGTAACATGAAACACATAAATCTAAGGAAATATGAACTAAAAAAGAAGAAGGCAACAAAACAAAACAACAAACCTCAAATAAAACCAAAACAACAAACTCCTGAAAATTACTTTCATACTTTATTTAATTGAATGTTTCTTGATTTTTTCCCTTCCAAATCACCTTTAAATTATTATTCCTTACCCTGACTTGGTTAAAAGTGATGTTTTATTGTTTCCTCTGGCTAGCAATAAACCAAAAAGAGTTTATAGCTAATCAGACAATTTGAGACAATTAAATATTAATGTCTCCTATTTAACTCGAGAAATGCAATTCCTTTGAAGACAAATTAGTTTTCATCACATATTGAAACATTCTTATGAAAGTCCAGTTTAGGGACACAAATCACCAGTAACTTCCTACAGTTTAAGAAGGATTTTCAATAAAATCCCCCAGGAGAGAGCCCAGATCACACTCACGATATGCTGTTGCAGAATCTCTGTCCCTCTGGTCTGTGCTGAGAAACATGGTGAGGGCAGAATATGGTACTTGGAATAACTATAGAAAGAAAAAACATGACATAGGAAATGTCAGGGTAAAAATGCTGCATTCCTTTGATATCCAAGAAAATAGTTTAATAGGACCTTGAACATTCATTCTGAACACTGAAAACCCTCAATCAATTTCTTAGCACAAAGACCTGCCTTTTCTTTCTGATTTGTAAAGCATATAAAAGGAAAACAGTATCTTTCAGAATATAAATAATAAAATACCCAGAGGGTTTATGTTGATGTTGTGCTCCTTCAGTTTCCACAGGAAAACATTCTTCACTGAGAGACTCAAAGAAATTTTTCCTTCTTTGCACTAGGACACTATAATGTTCCTAGCTTGAGCTAACTAACAGTAAGCAAAGCCATAAAGAAGAAATACAGTTTTCCACTTTATTCAAGTCAGAACACTACACCAATACCCTAAATATTTCAAATATCTGTCTAATTATGTAAATCCAGGAGATAATAGTGAAAACTACAGTAATTTCAGGACTGTAAGGTGCACCCTTTTGACTAAAATTTTGATCGAAACCCGGAAGTGCGCCTTATAATCCAGTGCGCCTTATATATGGACAAAGTTCGGAAATTTGCCGACAACCCAGAAGTGCGCCTTATAATCTGTTGCACCTCACAGTTGGGAAATTACTGTATTTTGTCTTTCAGCACCACTGCGCCACACACTCCTTAATCTGAGTTAAGCTTAAAACCATTGCAAAGTGGAACTTGGAGATGAACCTGCCTAAACAACCAACTTCTCTGTGGTGTTCCCAACACCCCAGAAATCTGTAGCCAAATTAAGTCTTGCACTCTGCATCCCACAACGCTTGTACAAAATGCGTTTCTGTTCGTCTCCATCAAAAACAGCAAGGGTGTACATTTTTCAAAACTCTGCCATGGAAACTCTATACTTCTCTTTCAAAAGAAAGAGGAAAGAAATTATTTAAAACCGTTATGAATGTCTTCTGGATCATCTTTCTACTGGGGAAACAAAGGACCTAGGGAAATATTGAAGCTTAACCTAGGAATACAGAATTCCTAATCTGCTCCTGAGAACAGAAGTTATGAGAAGTTGGATGTCTAACTGGAATTGGGAACATCCATACAAGAATGAGTTGAAGGAGGTAACTGGATGAATTAGCAATTCATTTAGTAGGAAAAGCATTGGCAGAAACCATCAACCAGCAGAGACTTTGACAAAAGCGCATCTGCCTGTCCTTTAAACTCACTAAAAGTTGAAGTAAAATGTGAAAACAAGTTTACTAAATATGAATATGTTAATATAGATAACCAATAAGCAAGTTAGTACTGAGAACATAATGACCTGTAATCTACTTACTGTTGTCAGTGCTTGGAAAAGGCAGTAGAAAGTCAGATACCAAGCAACTCTTCCTGATACAAATGGAGGCAGGTACCACATAAAAAAATAGGAGACTATTGTGAAGGGTGTACATGCCAGCACCCTGAGGAGAAAATTAACACGTATCAACAATCTTAAAATAGCAAAGCACATTATATTTTCCTGCTAATAGTCAATATAACACAATTTATTTCATGCATAGCTTTTCTAACTGTAGTAATGTATGCTTTTTAATATCAAAAGTTAGTGTGCATTAAAGACATAGATGAATATAAAATATATTAATATTAATATAAAATATAAAAATACTTAAATCAATACTTTCATAAAGTGGAAAAAACCCCAGCAAATCTGAAAGAAAAGAGCTACACTTCAATTAATATCTGGCTCAGAAGAGACATAATTTCCTTTCACACGCACTTAACAGCATACTTTTATTGACATTCCTTGGCATATGTCTCAGATTAGACATTTATTAGAAAGAATCATTGAAAAATTCACTAAGCTCTGTGATCATGTCTTTGCATACTCCAGCAATTTTTACATGAGTTTACTTATTGAGATTCCCTCTTCTAATTTTAGTGCCTTTGGTTTTCCCTTAAACTTAGTCTCTTCACTGCTACTTCAAGCAAGTGTAAATATGTTGATACACTTAAAAGTACTGAAGAAAGCATGTGAGACAATAGCCAGCCCAGTTGGGTATAAGATCATTTCCACCATTTATCTCTTAATCAAATCCTTCATACACAAAAGGATCATCTTCAGAGAGAAAGTAGCTTAAAAAAAAGAAGCACAGAAACTTATATTCCAGATATTGCCATTAACCAGCAATTAATGGCATTAGTCTAAAACCTATTTCAGACAAACAGCACTTGTCAAAGTCCATGATACAGAATTAGTCAGATGCTATTATTTCCTAAAAGTCTGAGCTGCAGCATCAGGCCTGTCCTGTATTCTTGTAAATCAGGCACTGAACAATGTATTTAGATGACCAAGATCCCAACAAAAAATTTCCAAACACATAAAACAGAAAACAGATTAATCCCTTCACAACAGCACTACTGACATTGGGGTCAGCTGATTATTTTGCAATCGTGAACTGCAAACCTGGAATACAAAAGAGTAATGTGGGTAAATAGTTTAGTAAAACAATGGCTTTCCCACACTGCCTTTTGGGATGGAGAGCATCACTGGGAGCTGAACATTTACCAGGAAAGTGCCGGGTTCTGGTATTCTCTGTCCCTCTGGTCCCCAGCCCACAGTTCACTCACAGCAATGGAAAACATAAACAAGGGTAAAATCCTAACACATCTCAGGGAATCTACTTTCCTCTCCAAAAGCATGAGCTCTTCCATATGGTGCCCAGGCAGAGTCACCACACCAAATATCTTCACAGTCACTTTTTCATGCAACTTTTTAGCGATGACCCTCTTAGTATTGTTCTCCCCTTTCCCACATTTTCCTTTCCTCTCTAATGCCAGGGAGTTTTCAAAGCCTTGCTGGAGTTGCTGAATATCTGACTGTCAGCTATTATCTCTTGTGACAAAATGTTCGACCAGTATTTCAAGTCAATGTCTGCTTCTGCCTTTTAAAGCCATTAAGTAAGTGATTGATGACTTTGTGTTATATTGAGGACAGTATTAAGCGATAGTTAAACATTCACCTCCCTTACTAATGTTCTTGCTTTGCTGGCAAGGTTTTCTGACTGAAAAGATTCCATTGCTTCATTCTAGATTATTAAGAAGTCAGAAAAAATCAAAATGCTAAAGTATTTAAGTATTTAAGCTAGGGGAAGCCCCATCTTTTTTGCTTTGTAAAAACATGGTTTGACTCTCAAAGTCTAGGAGCAGAATTCCCATCAAAATATTAGTGTTACCAAAAAAAATACAGACAAAATCCTCCTGTAAAGAAAGCAGATGTTAGATGAAAGGTGGGGTTAGATAAGCACTTTTCCTGTAAGAAGTGCAAGATGTGCTGGAGCTGGTTTACAGTGAAAAGATAAGTTCATGGTTGTGCTAGGACAGGAATCATTCTAATATCAATGTAACACTAAAATAAACACATGCACTTGCTGTATTTTCAGAGAACTTAAGAAAAAAGATCAGAATACTTTTAATGGCATTTGCATAAAAATTTTATTGTTTTCCTTTTGGATAGTTTTCTTACTTGGTTAATTTCAGTAGTCATTAAAAACCACACCATTTACCTGGCCTCCAACCAAACCCTGAAAAGAGAAACAGCAGCAAGCTCCTCTTTTCCCATGAGACTTGACAAAAAGCTTAACTTCAGTCTGAAATTCCTGTTCCTACTGGGCCAAGAGCAGCTGATCTCAGCCTTTTTCCAACACACACTTGCCTTCTCTATTTTTTCATATATAAGCTGCCCATGGACAAGTTTCTGTAGCTGTAAAACTGTACAACAGCAAGAGAACCAGCTAAAAACTGTGCTCATTTCCCCTGAAATTTCTACTTTCTTCCTCAGGACACATTTACTCTTAGATTTTTGTTGTAAATCAAGTTTGTGGGTTATATCGATTAAAAATTAGTAATTAATTTAAAATATCTTACAATCCATCCATATAATGTATGAGATAAAATGATGAAAGACCCCTGTTTCACAAAGTAGTTGTGGTGGGTCTAAATTAATACAAACCAGCACAGTAGTCAATCTCCCCTTGGCATTCAAAATATTAAGAAAACAGCAAACACATGCCCTGAGGCATAGATGAGCTGGAGTTCCTCTAGCATGGCCCAATCTTTTCAAATTTTTCTTGCTTCACACCTGTCAATCTCCTTCCTATATGGGCAACATTCCTTGTTCTAACCTCTCCTCAGACCACATGGACAGCACGTGCACACAACCAAGATGCCTCAGTGAAACATCACACACTTCCTTCACCAAAAAATCAAAACCTTACAGCATCTCACTCATTGTAAGAGTTGTGGTGAATTTTAATGAGCTGTTCTGACTGTGGGATGTAAGAGAAGCAGGACTCCAATGAGTGCTGTGAGAGGAGCCTCACAGTGCCATGGCAGTGCTGCTGCTGAGAGCTTCAGTGCCATGGTGTCACAACTATCTCACATCCATGCACACAGCTGTTCTACATCTCTGCATGCATCCTTCCCTGAACTGAGCTGAAAGGCCTGGGGAGTTAAAGGAGCTCCTGGAAGGCTGATGTGAGACGTGAAGGCACTCTAGAACATAGGTAAAATTTAAGTTCCACCTTTGTGGAAGAGTGAAGTCAAAATAAAGAAATCCAGACAAAGATGAAAATTCAATCACAAATTTAGGAAAGTTTTAGGTCTCAGCTTCCAGTTTTGCTAAAAATACAGTCTCTTGGCTTTATTTGTTTGCATCTCCAGTGGTAGAAAATCTCTTCTGTGTTTCCACAAGTTAAAGATGACATGGCAATTTTTAGGTTTTATTTTATATATGTGGAATGAATACAATCCCTGAGACTAATTCAGTGATGTGGCTGTACGATCACAACACAATATTCACATATATGTGTAAACATATGTACACATTGATACATACCAAGGCATGAGCCGGCCAATTTTTGTCCATCTACTTTTGCTAATAAAAAAGCCAGCAACAGGATCAGTAACTGCACCTGAGGCTTTGCCAATGAACAGCACCAAAGAGGCATGAAATGGAGTAATCTGAAAGTACAGAGAGAATACAGTAAACAAGAGCCATTGTTTCACAATACAATGAAACAGCATAAAGCAACTTTCCAGAAAAAAACACCTCAGTGTTTTAAAGAATAATGATAGTTCATTTACAAAACACATCTACTGCTGTCATAGAAATTGCTATTGGTTACCCATAGCAAACAAATGAGACATTGAGATTGGCGCTGTGGATTAAGGGAACAGAAAGGGAAAATGCAAGGAAGGAAAGAACCAGTATGTGCTGAGGATGAGGAAAATGAATCAATCAAATAGCAAAGTCCTAGCCATACAATCTGACAGAGTCCCTCTGTAATCACCCTCTTGCTTTTCCCCCACACATCTCCATCTCCCCATATTTATATCTTGACCTGATCCAGAGAATGGCAGAGGGGCCTGTTTACATGCAGTCATATTTTTTCCTCTCCTGGGATTAGCAACAAGGCTTCCAACTGGTGGCATGTGGCTGAGGAAGAAGTTGTTGCACAACAGACTTTATCCACTGGGGACTGAGTGGTGACAACTGCATTGCGTAAAGTACATCTGCTCCAATCAAAGTTGCCAGCACGTGTCCATCACATCTCACTTGGAAAATGTTCATGGATTACATAAGAATAAAATGGCCAAGTAGAAAGATCTCTGAAATTAACCCATAATCCATAAAAAAAAGTCATTGTAGCCTATACAAATTTGAATGTTCCTCACATCAATTATTGAGAGAAGCTGCTGAAAGAGCCTCTGTGGTTTGAAGAGAGAAAGCAGACAAGATCCCTTCATCTCTGTACTTCAACATAGCAGTGCTCCAAAGTCCTGGAAAATGCAATTGATACAGCATCAAGCTTGAGCAGGTATCCCCTGCTTTCCTGCAAAGGATACTGTGTCCCAGGCAGCATCACCACGAATGCAGCTGGTGCAGGTCCCCTGCTTGCAGAATTTGCTGCAGGTGCTCTCTCAGAGGTGAAAGAAGGAAGCAGTGGTCTCTGCATGTCCTGGACGACCAGCACAAAAGGAAGGTGTACAGACTTCTGACATCACACCCATTACATTTTAGCCCAAATTAGGTGAAATTGCAGTGGCAGCCAATGTTCCTACTGCCACCAGCTCCAAGACACTTACTCCACCCTAGAAAGTTTGTGAACAGGGGATGATTGGGAATGGCAGTGCCCAGCAGAGGCTCCCCATTCCATTGCTGCATGGTGGGATGAAGCTGGGATGAGCACTGGACTGTGTCCCACCTTCTTGCTGATCCACCTTTGCTGGCTTGTGCCCTCCCACAGCCACCAGAGTGGCAAGTAGCCCACCGGCCCTGAAGCAGACTCACCATGGGGACTGCCCACAGGTCACTACTGCTCCTCAAGAGACAGGGCAGCCCAAATAAGCACAAAATAGCAGTCAGAAAGATAGAGGGATTGAAATATTGCAGTTATGAGGGGGACAAGACCAAAAAACTACAAATCAGGTGAGCTCCACATTTGTATTTAGTTTGGATAATTGGACAGACTGAAAGCAAGTGGATATTAGATACACAGAGGTGGAAGGAAGCTTTGAGGAAAAAGCAAAATCTCTTTCATGTTAGGAGTGGAGTCTGTATAGTCACCTGTCTACACCTTTGGTATGGGCTTATACATCCCTTGTCTGTATTTTCTTATCTCCTAAACATAGACAGTGTCTGTCAGCATCAATGCCAGAAACTTCTCAGTGTTAAGAAAGTACAAGATAAAATATGCTAAATTTGCCCATCTCAGAAGAAATGAACACCAGGATCCTTTTATCAGAGAATTTCAGTGTCCTTTAACAATTTGACTCAAGGATCCTGTGTGGTTTGGAGTTCCATTTATGTCTGTGCTCTATAAAGGTAATTTAGGTGGAACAAGGAATTCAAATTGAAAAACTGTATGTTACAGAAAATTAATAAAAATATAATTTTCTTAGAAAGGATCCACATTATGTGTGAAAAATTACACCTGGTGACTTTCACATTCTCTCAAGAAGCTAAAACAGTTTTGCTCTCTAAATGGGAAAGAAATCCAGGTAGTCACTATATAATTGCATTCTCTCCCCTGAAAATGTGTGGGAAAGAACACAGGATTTCAGAGCTATTTTTCAGGCATTGAAAGAAATCCTGTCCCTGCAGGGCTACTTCAGAGAACAAATTAAACCATCAGGGAACAAATAATTAAGCCCCTTAATGAAAGTGTAAGTGTATCACTACAGACATTAAGCAAAATTATTTGGTTTCAGTAGAAGCTTGTTAATAAAATAATTATTTTGATGTTACTTATTTAGGGGGTGCCCAAAGATGCATGGATGGGACCCCAGCTTTCTGGACACCGTACACAAACACATGAAAGAACAGTCCCTTGCTTCAAGAATTTTCAATCTCTGTGATAAGCAAAGAATGGGGAAATTGCCATATCTCTAAGCACCCTGGGAAAATGGTGCTAGAGCTTTTCTCATTTAGTTCCTGCTTCATCATCTCCAATGGCTTGCACTGCCATCCTTGATGTCAGTGGGCAACAGCTTTAGTCAGAGCTTCCATCTCCCTGCTGTACCCCCAAGCTCCTTTTCCACCTCCATCTCCTCAGGTTCCACACCATCATTTGACATCTTTGACACTCCTGTCCAAAGCTGGCTCCTTTTCTGCATCTTGTGTTTTTGATCTCGACAAGACATTCAAGATTATCTCAGCTGTTCATTCACATATTACAGTGTTGAAAATTTTATTACGTCACAAGTCAGTTTTTAATACAGACTTTTAGAGGAAAAACATAAACTCAAACTTCTGGACACCTCCCAGTCACAATATCCTGTCTTTAGACAGCAAATGGGTAATGATATCTGACCCAGAAGCTCCTGGGTTTTTTCCAGCAAATAGGAAGAGTCACCAATGCTGAAGTCCCATCTGTAGTTTCAGAGCTGTTCTCACAGTCCCTGCAGTTTAGCCTCAACTCCCTAAAATCTTTTTTTCTAACCTAGTACCTTGTCCCAGTTACCATGCATGCATACAAGACAATCCGAAACAGTAAAAATTGCTTATGGATTGATTTTCTTTGTGTCTCTGCTGTAGCTGGAGCAGCTGAAAGTCAGATGAATGGGATGACTCCTAGTGCTTTGTTTCACTGGGTCTGCTTCTGCACCAGAGAGCCACAGACTGGAAGCAAAGCACCTTCAGGAAGGATAACTTATTTGCCATGAAATTACCTTAGACAAACCACATAAAAATTGTGTGAAATTATGTTGGCTACAACAACAGTTGGGTGCAACTGGAGTAATTTTTAACTAAACCACATGAACAAAACTTCAAAAATCAACTTTCAATCAAATTTCAATGGTGAAATTAATATTTTCAGATGTCTCGTATCTTACATTCTTTGACTCCTGACACTGAGAACTGATGTTTCTTGTGTTTGCAAGTGTGTGAGCTCTACAACACCCAGAGTTCTAATAATGATCCCAAACTAAAAGTGAGCAACAGCCATCTCAAGATAGAAGACAAAAAATAGGGGGAGAAAATTAATTCTGGACAAGTTTATGCAGTTTCCAGGATGCAGAACAGCTAGAGGCAATGACAAGGAGACAATTTAAAATATTTATTAACTAATTCCCCTTTTGTCATTCCAGGGACACAGCTGGCAGTATCAGAGTTAAGTCCACAGTCTGCAAATGTTTCTTGTGCTACTTACATGGGCTATGTCCAGCAGGTAGATCTGCAGGAAGAAAGAAGCAGCACTCCCTGCCACTTGGTTTGGGGCACCTCCTATGGCATAGCACAGTTTGCTGCACACTGAGAGCCTGAACCCCTGTGTGAGAGAAAGCAGAGCAAACCATGAGTAAACCAAGGTGCACAAGTTAAAAGCTACACAAGCGATAAGGTTAAAGTCTATAGTTAACACCACTTTAATGTATTTGCTTCTCAGCTATTCCACGAATAAATCTATATGCCCTCAACCCCCATCATCAACAGGCATTTGGGTGCTCATTACTTTGATTTTTAATGGGTTTGTTCTCTAATTCAGCCCCAGAAAACAGATTACAGTGTTCCTAAAAGTGAGTTGTGATGACCCTCAGGCTTACCTGTCTTCCTCTCACAAGGTATTAAAAGGAAACAAGTCTACAATCAAGCAAGAAGCAGCAGATAAATGCCACACTACTATTTGAGCTTAGTTTTGTCTCTGAATGCTTAATTCATATTTTTAAAGGTTAAAAACTTTTACTTAAAAAAATATTTATTTTATTAACCTTTCAGATAATAATTGATAAATACCCTCATATCACAGTAATTAAACAACATTCACAGAAAGTTCCAGAGATCAAACAGATCCCAAACATTTGTGATTTGTTCCTTCCTTTGTCACAAAATGCTGGTGTGACACTGAAAAGTCACTTGACTTTGCACATCTTCCTTTTGACATGACTTTTCTATATTTTTGTGAAAATTGGCCTCATATGGTAAGTGATTTTGGGCCCAAGATTTTTCCAAAAATCACTCCAAGTGTATTTTAAAAATTTTGCAAAACTGTGCTTTCTCATTTGTCATTCTATGTTTGAAAAGTACCATAAGCATGCAAGAATATTCTCAAATGTAATAACCAAATAAGAATAAATGTTGAAAATAAGGTTCATATCAGTAATTAAAATACAAGATTTCTAATATAGATTCTAATAAAAAACATAGGATTCTATGAAAAACATAGCAGAAGTTCCAGGATAGTGGAAAGCCTTAAAAAAAAATTAATTTTATGCCATAAAATTCAAAATTAAGAAAGAAAATTACTCTTTGTTGATCTGTATTCCTTTCAGAGGGACAACACATCAAATAAAATTTTTAACTTTTAGGTTTTCAGTCCCTCATTAAAATTTGCTGCCAACAGAAGCCAGCAAACATGAAGAGGAGCAGCAATACTAATCCTGGGTCTGTCTTCTCTCTGAACTGACAACACAAGCCCTTAATTCTTATGTTAGATCAGGATAAAAATAGAGATATGGAAATGAAATCCACCATGATATTCTGACACATCACCTAATTTCTGAATAGTTTTAAATTTATTAACCCATCATCTTTATTCTGTATCAGTTTTGAAAAGTTTTACAATTGTAGGGAGTGCCTTTCATCATCTGAACATTTCACTTTGAACTATTTTATCAGAGTGGGTGTGAACAAACAAGCACAAATATCAGGACTCCTTCCTTTTTGTGTTTTCCCAGAAAAAGACAGGGTGGGATTCCATTACTACACCCAAGGAAAGAGGACACTGTCAGGGCATGAGCTGCAAAATATTATCACCACAGCAGGCCTCACTTTACACTGCATTGGCAATTTTCCTCTTTGCTGAGAAAAAAAGAGTGCTAAACAGTCACAAGACAGACTTCATTGTAATAATTATACTTAATTTAATTTAACTTAATTTGATAAGAGATTGCAAACTAAACAAACTGACTATACACATATTTGCTGTCCAAAGAAACTCTTCATTTTCCATACATAAGTACGAATAAATATGAGCTTTACTAGACTTGTGGGTCCACCGAATTTCGCAAGTTTGACTCGCTGCCATCCTCTTGAGCTTTGCTCCAGGGGCTATGTACTTTAGAACTTTGCCTCGCTTTTTCATTTTTTATTCATTCCCTTTTATAAGTTTTTTTTTTTAGTCATTAAATGACTTTAAAAGTTGGTTTTCCCTTGATACTTTCCCTCCTGATCTCTAAGCATTGTCAAGATGACTTTCAGCTGAAATCAAGAGATATAAACCACTGCTGTGCAAATCCTCTATCTTATTGCAACCTCAAATATGGAAAAAAAAATCAAAAACTTTTAGATCAGTAATGCTGCTTTCACACTTACTTTCACTAGTAATTTTCACAGACTCACAGAATAGTTTGGGTTGGAGAGGACTTCTGAAGATCATCCAATCCAACCTCTCTGCCATGGGCAGGGACACCTTCCCCAATCCCAGGTTGCTCAGAGCCCCATCCAGCCTGGGCTTGGACACTTCCAGGGATGGGGCAGCCACAGCTTCTCTGGGCACCCTGTGCCAGGGCCACAACACCTTCATAGTAAAGAATTTGATTTTTTCATGCTTCTTTAGTTTGAAACCACTGCCTCTGGTCCTTTCAATAGCTAAGGCTGTGGTAAAACAGAAAAAGGAAATGCCTCTATATGATATACATGATTCCAAAATGTTTTTAGGACACAAACAATGTCAAGTTGTTAAGAATTAATCTAATTAAAACTGTGGTACACTAAATGGTCAACCAAGATCTAAACTTAAGGGCTGCAGGTGGTACTCCTGTCTTTACAGCAGTTTCATGATTAGAAAATTGACAATCTTGGTGCATTTTTTATGGAGACTCACTGCAATTCCACACACAACCAGAATGATGCTCAACTGTTCTCTGAACCATGCTTCCAGACCACCTTGAAGCAAAGTTAATACTTTGGTCACAGCAGTAGTTAAGTTTTAATTAAATTTTGATTATGAATGTTATTTTCAGAATAAAACAAGCTGTCAGATAGACATGGCAAACAGAGGTGTCTGTCTAGTCACCCACAGAAACACAGGGAATCTGCAGTTCATGATCTCCCTGGAAGGTAGGTTACCTCCTGATCACTGTCCCATTTCTGTTTTCCTTTTATTTTCCCTTTGGAACTTGTTTGTACATTAAGCCATGAACACCACGGCAGTTCTGCATAGAAATGCCACTATCACATCTGCTGCCTGGTAACTTCACCGAGTGTCCCTGAGCTTCTAGCTACTGAAAAGGAATCCTTCAGACTCTACATTCTGGTGCGTCCTTCAAAAAGAGGCAGCCCATAGGAGATTTTTGCCTCTCCATGTTGAACCGATATGGTAATTACTACATTTTCTGCCTCAGTGCACAACAGAAAGTGGTAAAATGAAGGTAGGACCCTACACCAGTGAAGCTGAAGCATTTCCTTCTCTCTAACTTCCTACAATTAAGAGCAGAGAAGATGCACGTGGCAACTGTCTGTCACAAGATCTACAGGAGCGACCCCAGTCTCGCTTGGGTTTGCATGATACTGCTCCTAAATGCTGACAGAACTGTCTTGGGAAGGATAACACTGAGCAGGGCCAGGCAGAGCACTGGCTATCAGCAGCTCACAGGGCTTTCCTCCAAGGGCTGGCTGTCCCTGATGCACTGCTTCCTCAAAAAACACAAAATGCTTGATTCCTGTGAGATCCAGTAAAAGCTTCTTCATCTGTGCAAGTTCATCAGCAAGCTGAAAGTACTCCATGAATCATTAGAGATAGGAATGCATAGGCAATGGTCAAATAAGGAATGAAACACAAAAGTACAATCAAAATTGTAGTGTAGTTGAATGTCAAAATCAAATTACTTCTACAAGCTTTAGGAGAAATTATGCATGAGAGGTAAGTGGAAGGAAAGCATGAGCATGGCAGATGATGGCATGAGAGGTAAGAGGAATTAATGCTTCTCCTACTCTGTAGTTCCTCTATTTGTAATTATCTTGTAAGTTAAAACCATACTTGTAAATTTTCCGTTCCCCAACAGAACAGAAATTGAATACAATATTAATAGCAGAACATCTTATTTCTACAGAAAGGGCTTCAGCCCTTTGAAAACAACTCAGCAACTCTGTTACAGGCGTAGGGAGCAGCCGCAATTTGTCCTAAGATATTCGTTATCAGTAAAGTCCAGAACTGAACCAACAAGTCACTTAAAAGCAGTAAGAACAGAGAGTGAACCTGGGACTAAGATAAACGCTACCCTAGGTTTATCTGAGAAACAATGAAATGTAGCTAGTGAGGAGCGGCTTTTGAGTCAGCTTTCCTCTCAACGTGGAATTAACAGTGGTTAATTAACACTGAGGGACCAAACACTGCCTCTTGAAAGCACGAGTGCGGCAGTCACGGGTGGCATCCCAGGTCCCTCTCACCGAGCATCCTGAGGATTGGTCTCGGGTTTCTCAGTGACATCAGCCCACCCTTGAGTGGAAGAAAACAGGAGCAGGGTTTGTGTGCGGACACCTAGGAAAGGGCAGTAAGGTTTGAGTACGGTGGGATACAGTGGTGCTGTCTCAGGATATTCTTCCAGCTGCTGGCAACGCAGCTGTGAAGAACTCCGTGAGACAGACGGTGTATGTGTGCAACATCTGCAGACTTATGCCATGAATTCACCCAGATGCTTTCCAAACACAAAAATTCAAGCCCGAACGGGACGTGCCAGGTGTCTGAAGAGCTCCATGGGCTGAATTCTCCCCAAGATGCTGTGGAAGGCTTTCTCATCCGCTCTATTTGGAAGCGGCCCCTTTCCATTTCTACCTGCTGGTCCCTCGAGAGCCCACGGAGTTGGGGCTCACCCTCACTGCCTCCTGCTCTTACCGCGGAGAGCACCGGGGCTGAGGAGGCAGCGAGACACCCACCCTCAGAGCACACCACACCCTGGGCACCGGGATCTCTGAGGCTCGGGGGAGCGATCCCACCTGCCTCGGGCCGGGAGGAGCCCTGGCGGGACACGACGGGAGGTGGGAAGCGAAGGCGCTTTTCCATGGCACCGCAGCGGCCGGGAGCAAATCCCGTGCAGGGCATTCCAGAGAACGTACCGGGGTCGCAGCGATGCCCGGCGGCACGGTTCAAAAGCTATTCCAGGTACCCGCTGGCACCGTGCACCGAGCCCCTCACAAACCCGGACTGTCCCAGCCCCGCCAGTGACCGAAATCCGCCGCGATGGAAGCGAAACGCCGCCGTGTCGGGACCCCGCTTTCGCCCTGGGCTGTGTCCGAGGGGCTCCCCAAGCGCCCCGCCAGCCGCCCTGCCCCTCGCAGCCCCCCTACCTCCTGCTGGCCCGCCGGGCTGTCCCTCACAGCCCCCGCCATGGCACCGTGGACACCCCACCCCGAGCGACACCTGCGCGCCCGGGGCGGGGCGGCGGAGCCGCGGGACAGCGGGCGGGGTCCTCGCCGCCCTCACAGCGCCCTGCTCGGGCCGAGGCGCCGGCGCTGCCCTCCGGGCCCGAGACAGGGCATCCCCCGCCCCCTCCGGCCCGGGGCAGCTCCCGGCCGCCGCAGCTCCGCGGGCTGCGGGGCTTAAGGACGGGGCCGGGGCTGTTTTCATCCAGCCCCAAAACGCCACCTCTGCCCCTTGAAGGGATGCCCGGTATCCCGATACGCGGGGATGGAGAAGCACGCTGTCAGCGGAACGGAGCTCGCACAACAGCCGCGCTTGAGCCGGGACATGGTGCGCCAAGAGCGGCTGTTAACTCTCGTGTGGGGTGGTTCCAGAGGGTGAGGGACTGCGGGACTGCCGGGGAGGCAACGGCCCTGGGGCTGTTTAAGTAGAGGGGCTGTGGCATTCGGTGCCATGGTCTGGTTGACAAGTTGGTGATCGGCCATAGGTGGAACTCGATGAGCTCAGAGGTCTGTTCCAAGCTCATTCATTCTGGGATTCTGCTGCCCCCGAGCCAACACCCTTATCTGGGACACACGAGTTCACGGCCACCCTGCCCCTCGGAGAGCGCTCCTGCAGGCATGCTCTGCCTCAGAGGAAATACAAGCCGCATGGTGTAGTATGAATCCTTTCAGCAGTGAGGCAGCCCAAGAGAAGAGGGTTTGACGAAGCCACCAGGACTTGTGACCTGCTTGTCTTGGGGAGATGACGACTAATCAGTCTCTACACCCAGGGCTTTTTGGCGTGACTGATTCGAAGATCTCTCCTCCTGACAGGGGCACCCGGTGGGTACAGGGCAGGCACTGCAAACTATGCCGTGAAGTACTGATATTTAAATCCTGTGCAGCCTTGTTTGGCAAGAATAATTGCAGCAAATCCGGAAAGTTCTGAAAGAACAAGGCATTAAAAAAAAAAAAAAAAAAAAAACCTTCCTAAAAACCAGACCTTTAACAGAAAACTTACATTGTAGCTTTAACATACCTTATTGAAAACTCTCTGAAGGGGGTCTCCAGAGACTGATGCCAGATAATCCATCTCTATTTTGAAACTTGCCACATACCAAGCTAAATACAAGGCACGTATCTAACATCGAAATTCAACATTTCAGCTATTTTGTCTTTACACACTGTCTTCATAACGCGTTAAATCCTTTTAACCTGCATTTCATGTTTCTTCACAAAGGGAAAACTACAGAAAACACTTCCTTTTGTTGCTCTTCTCTTGGCTGCTTTAGTTTTGCTAATAGCAAAGGCTTGTGAAGAAACAATGAGTAACTGATGGTATTTGTGTGCTTCACAAATTCTAGCACTGATCAAGCCAGCAATACTGTTGTTTGACCGATGCATAATTGCTGTCTACAGACACTACAGGTAGCTAAACAGTCATTACAAACTTGACCAAAACCAATTAGATTTAGGAAAGCCTTCTAGTCATTCCCAAGACTTTCTCCAAATCAGGAAATAAGTTATTCTATCACAGTTTGCCGCCTTTTTTAAAAGGCACTTTCTAATCCAGCATGGGAATTAATGCACCCAGCATCACTTCAGACTTTTCAAAGATTTTCTCTCATTTTGTAATTAAGATGATGACACTTTCAAACTGCAAATGCACACTCAAGTACAAAAAAAGTACAGTCAGATGGTTTGAGTAAAGCACCAAACTGTCCAAACTCTTAAAATGCTGGTAGCAGACATGAATCAACATTGAAATACAAAATACTTACTACTTCTTCCAAAGGACAGCAAGCAAAATGGATTTATCCACTTCAGAATTTTGCACTCCCCCACTTCAATTTCAATCTCGCACTACTTATTTCTTCAAATTTTTGTGCTGCAAATGCATGAATAGTAGTACACTGCTACTCTTGACATTTCATGCACTTTTTAAATAGAACAGTTGACCTCACAATCAATCGCACATGCTTTTCTAATACCAAGTTTTATATTAAGACAAATTTGAAAGCACTGATTAATAAAATTCCCTGTTCAGGAAGCTCTGGGACCTGAGGGTTGGAGCTGTGTCTGTGGGTGGTTTGTCTTTTCAGTATTACTAATGGATTTGTCTGCACATTTATTTTTGTTTTTCATATAGGAGTCAGTGCAAGAGCGAAGAAAATTCAATTGTACCACTTGTTACATAAACCTGAATGGCACAGTAGCACAGGAAAGTCACAGCACTGGAAAATGTTTAAAGGCACAGGTTCCAGGGATTTTCTGAGGACACTGAATAGAAATTTGCCCAGTTGACTTTCATTTCAAACACACCACGAGAAATACTGAAGGAAACCAGTTTTATATCCCTGGGAATGAAGGAGAGTACATCCCTAGTCTGAAGTCTCACTACTTTTTAGAATACACACGTCGCTCCAACGAAGTAGTTTTTTGTTTAGAACAAAACCAGGAAAACCCAAAGCCATATTTCACTTAACCACACAAAAGAAGTACAACCCCAACAACTATCCTTTGGCACAGGCAGCACAGAGGAAATCAGGACTTGCTGAAGATCCTGAGATATATTTTACCTGGAGATTTTAGTTCCATTCACAAACCCACATGCTTAGTAAACACAGTACAAAATATTAAGTCTTTATGTTGCTTTCTCTTTTAGCAAAACACAGAATAGTTTGCTACAAATTTTATGCCTTAGAGTACATGAATAGCAAAATAAAAGATTTGGATGTAAATGGGGCAAAGTGGAGAGAAAAACTTCAGTCTTCAAGTAAGGATTTTCAACATCTTTGAAACTTGACCACATGCAGTTAGTGCCTCCATCAACTGGGCAGTTCAGGACAGAGGCAGGTAAAAATATAAAACCAACTGTGTCCCTCTAAATTATTACTCATGCTTGGTGATAGCTTAAAAAGCTGAAGTTTCTGTGTGACAAAGCTACAAATAGGTCTGTATGCTAATGAGCTAGGTAGTTTAACATCACCTGATCTGCAAGACACCTGTAGCAGCCCAAAAGAAGCAGAAACCACTTCAACCATAAGAACAATTTCCTTCAGAGCTTACTTTGAGGAACTTCATATGCAGTATGCACCAGACTACCTCAGTTGTATCTTCTCACACATGCACGTACCACCATGTGAAGACTTGACAGAACATTATTACACTGCAGATCTTGTGATAAAAGTTACATCCTGAAGATTTTCAAGTTAGAGTTCAAACGTGAGCTTGCCTGCATTACTGGCTGTTGAAGAGTTAATGTGAGAAGAATGCAAACTGCAGCAGTTTACACTACAATGTAAGTGAAATTTCACTTCAGTCCAAAGTGCAAAAATAAATACTATTTTTCCTTAAAAGGTGCTATCAGTAGTTAAGTCTCAGAGAACTGTTCCACCTAGACCCAGTTATTAAATAAGTAAGCAGCTTTTTACCTAAGGAAATTCTAAGGATGATCTGCTGTACAGTTACCTCCGCTACACTATATAGCCAGGTTCTGACCACCCAATTTAGCTGAAAATACCTCTATTATAGCAGACGACAGCACAGCACCCATTCTGCTCTCTAAGAGCACAGTGCATGAGGATGTGAGGGCACCCACATATTGCTGGTTACATTTTTGGTTTTGCCTAGTTCACCCTGCAGATAACTTTTGGTCAGTTAAAAGCTAATTTGATCTTGTACTATTGATAGCATTTTTTTGCTCATTATTGAGTTGTCCATTAGGTGTAGCAGCAGTTTTGTAGTCATTGTCAGGTGCTTTTATCACTAAGAGTCTGAAAGGTTCCGTTGTTTTCCGAAGTCTCTGCACAACAACAGCGTTTTGCAACTTTGCCTCCTCAAGCGTGAGAGTCTCATCCTGCAGCTCTCGGAAAGGCAGGGAGGTCGTCAGTGTGAAGGGAACACTTCCCTCAGATCCTTGATACTTTGTTATGAAGTCTCTGACATGGCTGATTCTGAGAAGAGAGTAAGAAAGAGAACTCAGCATTAGAGTTTCAGCACTGCAATCCCCACACATGTGCCTAGCACACACAGCCACCATGGGACAGGAATGAAATTCCACTTCATGGAATGCCTGACAGCAGAGAACTGGAGCAATACAGATGAGGTGGGATCCTGAAATACCTGATCCACTTGGGAGGCAAGGACCGAGGTCTGCATGCTCTGAGAGTCCTCCCAAGGGGACAAGGATGAGTATCTTATTCTGAGCACTCCAATGCACCACTGTGGCTCTGATGGTAGTTACACAAACCTAGCATTTCCTAACCAGCTGGTGGAGCTCTTACCTGAGGGTTCTGTAGCCAAGAGCTGGAATAAAGATGCCTCCAGTGTGTGGTTCATGTAGCGGAACCATAATAAAAAAATATAAAAAGGGTTTGCAAAAACTATTTGGACAGCTGATAAATTGATGAGGTCTAAATATAGTTCCATCCTCCCAAAGCAGGGGCATGGTGAATTCATTACAGATTCAATCTGTCTGTGAAGAGCTTGCAACAACTGAACGAGACAGAAGTTTTGCTGTGGAAGAATCAGGATCAGCTAATTTAATTATTAAAAGGAAGATGAGAAGATAGATCTGTATGAATAAAATTAACATAGTGTCAATGTCCATTCTCTGGTCCTGAGGCCAGCTGGCAGACCGGCTGCTGGCAAATTCCTAAATTCATCCTTCCTCTCCCCCATGGACAGGCTCTCCCATAAGGAGAGCCTTCTGGGAATAGTCCAGGACCTGAGCTAACATCTGAACTGTGGATGGCTAGGTATTGACTGAGGAAGAGCTGGCTGGCTTGGGGCTGTGCCATCCTAACAGTTTAGGAGCACAAATGCCCAAGAGTTTCCAGGCCTTAGCCACACCCACCAGGACAGACACAGCCAGCAAAACTAGAACTAATTCCTGTGCGGGCCTCAACACAGAGACACTTGGTCTTGTAAGCCAAGAGCCTGAAAAACCTCAAGCAGGGCTAAATTTTTGGCTGGACATCTACATGCATTATATCAAATTTCACTGGGTTTCAAGAACGCTCAGGCAATTAGCCACCAGCTTTCTGCTTCAGGATGAACTAGTTCCTTTCCAGGCACCCCACCTGATGCTCCATGGTCACACAGGGTCACACAAACTCCACCCAGGACACACCTCTGTGTGCTATTTCTATAGCTCTGCTCTCCTAGTTGCAGCACTCTCACGTCTCAATTCCCCACACTGCAACACTACAATGCTTCCTGTGCTTCTGCTCCAATCTTTCACCAGAAATCAACTCATATCTAAGGCAGCTTACTGTGACACCTACACAATCTAACTGCAAAAAACCAGAAATCATCAGTTCATCCAGACACTGAGTAGTATGCTACATATTAATCTATACCTTAGTTAACAGTTAGCTGATTGTCTTAGATACTGAAACGAGTGCTGTGTATGCAATCATCGTGATTAAGGATATGTACTCTAAAAGGGTTTCCCTCTAGTTTGTATCAGGTTATACATAACTATTGTGTACAACACAAACATGCTGAGAGGTTTTGTCATGATAGAATATTTATTGCAATAAATAAGTACTTCAAAAAGAGCATTACACCAGTAAAGCTGCTGTTCTGCTTATCTCAGACCGTTTTTTCCTCTCAAAAGCACTTAGCAGCTATTCAAACTGCTATTTATGATGAAGACAAAAAACTTCTAAATATACTTAAGTGTGTAGAACCTGGAATAACTGAGATATGTAGCCCTTCAATTAAGCATTTATAATTAAAATAGCAATTTACCCTTCAGCAGTACATCACAACAGTGTTTCAGCTCATATCTCAGGCCACTAACAGTAATAAACTAGTACAAGTCAAAGAAAACACTACAGTCATTCACTTTCAACAGCTGAGCTTTCCTTCTGACCAGCCACAGACATACACAGTTTATCTTGACAGCAGCCTGGGTTGCATTAAATCTGTGATACCTTTAAATTGCATAGGCAACATGTTCTTTCCACAAGACATGACTGCATAGTACTGCATTAATTTCTCAAATTCATATTTGAGAAACATCTCTAAAGACAGTAGCTCTACAATTTAACGGTAAACTGTTAATCCCCCTTTCTCAAAGCTCCAGCATACAAGCACTGTGCTGACACCTTCTGCTATTATCCTCATTTCTAAGCCTCTTTGGGAGTCAGAATTTTTATTAATTAAGAATTAAACACATTGTGTGAATTTTATTTGGTCCATGTTGACATGCAGGGGGTGAAACTCCCTGCCCAGTGCACCAACTCCAGTCCTCCCCACAGGTTTCTCCAGCTTAACTCTAAGTCCCTTTTTCCAGCTGCCACCTGTGGTGTTGCCTATGCCCAATAACCAGCAGGCTTTTTACTAAGCCATTTGTTCCAGATGTAGTTGTTTTGTGAGAGATCTATCACGTTAAAAGTTATTTCTTCTAGTAATGAGTAGTATGCACACTTTAACTTTCACTAACCTATGAAGAACTCCTACAGTTCCCTCAGAGTTTCCTTTACACTCAGTTATGAGCTGAGTTTTAACAGTTCACATTTCTCTTATGCTCTTTTCTTGTCATCTAAAAGATTTCTCAAAATTTCGAAGATTTATTCCAGATATAACTAAAGAGCAATACAATGCTAAGTGAACTGAGGTGGTAGATTAGTCATAGAAATTAAAGACTTAAGGCGCGGCAGCCAGCGCCGGGGGCGGGAATGCCGAGGAACGCAGCACGGGGAGGGCACCTGGGGCTGCCTTTAAAGGCTTCGATGGTCTGTGAAAACTGTTTGCAACTTGAGCACCTGACACCAAACCCCATGCTCACAGGATTCTGTTACTAAAGTGTTACTTTGTTGCACATGAATCCTCCCTTTAAAAAAAAAAACAAAACAAAAGAAAAGGTGGCTTATCATCTGGTCCGGCTTATTTATGGACAATTTCCGTAGCCTTCCTGGCTACCTGGATGTGCGGCTTATAATTGTGAAATTACTGTATATATGACAGTGGTAAAAGAAATCTTACCTGTGAGAAACATTGAATTTCTGAATTATCCGTTCCCCATCAGCTAACCATATCTGGACATTGGTTATAGGCTCCAAATCATTCAAGGGTACTAAAGGCAGACGTTTTTTGTCATCAGGTCCTGGATGACCATCTCCCACTTTAGAGATTATCTTTGGAGTAGCACTGAAAAGAAAAGCCACATGAGGTTATGGCCTCTGTGTACACATACAAGCCCAAATTTTCCACTAGGCCTCTCCTCCTGGACCCTTCTGCCCTGCAGAGTGCACTGATGACTTTTTATTTTAGCTAATATAGGAACATTGACATCAATACCAGCTTTTTTCCTTCTTTCTTATTTTTTTTTATACACATATAGCATTATTTTCACTTAATGACTAAAACATGCTAAAGAATTTCAGCTTGCTTGCTTTTGTAAGACGGAAAGGAACTTTAAATATCACAGGATTAAACATGAATATACAAGTGACAAAACTGTCTGAAGATTCTTCATGCATTTTTCTACTCTAATCACACAGGTGAAACTTTAAGGGGGTTGAGTACTGAATTTGCATACTCAAAGTTAATTTTCAGCGTAATGTGATTACAGTAATTAAATTTAACTGAATGTTGTTAGCCTTGATTTAGACTCCAGCATCATCTATCTCAGCTTAGAAGAATTGCTCATCTATCAGAAAAATTGACTTAATGTGAAAAATCCAGACTGATGCATACCGCAGTTGGATTTCTTTTTCCTAAGGCGTTTTCAAAAGCTGACCCAGCCACAGGGGCAAAGATTGATAAAATGACTTGACAGAATACACGGATCTCAGTCCAAGTGCATGGTCTTAAAAAAAACCCCAAACAAACAATAAAAAAAACTGTTGGCAAAAATTTTCATACTGAAGAAATGTCTAGAGCTTAGTGCTTGTTTCATGACTAAGCTTGTTCAGCATGTACAGTTTAAGTCCTCACTGGGCCTGATCCAACAGGCACATTCTCACCTCCTGTGAGTATAACCAGATGTTTGCTTGCAGAACAATAGCAGTGATTTAAGGAGTTACCATTTCTCCTCTGAGCTCAGCTGTGGTCACAGACTACATGAGCACTACATAGCAGTTTGCAGAAAAGCTGTCTTGGCACAGAAAATTGGTGACTTACAGTTTCTTGAGAGAGAAGTGTGTAACTAATGCCCACAGAGTAACAGCCTTAACTATACTGCACACCTACTTTGCAGACAAACCCCTTTGTGCTCTTGTACCTGCATTAGTTTATTCATAAGGCTGAAAACTCACAGCTAATTTATTATTAGGTAATGACTTAATATGTTCAGGCTAATAAAGCTGGAGTCTTAAATGCAAATTTAGTCAGAGGCATTTCAAAAACTTTTTATTGCCCGGTTAAGTGCTGCCCTAACTTCTAGGATATCAGCCAGTAGAGGCTGATACTTTTTTGTATCTTCTGCAGAAACTCATCAAAAAGAATGAGAATCAAGAAATCTCATTTTCAAGTGAGCAATAACAGATGCTCACTGTGACTGGAGACAGGTAAGAGGTACAAAACCTTTTTTGCATTACACAGAAATCAGCTGGGCTGCGAGGACTTGGCACCAACCAATTACAAGAGGCACACCTGTAAAATATTCTGGCATTACTAGTACAGGTGATGCACTAGCACCCACTTGCCTCACTAACTCACAAACAGCTTCTGTTCAAGCTCGACCTCAATATGAAATAAAACTTAATTGCCTTCCAGATTAGGAATAAAAGCTTGAATATCAGCAACATAATGTTAAACAGTTTTGCAAGCAGAGAAAAAAAAATTAAATTTCAAGTCATACTTCAGTCCAGCAATGCCCAGCTCTTGCTGTCTCCCTATTTAGTTGGTGGTTCAGACACTGCAGAACTCATATGAGTGAGCTGCCTCCAGGACAGCAGAGGCTGCAGAGGTGCTCAGCTGTGGTGTCTGGCTCAGACTGGGCTACATCAGTCATAGCTGTAGCTTAGACAACTGTCTTGCATGGACACAAATTATGGTGTCATTCCCAAACCAACTTCCCTCACAGTCATAAAAATATGCAGCAGGCACTGGAGGTAATTCTTTCACTAACAAGTGCATGTGAGACTGAAGTCAACACATTAAGTGAAGCTTTAAGAGAAAGTTAGAACATCTCTATTCACCAATATTTACAGCACTTCTAAACTTTTCTCTTGCAGAACTGACAGACAAAGCCATCTAGTGGTGGGAGCTTCAACTAAAGCCAAAACCCAAAAATCTGTGTCTTATTAGCCCAAGATTGAAGCATTGTAACTAATTTTAAGGCCTTTTATAGGATTATCAACAGAAAATGTAAACTAGAGATCGAAGAGACAAGAGCATCCTGTCAATTTTCTGACAAGAAAAAGCCCAGCAGTTGGGTATCAAGCCTTACCCTGACTGATGGTTAAGCAGCTTGACACACAATGCTTTACCCTAATGAGGTTACAGAGCAAGCTTGCTTTGCTACAAGGGATTTCAGTCAATAGTTTAATTAACATGTTTCTGAGGCTGTCTCAAAGATGCATAGATCAGCTCAGTAGAAAAGTGGGGTTGCGAATATAGTCATAATCCCAAACTATGAAATTCAGCTGGACAGTAATAGACAAAACAGAGTATACCCATTAGTTACACAGGTTCATAAGGTACATGAGGAAATTTTGATACATCTTCCTTATTTCTCCTGTAGAACAAAAAGACAGAGGATCAAGCTTGTCTGAGCTATATCAACATATATGGTATTTCTAGATCCAACAAAAGTTTTGAGAGCTAGTCCATAGACCAATTCATAATGGTTCATCCATTACAAAATCCCTCCACTTGGGAAGACTGAAAAAGTATACAGTATTAATTTTATAAGTTTATTTGCTAAGCAGAGGCTTAGCTAGGCTATAAACTGAAGTAAACTCTTCAGTCACTTGTCTCTCTCATTTTGACTAATCACACAAATGTAATTGAGGAAAAGGAGTTCCATAGTTTAAAACCTGCTCCAGGTCTCAGCCAGCTCTGTTGCTGCCCCACAAAGCTCTTCTGCAGCAAGTGTGGTGTATTCATACAATGGACATTTATTAACAGCAGGAAGCGAGCACAACTTTATGGAGCAGGAGCACTTACAGCTCATGTTTCCAACATCAGCAAAAATATTTACTTGTCTTTAAGGAAAAGGTTTTGATAGCATAGCACAGAATAGGCAAGCAAGAGTAGAAAAAACCCAAAAAATGCTGAGCAAGTTGTAGAATGTCTCCGTATACAAGACCAGTCAACTGAAATTCACAGATTAGCATGTTTCTGAAACCTAACTTGCCTACTGGGAAGCAAGATCATTACTTGCTGTAGGCATGGCAGGGTACAAGAGGTGACTGAACAACCTAGCATTTAGCCCTGGTTAGCAGGCAGAAACCTAGCACAATGAAGATTGCTTTGGTTTTGTTATGAACAGCTCTACTTGTATATAAAATAAGGTTAAGTTCTTCATCCCGGTTTGCTCAGGATTTCCATGCTATCAAAAGCAAGTCTTGCAGCATCTCACTCATCTCTCAAGGGAAGGTTTTCCCCATTGTATCTACTCAAGCATGGAGTAACTGAATGGACTGCACTACAGAAACAGATGAAACTCATAAAACAGATACCTGCCTCTCTGAGTCAGCCTGGAACCACTCTCCTTTACCTTTATCAGTCTTTTGCTCTGCACATTATCTTCTTCCCCTGCCCAGGTCAGGCTTTCCCTCAGCACAAGCTCTGGGCCTTAGCAGCCAAACCCTTGCAATTTAATTGAAACAAGCTGTTCACCTAAAGCTGCACCAGAGCTTAGGAACCCCACCCAGCACGTCACTCAGCAGTGCTACCTGTGATGCCTCCTGTAGCCTCCTGGTCACTGAACATATCCTGTTCCCTAGGCCAAAGCCTGCTGTCTTGCATACCAGGGATATGTCAAGCAGATAATGTGGCTGGAGTAAGCAAAAGTCACAGGGATCAAATAAATTAACAGCCTTCCAAAATACAGTAATTGGTTGGTTGCAAATCGAGTCCAGTTTTAGCACTGGCATGAATGCCTGATACTCTCCAATTACGAAAGAGAGATCACTGCAGAATGCTAAAATGCCTTACTGCAATATATGCATGATTAATTACTGAGCAATTTTAAGAGAGTGCAAAATCTCCTCTTTCTTCAGTTCTCTTTATGGAATTGTGATAGTTCCCCCTCTTTTTAAACTATTGCTCATACAACTTAAAAAGAGATTCTTTTATCTAAAAATCACAGAATAGAAGAGTGACAGCATTTCAGCTGGAAACACTTCTAATATTGACACCTTGAGACCTCTCTCAAAGAAAGCCAAGAGTTTCCAGGCTGTTATCAACAGTCCAGTGAATTGTAGGAGCCAATTATCCCCCAAGCTTCATGGAGAGACACCAAGATGCCTGCAGGATGGAGCACTCGTGCTGTCAGCAGGTGCTGGAGAGAGCAGCTTGTTCAGCCTGTGGAAGAGATGGTGGTGGCTGTGGGGCACCTAAAAGGAGCCTCCCAGGGTCTGCAGGAGCGAGTGATGCTCATTATGGTGGACAGAAATTCCAATGGGAGGCATTCAGATTGGACGTAAGGAAAAGATTCTTTCCCATCAAGACAGTCCAGCACTCAACCTCTCAACCTCTGCTCTTACAGATTTCAAGGCCTGAGTAACCTCATCTGTTCCCACAGATGCCCCTGCTTTGAGCAGGAGCTTAGATTAGAAAACTCCAGAGATCACATCCCATCTGAATTTTGATCTTTCACCACAGGTATAGTTCCCTTCAGCTACTCAATCATAGATCACATCAGCCTACTTACCTTCCTAATCTGTAACCATGTCCAGAAAAGGGATGAAACATTGGCCTTTTTGGTGACAAATACACCTTATCTTTTTTATCTTCCACTTTCACTTCTACCTCCTCCTTATCAAAAACTTTTTGCAGCTCAAAAGGCAGCTCCCTTAAGAAAAACAACAAAAGGTAAAAAAAACTACTATACTGTTTTCAGTATTAAAAAAAATTTAAAAATTACCAATGATTAATATCTGTTCAACATTTGGCTTTTCAAGGATAATGCTTTTAAGAAACAACTTCACAAGCATTTACTAAGAGTTAGGTTAAGTGCATGACATACAAATAACTTCAAGCTCCTGAACTGCAAATTAACTAGAAAGCATATAATTAAAAAAGTATATAATAAGAAACTATTATGCAAGTTTTTGAATGATGTTCAAATTTACTCAGCAGTTACCACTCTAAACACAATGTGTAAGAAGTTCGGTGTTGCTGCACACTGCTGCAAAGGGTTCAATTATTTTATCCCCATAATAAAACAAAAAGAAAAAGGCTTTTAAAGAGGAAGAACTGCATTTAGACATAATTTAGTATTTAGTGACAAACACAGATCTCAGTTCTAGAAACTGTATCATTACTAAGCAGTACTATCACCTTGCTAATGCTTTAACTGCATGAAGCAGAACACAACAATGCCTTTGTCTCTGAGCTCTGATGCAGACAGTACAATTTCAGGTGGTGGGGCTCAGCTGGCATAGGGGCTGTACTAAATGCTTCTCTACCATCAATGATTATGCAGAAACCATCTCATAATTAGCATCTTCACAGGCAAACAGTGGAATAAAAGTGGCAAACTTTTGATTAATGCACACAAAGGGCTTTAAACAGTGCAGTCAATTGCTACAACAACACAGGTGACAGTCATACAAAAGAAATAGTGTACAATTAGTATTTTTTGATGGTCTAGCAAAATGTGGAAAAGAAAAATACAATGACTTAATAATTTCACAAGTGATAAGGAGGTATTAAATTATGTTAGCCATAAATTTATAATCATCTTTCTATTTGTAAGGGATGAAGAAACAAACTATAAATTAAAGACTCAAAATAACACTGGTTAAACTCTGGTCAAACTCTTTTTAAAGCATCAACTGCAAACAATAGCAGAAATCAGGATAGCACGGTAACTTTTAATACAGGGAAAAATATAAGATGGCTATTAACACAACAGTATATGGAAAAATGTCAGAAATTTAAGGCTGATCAGAGTTGCTCGATGCTACATACAACATCTGTGCCCATTTAAGGCTTTTCATTAACAAAAAGAAAACAAAGACCATAAAACTAGAAATGCTCAACCCCTTGCGCATTGACTTCATAAGTCAAAATACCATTTGATCTGTAGCTCTTATCAGGCACTGATTTATTCTTTATTTCATTGTGCACCTGCTGTGCCCCCTGCCAACACTGGCTTTTATCTATTCATCAGCAACTGTACAACTACTGCCACTGAGAGCCATGTTAGACCTGTAGATGTTCCAGCAGCCATTAGCACTGCAGGAACGAGACTGGCAGGGCCTGCGCTCCTACAGGGACACTGCAGTGCAGCAAAGCCACGTAAAAAATTCAGAGCATAAGCTAAGTGCTACCCAAAGCACATTAACTCAGGTTGGTTAAGAACACAAAACTCACTTACCCCTTTTTAATGGACTCTAAAAACTGCTGGTTTGCAACATCAGTGTAACTCCGAAGTTCACCATCATTTACCGTAAACCCATTTTTCCAAAGTTTAATAATTACATCAACCTACAGAGTAAGAAAAAGTTCTCATTAGAACACTGATAAAAAAAAGCTTGGTATTCCCACATACCCTGTGATTATAAATCATCCACTTCATGAACTAAAAATACTGAATGCAGGCTCACTGTAATCTGCATTGGCCCCATGCCAAAAGGCACAGCAACTGCAAGGGGTAAGCTACATTTTTAAGTATCTTGTGTCAATCAGGGTTAGAAACAAACCTTCCCCCAATCATTTCTGCTTCCTAGGTCAACACACTCCTTCAATTCAGCAGAGGATAAAAAGATAAAAAGAGCTGGACTATCCCAGCCAGCTGCAACTCTTCAAGGGCTAATTTGAGAGTGCACTTGCCTGGTGTTAGAATACCAACAGCCAGAATAGTCCAGCTGGGGATTTACTAGGGTAAAGCCTTGCTCCGATCATTCAGGATTTTCTCAAAGCATTGAGATGATGCATGCAGAAGCCTTTCATTCAGGAAACGAAGCAAGTATCAGAAAATTTCCTTTCAGACAGTCATACACTTATGTTACCCTGGAATTTCCGGGTGCATTCAAAACCTTGGTGGTTAGAGGAATGAAAAAAATAAATTCTCAGTAATTCCTTAACTTTGCCAGAAATCATCCACAACTCCAACCTGTAACCTTTGCAATGTTTATTGAAATCTCTCCAACTGTAAGATGAATATTTGGGTTTGTATTTTCATATTAATGCATCATGCCATTTAAGGAAGCATTTGGTTATCAAGGTCTGATCCCTGCAATAGCATTGTCTTGACAAATACTGGGTGACAGATGCAGAACTGACTTCAGCTGAAAATTTGTTTGAATGAGGCTTGATAGCACCCAACAAGTTCAGGGGTTTTTTTGCAGTTTGACTTGTTAGGTGATTGCTACATAAATAAACAGCACACATAAACTGCTGAATAGATTCCTTGTCTTTTGGTGGGGTAATCTGTCAAAAGAAGAAGACAAGACTCAGCAAGATTAGATTCCATCAAAAACTCTTGTGTGTCATGGCACCAATGCATATGGAGAGTTCTAATTATGGGAAGGTTCCTCTACAGTGAGCCAGGACGCAAATTTTACATGGACTAATTATTCCACACCAACTTCCCATTTAAACATTGACACAACGAATGGAACATTATTTCAGGACTGCAATTTAAGATATTGCTCTGGACATTTAATTTTTTCTAGGGTCAGTTAAGGTTCCATGAATGTTATTTCTAGCAAGGCCCACTCCAAATTTCTTCTTGTCATCTTTGTTCCACATGGCCTTTTCTGCCTCCTCTTACCAGTCCTTGATGAGTAACAGAAAAACATGAAAAGGACAGAATTACTGAGATACAAACCCACACTGAACATCCCACTACAACCATAATTATATGAATAAGACCAAATGAAAAATATTTGGGCTATGCCTCTGCATAAAAAGGCTGCAGTTCCTTAAATAACTTGTTATGTAACAGTACTTGTCATTACTTGAACTCCCGCTCACCTCACTCTCCTTACTAATAAAGCAGAAGTGCATTAGCCAATGCCAGCATCAGTTCTAGAATGATTCTAAACAGACTATAAAGCAGTAAGAGCCAAAAGCCCAGCAGCAAAGGCCTGGCTGACTGGGGGATAGGAGGCTGTTCCTACAGCTCGCTGAATTGTGTGCATTCTTTCACCCATGTACTGGAAAAGACTGCTGGACTTCTGGTATCTGTTTTCCAGAATACTCCTGGAGTGCAGTTATAACAAACGTATTTTTTTCTTCACTGCCTACCTGGTTCTTGACTGTAGCTGGGGGCACACACATAGCACCAACCTTCTGCGCTTCTTCAAACAGGTTATCTACAAAGTAGTCACAGTTTTGTTCTGTACCGTTCAAAATCTGATCATCAGTCCCTGATTTACACAACCTGCAGAACAAAGAAGCAAAAATGACTCCTCAGAGGACACCTTAGAAGACAAGTAGATAGCTCAGAAACTTGGTACCAAAAAGTACAGAAGGCACACTCCCCCGCACACAGCTTACTCAGTTTCCTGAGTAAAAAACATCAGGTCAACTTTGCATTGTACCTTTTCTATAAACTTCTTACCCATCTCTAACTGCTACAATTTGCACTTCAAAACCACAAGCTAAAGAGCATCATCAGAAAAGATGAACTAATCTATGCAAAGCTTCTAAGCTTGGTATCAGAGCAAGGAATGCATGTTAGATGATTCATACTTCTGAACATCATACACCTAGGTGCACACCAACAAAAGTCTTTCCTTAAAGCAATTCTCTGATACAAGCTTGGGGTCCTTTGCCATAAGTTTTAAAAAATACAAGAAAATTGCCCTAGGATTTACTCCTCCACCCTAACTCGAACCTCCCTATTCCTAGCAGCATCCTAGAATCACCAATATTGTTTTGGAAAGTGCATTAGGGAAACTCAAGTGACAACACCACTGGAACACACTGAAAGAATACAATAGAAGCTTTCAACACTGTGGAGACAACCAGGGTATTAAAAAAGATGCATCAACCACATCTTTTTATAGAACACTGTATATGTGACAGTTGTTTCTGTTAGATTTTCACCAATCAAAATGCAGAAATATGCAACTTGAATGATTATCTCAGTATATGTTCTTTGCATAGTAAGAAGATTATGCAGCTTTTTGTAAACATTGCAGGAGTTACTCCTGCAGGAGATTCAGACAAGTCTATTTTAAGCAATTCATAAAATAAAAATCCCAACTCTAGAAAAAATATCCAACTATACATAAAACTCTGCATTGAATTCAAGAGCAGCAATACTTACTGGAATGGTAATTAGATACATTTACATAAAACTGAATTGTTTGCAGTGCACCTATACAACACTAAGAATCCCTGGAGATTAACATCTTAAACAAAAGAAAACCTCAACAACTTTAAAGAAGAAATTTCAAAAGTATGCTGTCCCCATTTTAGTTTTCTAATATAACAAAAGAAACTTGAAGCATTAATGCAGGTATTCAGTATGCTTTACCTCAGAAACAGAACTGGAAAAGCAAACACCTCCATATCACATGCAGAGCTGCACAGTGAGTTAGCAATTTGAAAGGCTGCCTTGCTATTTTAAATAAAAATATTTACACAGCTTCTTGCATCTAGGAAACATTTCAGGTACATGAAAAAAAAAGCAAAACAACAGGATTTTTTTTAAACTTTCAGTATATGTGGAGCAGATGAATACAGTAAAAATATTATATTTTGGAACTTAACAAAAAGTTTGAAAAGTAATGACAGGACACACAAACAGCAGTGGGAAAGGAAGATAAAAAATGGGGAGAACTGGCACCTACCATTCTTTCTTTACAGTTTTGATATTGTCCATGTCTTTCATTCTGGTGTTTCCCCTAGTTACAAAAAGAAAACAGTTTAAAGCCAAAATAAAACAAAATGCTTATCACACTTTGCTTCCTTTTGTAGCTGAAGCACTCTTTGTATTTTTTCCTGTGTTGATAATACATTTAACCAGAAACCTCAACCTCCCTCCCACCAAGTCTCCAGATGGTTCTTTGTTTTCCTGCAGTTTCTAATTTAATGACACATGAACCACGCATCTGTTCCAGTTCAAGAGCAAGGTTACTTTTTTATAAATGTACAAAATAAATTTCACAATAGTAACAGTATGATGGGAAAATATATGTGCATACTTCTGTAATGGAAGGAAAAAACATTGCATTCCTTTACTGAGTGGCATGGTTTAAACTTCCCTGATTTTATACAGCATTGTAAGATGATTGCAGAAAAACTGCACTGCCACTGCAGGCATTTGAGTGACCTTCACCTCAACTGTGCATTACTTAAAGGGGCAAGATTTGTCAGGTTGCCCTTCCTACCTTACCTCAAGACATTGTTGCAGCAACTCAGAAACTGAATTATCATTTCTGGCCTACTGTCAGCTGGCATGAAAATCCCGGATTTGTAAGTGCTAAATATGATACAGGATTAGTCTGCTGAGTCAAAAGAAATGAAGAATCCCACACTGATCTCATTACAGTCACTTTTGAATGCTCTGAAAAAAGTCACAGAAAGTCACTAAAGGCCAGAAACTCCCAAAAACACCCTTAAAAATAAAATTGGAAAAACCCACAGGAAAACAGAAATTTTAAGTTGCAACTGTGTTCAGAGAGTTATCCCTGACAATCACTGGTCTGCTCCTGGCAAGTTCAGGACTAAGTTATGACATGGTTTGTGGCGTTTAGAGAGCATCAAACTAAGCAGTGACAGCCTGACACTCCTGAACAAAGCAGTACGCACAGCACCACTAATATGAATTTTAAGTGATTTTAACAAGATATGGAATTTAGGGGAAAACAACATTCACTGCAGCACTAATAAAAACCCCCAAAAATACATGTAGTACTAACTCATGCTCCTGGGGACTTTAATACTGGTATTCTTTCAACTTGAAAGTTAAAATCCACAAGACATATATTCTGTAGGAAAATATATAAACCTCAAAAAACACCCCTACAATGGTCAACTTTAACTGGTGCTGTTACGCATTAAGTCAAAACATATTTTGCACACTTTTGACATGTCACACAAGATGAGGCATAGTCTTTTTTTGCCCCACAAATGTTCTCCCAGAGCCCTACATCTATCAGGCAAGCCTATGCTGGTACATGATGATGTTAGATGTATATCTGTCTGTTGCTCTTGGAACTCTGTACTGCACTTAGGAAAAAAGAACTCAGTATCAAGTGAGCAGAATGAAACTGGAATGCTTAAAAAGCATAATTTTTCCAAACTTCTCTCAAATTCAGTTTTAACATACTCTGGCACATAAGGATTTTTTGAGTTTAGCCCAAAGTATTTCGTTGCGGTTTGTGTTAATGTGCTTATCTTCTAATCTTTCACTCCAGTAGGCTACTCCCCAAAGCAACAAGAGCCACCTCCTGCCATCTGCTTTTGTTGATCCTCTCTGACTTGTCATCAGAGCTGTTAAAAAGAAACAGACACAATGAAGCAGCTCTTCAAATTAGCTCTTTGGCTACATTAGGCTGGCCTCAAATGTGCATGAATAGTATTCAAAACTGGTCAGCTGTGAAAGCTGCTGCTCCTTCTAAAGTACAACAGCAATTACACTTCGAAGAAATGTTTGTGTTAATCTCTCTAGGTGAAGAATCATCCTACACAGCATATTGATGTTTATTACGGACAAAAGCCATTAGGACATAGCAATCAGAACGCACTGCAAGCCCTTTAGCTCAGCATGCCAACCCAGCCAGCACAAACCACCTCCTCTCACCAACTTCTGACACACATCCCTAGCTGCTGTCTAAAATATTAAGAATTTTGGTGTGTAATTTTTGCGTCAGTGGCAAAAAGTTCCTCAGAACTACCACCTCCAGGAACTAAATTTGAAACATGGGAAGAAGCTGCGAATGCCAGCAGCCCACCACAGCTACATCTATTAATTGGAGTTAGGATACTCCTGGCCATTCTCACACAGCCCCAGGGGCTTTCCAGCCCCACCAGGGCTTCCAAACAGGGAGCCCTCAATAGGCATATTTGTTTTGGCAAATAATTTTATGGTCAATACTTTTGAGCTCACACTTCCGGTTATTTTAACACAAGAAAAACAAACCAGAAACTATCTATCTGTGAGGCTTTCCTTGCTGTGAAGGGCAGAAATACCCACAGGAGCACATGCAGCCCCCCCCATAAAAGCTTGCTAACCCCTTACTAACTTTGGCAGAACTAACTCTCCAGTTGAGAGCTGCTCACACCACAGCACAGTCTGTCCCCTACACAGCTCAGGAATTACAGCTGAAAATTGCACTGTACTGTGCCACAGAGAGACAGGAGGCTACAGAGAAACGGCAAGTACAAATGAATACTGAGATGAGCATCAAACCTAATGGCCTGAACATGACTGATGTTCTCAGGTACAAACCACAGCATTCGTGCTTCCTCTTCAGCTGGCTAAAGGAGCTGTACACTCAGAAAGAAACCTGTTCCCAACCCTGATGTCCAGGTGCTAGAAAGATAAATTACTTGTCTGTAGAACTGCCTTCTTAAGGTTTAGAACTTGACATGCTTCAACGATCTCAGACCTAAGGGGACATTAACAAAGCTTAGGAGTAAGGATGTACCACTGGTACAATTTACAGGCCACAAGGACATTGGGCAAAACTCAGACAAGGAAGAAACTAATAAAGCCAGCTCAGCAACTGTGCTGAAACCACTTCCAAGTGGGTAAGAAGTAATTGCGGTAGGGCAAAATCGTGACCAGCAACTCACAGACCACCAACTCAAGAAAACCACCCACCTAAAAGAAGCAGAAGACTCAAAAGACAGGCAACTTAGCATGAGAAGCAAGCGAATAACTTAACCAATAAAAGATAGAATCTCATTAATAAGATAACTATGTAAACTTGTAGCCAGTGAACATTAATGCCTATGTTTGCTAACATGTACAGTGAGAAGTTTTGATAGCCGGCTTTGTGGACTTACCACCCAGCCCTTCTTTCTGCTCAGAACTACAAATAAATCAAGTGTATTGGCTCTGTGGATTAGCCTCATGCACAGTAGGTCAAAGAACCTATTTTGGGACAAGCCCGTGGCTGCGACACCTGCACTCACCCGCACCCCGAGAGCCGGGCCGGGCACAGGCTCCGCGCCTCCCGGCGCTGCCAAACCCTCCCCCGGGCCGCCCAGACGGTATTTTTAGGAGATGAGGCAATACCGCGGTACTGGCGCGGAGGCGGAACGCCCAGGACACCCCGGGAGGGGCCAGACCGGGCCCCCCGAGGGTCGCTCGTGCTGCGGGACGCGGCCGATTCGGAGCGGGGCGAAGCCGCGGGGCGGAAGCAGCGGGAAGGTTCAGTCCGCCCCCCCCAGGGACCGCCGCGGGCAAAGTCCGAGCGCCGGCAGGAGCAGAGGGAGCGCCGGCTCTGCGGAGCGCGCCGCCCCGCCCGGCCTATCCCCGCAGCAAACTCACCGGCCCGTCCCGCAGCGCCCAGCCCGCCACCAACTCCTCGGTGTCCCGCCTGGAGCGGCGCAGGCGCGCCGGCGCCGGGCGGGGCGTGCACAGCTCCGCCCCGGTACCGCGGGGGAAGTGAGGGGTGTTCACAGGGATCCCGCACCTGCTGTGCGGGGCGAAGCGCGGCTTCCCCGGGGGCTGTGCTGCCCTGCTCTGTCCTCCGGGCAGAGGTGAGGGCTGCTTGTGGCTCGCCTTTGCGAGCCGGACCCCCAGCGCCGCTGCGGCAGTGCCCAGGCAGGACCTGGCGCAGCACAGCAGAGATAAACATATCTGCCTGTGAAGGCAGCTCTGTCCCGACCGCGGAACAAAGGACGCGCTATGTGTGTCCGTCTGTGAAGCCGCGGCATCCCCAGCAGCGGGGAATGGTGCCTGTGTTTGGGCAGCAGCCCGGCCCCGGCGGGAGCAGCCGCACGCTGAGCCCTTTGGAGAGCGGGAAGGGCTCATTGTGCGGCGAGCGCTAATTACGGCCGAGTGTTGACATACGTGAAAAGGAGCGCAGCCGAGGCCTCGCACTGAGGACAAAAGAGCGGCGCGGTGTCTGGGAAGCGGAGCTCCCGAGGGTGAATCAGAGGGGAAAATGGGATGGGATCCTAGGGGAGGGAAGGAGGATTAAGCCGAGTTCCCTGCGCTGTGCCTCGGAGAAGCCGCTCACTGCGGGACGAGCAGCTCCGGTGGTGGTGCCAGGAGCTACCCACGGATCCAAGGCCAACACCTTAGACGAGCTGCCAGCCCCTAGGAGCACACACGGAGCGGAGGGAACGCATCCCTTGCGCCTGCGGGCTGTTTAATAAGGGTTGGGTTTCTTCCCCAATAATTAGCGATGCACTGTAAAACATTTAGAATTAACCTAAGCTGAACAGCCACAACTATCTAATTCACGCTAATTAATGGGAAATCCATTGCGAATTTCCAAGTGCGATTAAAGGTAATTGTAAAAGCAGAGGTAATATTTCACTGAATGTCGTCTTCACGTGGGACACGTTTCTGCAATCTCTTAATCGCAACAATTAAAATCACATTGTTCAGAAATATTAAAATAAGATGCTTAGTCTCAAAGTTCAGTGATGGGTGAGTAACATAAGTAAAATCTGACACCTGACAGCTATAATTTTCTCTTTATCATACACGTCACAATGCACTGATCCTTTTGAAGGCAGTTTTGATTAATTGTTAAGTTTTAACTGGATGACATCTAATTAGAGCTCCTACTTATGAATCTTCAGGAAAGATAGTAAGAAATTTGCCTTTTGTTTCAGTTAAAATACATGGAGTCTTATATTTCAAAACACGGATTGCTGAGATTGTATTCTCCCTGGTTGTGTTTAATGTTTAAAACACTTTGACATTTTTGAATAGAAGGTACTTGTTTATTACAAGTGTTACTGATTCTATTAAACAGGTTTTATGTACTTAGAACTTAAACCACAGATATAATGACACTGTAGAAAAGTCAAGGAATTTATAAAACTAAGCTAAAACATCAGAAAGTTGTTTTGCAGTGCTGGACTGTTTTAAACGTTCTTTCAATATTCTATATCTCTTTCATTAAACACACAAGTCCATTAAGATGCTTAACCCTTTCTTGGGGACCCTTTCAGCAGCAATTTGACAGACCCAAAGGTAAGCATAGAAGGAGGTGAGGTTGGACTTAGTTGATGTAATGGTGCAAGTGTCCTGGCTGCAGTCACTTACTGATATAGAACATTAAGTCTATTACTGGAAATCAGAGTACAGCTGGAAACATGCTGACCTACTACAATAGGAATCAGTGTCCTAGTGAATTCAGTGGTTTCCTAAAAGCTGTTCTTAGTAGTACTGTCCTCCCTCAGGAGTCTAACTGTTGACAAAGCATGGGAGTAACAAAAATCTTGAGAAAGATCTGCAACTCTTGTATAATGTAAAAATATTTTCTTTAAAGCTGTAAATTTTCAAGTTAGAGTTTTGTTACAATCAAGACATCACTAAAATCCTTTTAGACTCCATGCATTTCATACTGCTTATTCTCTGGCAGTACACTAGATGAAGAGAAGCAAATGGTCCTTTTCTTGCCGTGTGGTGAATAGAAGCAAACAGCCCAGACTGTGTCTGCTGAAAAACCTCTAACAGGGTATTCATGAGATGAATACAACCATCTCATGCCCCTTTGTCGGGAAAGATCAGATGCACTGGCGTGGAAGATAGTGACAACCCCCAAACTTGTTTTATAATGAAGGAGTGAATCTCAGTGTTGACAAAGTAAAACAGGCTTTTAGCTGTCACTGCTGGTCCTGTCAAGGTCACAGGAGAACCAGCACATGCAGGGCATCTAAAAACAAGTAGAAAATTAATTTTGAATGCATATTTTTAAACTTTATATTTAACAAGGTTAGCTTATGCCAGAGGACACTGTCAGCTACCTATAATTAAACATCAGCCGTATTGATTGACCTTAACTTGAGAGAGGAGCTGTTGCCTGAAGCCTTTCCTAAGAGTGTGCACACAGAGCAGTAACACACTGCGAGGGAACTGGGACTGCAAAATAAATAGGAGAATAGGATCTGGTTATTGTAAATGGCAATTCCACTGACTAAAACAGCACGTTCCTCTGCACAGGATGAATGGTCCTTGAAAGAATGTTAACCCTTCTAGACTGCCACACAGCAGGGAGTAGCTTAAGGAACTGATGTTTCTAGAAGTCAGCTGTGCACTGAAAAGCAAGTTGTTGTTTCATGGGTGAATCAGCATTCATGACAAGGGTATTATCCCCATGCATTGAAAGGAGTATCCACACGTTGCTGGACTCCTGGACTGTGAATACACAAGAAAATTGAATATAGCTTCAATTTTAAAATTAGTGTGGAATGCACAAGTCCATGAAAAATTCAAGGCAGCCTGAGCAACTGTTTGTACCAGATAACACACATTTGGAAATTACGTACCGTGAATTCTCAAACACTTTTAAGTGAAACTACAATGATGACATGGTAGTGTAATTTATGAGCTTGTTCTTGGACCTGTAACAAAAAAACCCCACACTACGAAAGCTGAGATTGTGCGTGAGTACTAGGGAGATTTATGAACCAATAATGTTTTTGATGGACTTGCCATGTGATCCTAATCAAGCCATTATGCATTTGTATGGTGCTGAAGCTTATCTACACATGTGTTCATAAATGCCTACTTTTATTGTGAGCATTTTAGGACAGAGTCTGGGTTTTACTACAAAGCTATACATCACCCAGCATAGTAACAGGCTGGCGGTGCTACTTTCATATGATTAATGATCATAAGCACCAAAGTGAGATGATTTGCCACTTTTGTCCAAGATGGAAGTAATTTACAGCCTGAATGATACTGAAAAACAGACCCTGCAGATGCCTGGCTGCAATATCATCAGCCTATGGGTTTCACACAATTATTATTATTAGAAAAACTATCTACTGTGACCTTAGCTCAAGAGGAAAAATGTTACAGAAGCTAATGGGCAGATGTGATGGGAAGATAATTTTGAAATATTAGGAGGTAAGTTTTACCACTCCCTTTTAATATTATCTAAAAAACCTACTCTCTGATCCTGCTTCAGGTTGCACTGATGTTATCTAGTGTGGAAAACAATCTTCAGATAGGTGTGCTGATAATGGTGCTGGACATTAACTATTTAATTTGAAATCATAACTATTACCCATTTTTAAATGACAATGGTAGTCTTCAAATAATGAGCCTGCAATGTGGAGGGATTGCATCGTGTTCTGTGTTTTATGTCAAGGTAGAACCAATCCTCATTACTGGACACTGCTTGTTTGAAGTTTCCAAACTTATAACCCATGGACCTATCTTCATAATGGACAGTTCTCAAAGGAGTAACCACACAATCTTAATTTCCAAACATCCTCCTCAGGAAAAGGCTTAAGGATGCGTTTACAAAAGCAAGATCTCTTGTGAATCTTTTTTTATTTCAAGATTCAACTGAAACTAGGAGGAGTTGACAGCATGATTGAGAGGCGCACATACGAGCTTATAAATAGAGGCCTGAAAAGATGATTTGATTTCCATTCTTTGGAATGTTACTGCTATTCAGAGATATTGCAAAGTAATCTCGGGTAAATTGCCTATGATTGAAGCAAATGGTAACTCACTCAATAGAGCCCTCTGGTCTTTACTAGGAACAAACTCTCTGCAAAAGTTCTGAATAAGGGATGAAGGACTTTTTCTTTTGTTGTAATTCCTGATTTCCTGATACAATATGGACATGTGACAACAAAATCTTCCATCTCCAAATATTTCTTGTGTCATCAAATGTCATCGTATCAAACAAGGTTCTCCATCCTGGGTGATTTTTTATTGTCTTTTTACATCATAATATCCCAATATGATTTCATTCTCCAACTCTTTTTAAATGGAAAGAGACTCTTTGGCTCAAGTAATTTTTCACATTTTTCCAATTTCCCAGTGTACCTGCCTTAGCAGATGGCGTGGCTTCTTCTTCTTAATACATTTTTCAGATACTTTAATCTCTTTTCTGAATAACTGGAGATAAAAGGACATTGAACACTGCTGTAAGCTTCAGCATTCATTATAAACTGGTTCTATTTGAAATATGTCCCTTTCCAATGGCATTTATTTGTTAAAAGCATTTAGACATCTGTCTGTAAGACCAAACTACAAATCTTGAAACTGAATAAGCTCTACAATTTTTTAAATGCAATACTTAGTGGAATGTGGCTTCAGTCCTTCTCCCCTTAATTATTTCATTGTCTCTCACACTCAGAGTTCTTACTATTTTCCCCCCGAAGCATTTCCTGCATGTAGAGTGCTGAAGGGAGTTTAAATAGGTTTTTAATGCTGTTCTGTCTTCATATGGCACTTGAACCAACAACAGATAGAAAAAAATGCGAACAAGTAAATTCATGGATTAGTGAAATTACTCTAAATCCCCTTCTACAGCAGTTCATCTTTCATTGTAAAACCACATTTAAATCTCTAAGTATGTGTGATATAAAATATTAATCCTATGTTAACATGTTCTCTGCATTAAAAAAAAATCCAATCATAGCTACCAAGCAAACCTTGTAATTTATGATTGATTTATTTATATTGTCAGTACTAAAAATGGTGATGGGGCTGACATGGAAGCTATAAAGCCATAAGCTATTTGTGTCAAAATAACCAGCCACACCTTCTAAGAGGAACAAGACAACTAAGAAACCTGTAAATAAAACCATCTGTGAAGAACAACACAGGGAGTAAACATTCAAAATGAAGCATGTCTTTCCGTGTTTCCTACCATGCTTACATAATGAGAATGAAGCACTACAAATGTTCAAAGCAGAGATCAGGGATTTTTGACTACATCAATCTCTCCACAGTAGTCCCTCTGGCATCATAAAGAGTGCTCTCTGGGTATGGCTCACAGAAATGAGATCTGAACAAAAAAAAAGAAGAAAAAGAAAAAGAAGACACAACCGGGGTATAAATAGCTAGAAAATATAGAATAAATAGCTTTTGAGTTGGGGAGTTTCTGTTATTTCAAGCAGATCTGGACAGGCACCCAGGAAAATAAATTTGCTTGCATATTGATTAAGTTTCTTTTACTTTTTAGAAGTCATCAGTGTTCATGAGAGGAGGAGTGCTGGTTTGAATCAGGCATGTTGCAAGCAGATGTTATGCAAGCTTCCCCAAACAGCCCTGCCAATGACTGCAATTCTGAGTTATGACATTCACTGTAACTGCTGCAGCCTGGGCCCTTTTTTGGGCCACTCATCTGTTGGTTTTCCCAAAATGGGGATATTTTTCTAACAAGTACAAAAAAATTGAAGATCAACATTAGTTTCCAGACCAATAGAATTTGAAAACCATATTTGAGTTTCACGGCCTATCAGTACTACAGGACAGAAATGTTAAAGTACATTATTTGTCATTATATATATGATGTGATACTGTTACTGAACATATCTCCTGGTGTTTGGTAACGGGCAGTCTCTTGCAGTTTCCTTCTATTCCTACTTTTGAAGGTTAAAAGGATGTGATTTCCAAATGCCAGTCATAAAAACCTCTGGTAGGTTTTTAATTAAAATATTCATTTAGCCTACAATTGTATGAAATTACTGCATCCCTTCATAACCTTTAAACAGATAAATGAAGAAACAAAGGATATAAAACACACCAAAACCAATCTCGTGGAGCAGAAACTCTCTGCTTTTGAAAGATACTGGAGATTTTGGGACAGGAGATGAAGTACTGTTGTAATACAGATTATAAACTCTAAATAGATAATGTCAGATGAGACATTACAGAGCTTACTCTGAAATGCACTGTATTTTGGAATATCACATAAAACTAAAAATTTGCTGCTATTCACAGTTTTTTTGGGTTTTTTTTTCTTGGATATTTAAAAAGCTGATTTTCTTATTATACAGCCTGATGTCATTGTTGTATATCTTCTATTTTTACGTATACATTCTACCATACGTTTACAGACTTAATCTTGAAGAGAAAAAGGTGGGAATATGCAGGTAAAACAGAATAATAGTTTAATTTTTAGCTTAATTTAATTTTATAAGTTTAACAGTTTAATAGTAATTTTTAAATTTATGGTTCTTTACTAAAATATTCTCACACTTTCCATCTTTAAAAAATAAAAGTACTTTGATAAAGTTTGCTTGAGCCTAACAGTCAGAACCACATGCCCAGTAATTTCATGATAGAATTTTTTTTTTGTTAAAGAAGCAAGCATCACTGAAATTACTTGTCCAGCAGTGCCAAACCAGCCAGTGTGAAAACTAAGGCTGAGACTTTTGTCACCTACAGCTGTATGCTTGTGTTCCTCAGCTACGTTTCTTTCACAAAGCTTTTGGTCTCGGGGTTTACATGCAGGCACTGTATAGGGCAACAAGTGGTGAAAAAATGATTCTTGCATCGGCGACAAGGGATTGGGCTCGTGAATAGGCTGAAGGGTTATAGTTTGTGAGTAATCTGAAAAGCATTTAGGCATCCGGTGTAGGGTAATGCGTTGTACTCTTCGCCCCTGTGACATGCGCCTGTGCAAAGGAGGGAGTGGGGAGAGCTGAGCTTTCCCAGGACCGGGCAGGGAGCGGGAGGCGCAGGTGGAGGCAGAACACAGAGGACGTAGCCGGTCACTGGCGCGATGGGAGAAGGGCGCACTCCCGATAGCCTGGATATCAAGGGCATTTCTTAATAATGAGGCTCACCAGACCGTGAAAAGACTCTTCCACAAGAAATTACGGAGATCTCATCCCCGGGAGATCTGGTCGCCCAAGCTGTCCGGTCAGCTCCTGGAAAAAACCTCCCTGGGCGAGCAGAGCCGACGGCTCCAGCCCCCAGGAGAGGCGGCTGAGCCCGTTCCCGGGTGCCAGCACTGCCTTTCACCCTCCGCGGCCCTGGGCAGCTGCTCCCCGTGCCCTTGAACTCCCCAGCCCTCAGCTCAACCCTCAGGGGGTGGCGGCGGCGGCTCCCCCGCCCCACGGGGTCACGCCGGGCCAGGCACGGCCGGCGGCTCTCTAGGCCGCGGCGGGGCCGTGGGGCTGTGTGGGCGCTCGGTCCCCGCCGCGGAGCCGCAGCCGGGGCAGCTCCCTGGGGACCCGCGGCCGCCGCCACCGCCTCCCCCGGTGGAGCCGGAGCGGGCCGGGCCCATAGAGCGCGCGGCGCCGGGATAGAACGGCCGCGCCGGGGCCGCAGCGCCCCCCGGCGGCGACTGGTGGCGGCGGCGCGGAGCGAGCAGAGAAAGGGAGCAGGGACTGTAATGGCGGCCAGTTAGAGCCGGGCTGAGCCCGAGAGGCGGCGGCGACAGCGGCGGGAGGAGCCGGTGCGGCTCCGGCTGCGTCTCTGCCCGGCGGAGCGGCTTCCCAGGAGGGCTTTTCTTCCTTCTTCCCTCCTCCCCCCTTTCCCCCTCTCCCTCCCCTTCCCCTCCCTGCCCGAGCCCCCGCCTGTCCGCCCTCCCTCCCTCCTCCCTCCGCGCCGGCGGCGGCGGCGGCGCCCCCCGTGTCCCCCCTCGCCGGGGCCATGGTGAACACCAGGAAGAGCTCTCTGCGCCCCCTGGGCAAAGCGGCGGCCGCGGCGGCCGGGGCCGGCAGCCATTTAATCTCGTCCCGCACCCGCTCTTCTAAGAGGGGCACCAAGGCAGATGCGGCCGGGCTGGAGGAGGCGGCGGCAGCGCGGGTGAGGACCGGGAGGTCCGCGGGGGACCGGAGGGAGGGAGGCGGCGAGGCCGGGGAATCGCTGGGGGACAGCACCGCTGGTGCCGGGGGCGGGGGGGGGG